>JAFISE010000064.1:122001-170014 GCA_022560025.1 Stagonosporopsis chrysanthemi | reverse complement strand
CTCCCGCGCACGGAGGCCAAAAAAAAAACCACGCCGCCAAAGAGCTCGTCCCGTGTCCCCCGCCCCCCTCCCCCCCCCCCCCCCCCCCCCCCCCCCCCTTTTTCCCCCCCCCCCCCCCCCCATCTCCTCGCCCACTTACGCAGTCTTCTTCCACTGCGCCCACACCCCCAACAACGAGCTCGTCGTGCCCGCCAACCCCACAATCCCATCATCGAGCTGCAGCCACCCCAGCGCTGTCGCCGGAATCGTGATGTCGCACAGGTCGCTCAGCAACTGGACCTTGACGGCGTCCAGCTCCTTGGCGACCTTCTTCTGCTCGACGACCTTCTCCGGGTCGGCCGAGGCCGCGACCACGGCGCCGCGCGCCCGCAGCCCGTACAGCGCGTACACACCCTGCACGATGCTGAAGGAGATGCCGCTGAGCCAGGCCTGGTTTGCGCGGCGCAGCAGTGTGGGCGCACTGGCGCTCTTGCGGATCCCCGCGGCGTCGAGGATGTTGGCGCTGTCCAGCAGCATGTAAAAGGCGTAGCCGAGCTGGCGGCCGACGCTGGTCGCGCGGATCACGGGGTCGAGGGTGCCGGCGTCCGAGGCGACGGCGGCGGCTTTGAAGTGCTCGACGAACTTGCCGACGCGCATCAGCTTGCGCGCGGTGCCGAGCTGCTTCTTGGTCGCGTCAAAGGGCGCGATGGTCGCCAGCGGCCGGTTGGTGCGGTACAGATACCACGCCAGGAAGCGGGCGAAGTACTGCACGGTGCGGAGGACTTTGTCGCGGCCGACTGGGGGGTGTTAGTGGGTGTTGAGGATCAGATGCGGGGGTGCCGGTGAGGCGCGGGCCGCGACGGACGTACCGGTTGTTGCCACAAACTTGAGGTAGTGGGCTACCGTGGGGTGGTAGACGAGGGCGTCTGCAACCATGATGGCGGTGTATGTTTCTTTCTCTTTCTCTTTCCCTTTTGATGTCGAAACGTTGACTAGGCAATGCTCGAGCAGCTCACGAGCTTGCAGGTGAGGCAGTGAGGGGTCTCGTGATGACAGTCGTGATGGCAGGCGTCAATGAGAGAACCGCAGCAGGGGCAGAGTTGGTGTGGGTGGTAGACGGATGTCAAACCGATGGTGGAGATAGGGACTCGGGCGTTGATGCGGTCGCGATATGCGGCTGCCGCAACCTGGGGAAAGCTTGTGACCTACCTCGGCAAAACAACGCTGCGAGTCACGAGCGAGTCGACGGTTACCGGGACGCAAATTACTGCCACGAAATCACTGCCACGCCGAAGAAAGCATGTGATCTCGCACTAACAGCATATTTCGATATTGCAATGTAATCCTGCCCTATGGATACTGGATTATTCTGTGCTCTATCAGGATCCACGGGTTTTGGCACATCATTCGCTTCCAACCTCCTGCATCCACCTCCAGCATCCAAGCATCGCAGTGCCCATCCCCATCTCATCACAGACAACCAGCGCTGCTGTAGAATAGACAGAGACGTGGTAGTCAGTCGGTGGTGTCTGGGACGATGTGTGGACCACTCCACGCGCTACCTCACCTTGCGTGCTTTGGTCGCATGGGTGAGGCTTGGTCTGCAACTGTGCACTAAGGCTGGTATCTCAGGGTGTATGAGGCTGTGGAGGTTCGCACACGAAGGGCAACCGGCACGCGGTAGTGGGTTGCTACTCTGGCGTCGTGGACTTGGCGGCGAGGGAGGTGGATACGCGGGATGGGATCGGTCAAGTGTGTGATGTGCGTGCAAAGTGTGAATCGAAAGATGGGTATCGTTACTTATGTATAAGAGATATGTGCAAGTTTTGGGTTTACGGGGCCCTCCTCCCCACCACGACGAATCTGCATCTGTTAGCATGTTTCATGGCCGCAGCACTTGCACGGAGACGGCACTCACACAGGCCAGTAGGCGTGACACCCCGGGTCTTTCAGCTCGGTCCGCACCTTCGCCAGCAACACCTTCAGCTCCTCCAGCGACCACCCGTCGTAGAACTTCAACAGCCGCAGGCTCAGCCCCTCAATCCCCTCCAGCATCGCGCTGAGCTGTAGCAGCCCTGCGTCTCGGAGCCGCTTCTGCTTCGGCCATGGGCCGATCGGCAGCTTGAACTCGCGGACTGTGACGTCGACGAACCCGACCTTCTCCAGGCTGCTCTTCATGAAGTCGGCGCTCGTTCGCAGGTTGACGCCCACTTTCATCGCCGCCTTGCCTTGCTCCGTGCACCACGTGTGGAATGAGGTGCCAGGATTGCGTGATGTGGGCTGCATGATGCCGAAGTAGTCCATTTCTTGCAGCTCAATGTAGCCGCCGGGCCTGGTGTGGGCGTAGGCTTGCCGGAAGAGCTTATCCCAGTTGCGTATGCAGCCAGTCATTGTGCGCATGTGCACGAGATCGAAGTGGTTGAGCGGCCAGGTCCAGTCTGCTTCTGCATCGTCAATCTCGAATTTGACATTTGGCGGGACCCTGTGGGTGTTAGACTGTCGTTCGGAATTTTGCGAGAGTAGGGTAAAAGGGGGTGACCACAGGAAGAAGTGTGGCTGGAGCACCAGAGTATACGCACCATGTTGGCTGGATAGGACTGAGATCTGTTGCAGTGACGGCTGCACTAGGGAACTGCTCGCCAGCATCAATGGCCCAGATCCCCGTGCCGGTTCCTATGTCGAGAATCTGTTGAGGGCTATCGAGCGGCGCAAAAGTGACCTTATCGCTGAAGACGAGCTGTATGGATGCATATTTGATGTCCAATCGGTCCTGCTCTTGTTCGTCGTCTGGCAGAATGTACTCCCCGCTCGCTTTTTGGTAAGCGTGGTACCGTCTCCCATTCTCAAAGTGGCCGGCCATGATGCTCGACGTCAACGACGCCGTTTCAGACGCCAGGTCGCCGTACGACGAGTCTGCATCTGAGTTGGACCAGACATCAAGATCGCTCGCGCCATTCGCAGCGGCCTGCGCATCGCTCTCGCCCGCACTGCTCGCACTGGTCTCCATGGCCCGGTGTAGGTCTTCGAGCTCGTGCTGGCTGCGTTTGGTACCACTCGTTCAACCACACGTTGACGTCCAAGCTCTTGCACGACCCTCTAATTTCTGGCGGAATGCAGCTGACCACGTGCCCCTGCGCTTGCAATGAAGAGTCACAACAGCGCTGTCGTGTCACGGCGGTCGCAGCAACAATGTCGAAATTTGGTAGCGCGAGGGAACAAAGAATAGAACCTGGGCTCGGGTCGTCGTCGCTGTCCAGGGTTGACGTTCGGCGGAGTGTGCACCCCGGCCCGGACGCAAGCAGCCGCGCCCCGGGGAACGTTCTACATCCGTTGATCGCTTCCCTGTTAGACTGTTCGATGCGTCGGCGTACTCTTCAGCTCAACCAATGCGACGTCCCGGGGAGCCTACGTCACTCTTGAGTGGCCTTGCCGGCCTTGTCACTCCGTCGTGCACGGCGCTCGCCGTGGTGGCTGTTGCTGGTGGTGACAGGTGTGTGGGGCGTGGGGCAAACTCGAGAGAGCTGCAGCCTGCCCTAGATGTGGCAGGAGCTGTGAAGGGAGTCGCAGGTGGCTGATGGTGAGAGAAAGCCGCATCTTGGAGCGGCATGCAGCAGATCAACAATGTTCAGATCAACGTTTACTTCCCTGACCACCTCACGACCTGCCGGGATCGACTTGCTCGTCTATCGCGGATATGGGCCGTCCCTGCGCGAGCTTGAGCCGTCTCTACGCTAGCTATTCGACCTTAGTTCGCCGAAGACAGCTCAGGCCCCAGAGCGTACATAGATCATGACAGGCAGCGACTCCTTCCCAGCGTTCCGGTTCACGACGACTGCACACGAGTCGACACATCACACAATCATTCAGGATGACGGATTGCCAGAAGAACGGCCTGCATGTGCTGATCGTCGGCGCTGGTGAGTGAGACTGTGTGAGGTCTTGAGAGAGGCATGGAGGGGTAGCTTGGAACTAACCAAGGCGGCAGGCACGAGCGGACTGCTTGTTGCGCAGGGCCTCAAGAAGGTTCGTCGAGACAAGCACGGAAGCATCATCGCCCTGACACCCCCTCCCGCAGAACGGCATCGCCTTCACCATCTTTGAGTCTGAGACAAGCACAACCTACCAGACACGGCCACGAGAATGGGGCATGACCCTCCATTGGGGCTCGTCCCATATTGCCTCCTGCCTCCCGGAGCACCTCGCTGCCCGCTTCAACGAAGCCTATGCCGATCCGTCCCTGAAACCTGATGCTGTGACCGGCTTACCTATCCACAACGGCAAGACAGGCGACCTCATCATGTTGATGGGAGCAGAAAAGCCAATGCGCGTGAGCCGAAAGAAGATGCGAACCCTCTTCAGCGAGGGCATCGATGTGCAGTACGGCAAGGAAGTCGTACGCGCCTACGTAATCGAGGACTCCTCGTCGCACGACAAAGGACGAGTCAAGCTCGAATTCAAGGACGGCCACCATGCCGTTGGCGATGTCGTTGTTGGCACCGATGGCGCCAAATCGTTGCTGAGGGAGTCGATCGTTGGCTTCGAGGACTCGCAGCTGACGACTGTGCCGGTCAATCTCATCAACTTCCCTTACAAGTTCGATGCCGAGCTTGCCCTGCAGATACGCGCGTATAACAAGATCTTCCTCAACAGTATACACCCCGATCATGGGACTATGTACTGGCTGTCGAGTACGTTCTTCCCCCTTACATGCCTAGTGACCGGCCCGCTGATCCGCATTCAGTCATGGACGTTCCCGACCCCGACAAGCCCGAAACTTGGAGTTTCCAGGTCATGCAGAGCTGGAACGAGAAGACTACGCCCCCATCTGCCGACCTGAGCACCAATGAGGGCCGCTTCAAGTTCTTCAAGGCACGCTGTGAGGAGTACGCCGAGCCCTGGCGCTCAGTTGGCCGCGCCGTCAAGGAGGGTACGACGATCCCTATGGACCGTTTGACCTATTGGGAGAAGTCAAAAAAATGGGATAACAAAGGAGGAAGAATGACGCTATGTGGAGATGCCGCCCACCCCATGACCCCTCGTAAGTTTCCGCGTTCCTGCGTTACTCCAGTCTACGGCGGACCCTGGACCCCCACCCCCAGATCTTATCACTGATACAATGCATTTTGCAGATCGCGGCCAAGGCTTGAACAACGCTCTGCAGGATGCATCCAATTTCGTTAGCACGATTGTGTCCGTGTCCAACGGCTCGGCCAGCCTCGCCGAGGCGGTTCAGACTTATGACGATGAAGTCCTGGAGAGAGGCCAAACAGAGATGGAGATTTCGCTGAAACAGTCTTACTTCATCCACGACTGGGAGACGCTCATGCAGAGCCCGATGGTGAAGATTGGCATGCGCCAAGTCAAGAAGGGCGAAGTGTAGCTGAGTGCATGATGTATTCCTCAGTCAAGACTGAGATGCTATCGCAGATGTAATGCTCTCCTCCGATAGGTGGACATACTTTATCAAGACCACGATGACGTTTAACATGCTCATGCAACAATTGTCTGGTTGAGACACTCCTCGCTAGTACAGGGCAGACTCTACATTGATGGCTGGTTGCGAATATCATCAACCCATTCAGTCTGCAAGAAAAGTAACTTCTACGCCAGCGTATACAAACATCCTGCTCGCTGTGGCGCACAGCAACGGTTGCAATCTCGATGACATTCCCAGTATCACCGACTTCGGCTATGCGCAGAGATACGGATGCTGTCGGCACCCGTCACTCGATTCTTATGGAGTAATTGTCCTCATTCCGGCTCCTTCGTGGCACCCTTGTTAGACCCACGGCCATGGATGCACAGCAGGATATCTTAGCCGCCTACGATAGCTTGGCCTGATGAGCAAATCATGTTGTGCTTCCCTACAACGCTGTTTCAGGATCATTCCGGCCACGGGCTGCATCATCGTCGGCTTCTATCCGTTGGGCCCAACGTCGCACAAAAGAACGTCATGCGCGGGTACTCCTTTGCGTACACTCGAGAGCTTACCAAGAGGATGTGAGCATTCTTGGTTGTCTGGCTATCTTTTTGCCCCTCTGGCAGCCTAGGATGCACATATAGCTGAGCCGCGGCTGTGCAATGTCACTCCACCGAGTTTTTTCTGCAGCTTTTACATTCGACATGCAGACATTTCCACCTTCGACGTCCTCCTCGAGGCGATCTTCGATCATACAGCCAATCCATAATGCCAGCCAATACTCTTTTGCGGAGACGGCTGTCCAGTCGCCCAACGCCTCCTGCGCAACGTTTGTGCCCACCCACTCATCCTCGAATCTCGCTGTCAATGGCATCTTGCCATCAAAAGCTTCTTCGCTCAAGCAATCCGAAAGCTGGACACCCGAGGATGAGCGCAAAGTCAGTTTTGGACCAGTCACCCAGCAGCTACACATCAACACCTCCGATCTGCCATCAAAAGAGAGGCCAGGTCTTCAATCTTTTCCTTCAGAAGCCTCGGGAACTCCTTCAGAGAAATGGACACGGACTAAAGGCTTCTGGAGGTCTTTCGTTGCAATGTGTTTGCCATTGTTATTGTCCGCTCTCGAGGGGAGCGTCACAAACACTGCTCTTCCAACAATCTCTGCTGATCTCAACCTCGGTACCACGTTCTCATGGGTGGCCACTGCTTACTTGCTCGCCAGCACAATCTTCCAGCCGCTGTACAGCCAGCTTGGAGATATGTGGGGGAGAAAGGTACCCATGATGACCGCCGTAACTGTTTTCGCCATCGGAAGTGCGATATGTGGAGCTGCCACCTCTGGCGCCGTTCTCATCTTTGGACGAATCATTCAAGGTTTCGGGACAGGCGGCATCGACTTGTTCTCCGAGATGATACTGTGCGATCTCATACCGCTACGGAAACGTGGGCCGTACCTCGCGATCAAGCACATCGTCTTCTCGATCGGAACCTGCCTAGGACCGCTTCTCGGAGGCGTTTTCGCCGAGCTCAACTGGAGATGGTGCTTCTATATCAACATACCTGTCTGCTTCATTGCATTTGTGGTAATCTACACCTGGCTCGACGTGGGTGGAGGCATAAAAGCTGAAGAGGTGTCTGTGCTGGCCGAGCTTAAGAAGATTGACTATCTCGGCACCGGCCTCCTCACCTTTTCTGTGGTGATGCTGCTCATCTCACTCAGCACAGGTGGTGCGCCAAACCCATGGTCTCACTGGTCTATCATCACCCCCCTGGTGTTTGGAGTCGTTGGTTTCGTAGGACTTGCTTTCTGGGAACGCTCGTCGCGCTGCAAATACCCGATCATGCCACCGCATGTCTTCTCGAATCGGACTACAATCATCTCATTCGTGTTGACAGCCATCCATGGCTTCATTACATACGGCTTCCAGTTCTATCTCCCTCCTTTCTTCCAAGCTGTGAAGGGATCGTCACCGAGCCAATCTGGAATCGAAGTCATGCCCACAACCCTGGCTGTCGTAGTCTTTGCTGCAGTTGGTGGCCCTCTCCTTAGTCTCTGGGGAAAGTACAAGCCCATGCACATTGCTGGCTTTGGCATCATGACCACCGGCCTTAGCTTGTGCGTACTTCTTGGTCCCTCTACTCCGATCTCGGTCTGGTTCACGCTTCAAATCATTGTTGCTGCGGGTCTTGGAATCGTGATATCGACTATGCTGCCAGCTGTGCAGGTCAACTTGCCTGAAAGCAGTACTGGTGCAGCTGCTGGCTCATGGGCTTTCCTCCGCGGAACAGGATCTCTCCTCGGTGTCGCTATCCCTGGTGCCGTGTTCACTGTACGGTTCAACTCACTCTTGCCGACCATCCCAAGCCGGATCGCTCGAACACAGCTTGGCAAGGGCAAGGCGTACCAGCACGCTTCTTCAGTCTTCGTCAGCAGCTTCGGAGAGAACAACAAGGTGCAGATCGTTAATGCCTTTAACGAAAGCCTCAAGAGCGTTTGGATCGTTTACGCCGTTCTTGCGGGTATAGGGTTTCTCTTGACGTTCGGCGAGAAACAGCACAAGATGCGCAAACAGCTCAACACCAAGTATGGCCTCAAGAGCGCATCTCAAACGCCGTCTCCAATCTCCCCATCAACGACATCTCCTACAACGCATACATCTAGCGAGAAGTCGGAGTACCCGATGGTAGACGTCTCACTCCACGAACCAACACGAGCGACTGTTTGAGGTCTCAGCAAACGGTGAATAGCATGCTGAATGGTGTACATGCAACGGAGGATATACCCTGATGTTTCTATCCCAGCCTCATCGCATTTCCTTGCCAGATTGTCCGAGTCAATATGCGGAGTTTGTTTGGTCGTTACAAATTGCGTCTACCTATGGTAGCAGCCACGTGCTGATCAGTCTTTCCTTGCTTCACACACGGTCGAGCCCATTACACGAATAATACACATTGTTAGCACTACGCAAACCCAAAAAATCCACGTGACCTTCGACTAAGTATCTGTGGTCCTCTGCAAGGCCGCAAATCTACACAGCATTCAGGGTATAGAACAAAATAGCATCCTGGATCGCGTTGTGGATATTAGCCACACCATCCGCACCCTCCCGCAGCTTCGCTTCACCCACATGCGGATCCACTTTCGCCAGCGTCGCAGCACTAAAAGTATCGTGGTCACTCAGCAGCAGCGTCAGGCTCGCAATGACCACCGGAACCAACAGCCCCTCCTTGAACTCCGCCAGTTTCTCTTTCAAACGCTTCGTCGCCGCCGGAATACTCTTGTTCACTGCACCAGTCAGCCACTCGCTCTCATCCAACAATGATCAAGGGGAAGTACACACCAGTCGCCGTCACCGTGCTAACCACTTCATTCGAGTCGGCCACCGTGAAGGGCGCCGCCGCAAGCGCGTGCCGGAAGCCCGCGCGGTTCACCTCGTGGATCTTGGCTACGCCCAGCAGAACCGGCGTGCCGTCCACCAGCGAGGTGGGGAAAGAAGAGCCGATGTAGGCCTGCACCGTTGCGTCGAGCGCGAGCACGGCGTTGTGGATGTTGATGATGTCCTGCTTCACTGTTTGGCCTGTCGGAAGGACGAGTTGGGGGACTGCGAGGGAGAGGGCGGTGGGAAGGAGAGTGAGAAGCGGGAGGAGATGCATTGCGTTGCGTGTGCGTGTGTTCTCAAGCTTGCGATGAGGTAGGATTGTGGGTGCAGGCGTGCTGGGCGTGGAGTTGCCCACAACGGGCTTTGCTTATAACTACCGGGTACTGCTGCTCCACGAGCCAAAGAAATACATACCGAGGTCAGTACTTAGTGGCGTGGAAGCTAAGAGGTGGTGGTTTTGTGGTTTTGTAGATCATGGTGTTGTTCTGGGTGCGCTACAGGGCTAGGCCCCGGGAGTGGAGAGGGGATACGGACTTAGCTGCTTACTACTGCGCTAGAGGTAGATCAGCCCGTGGTAATGCTGGTGACGGTCTTGGAGAGCCCACCAAAGTTTGTCTTTCAGTTGCAAGCAATACTAAAGTGATCTCCTGATACATTGACGAGAGAGGTCATTGGGGCGCCTCAGGCGTGCTGTCTACCTACATTAGACAGTTTCGAAATACTGATCACATCTTCAGCCACTCTGATGCAAGACTTGAGTCGCGGGCTGGTGCTGACGGCCTGACTTTCAAACGCTCACCACTGCTCACCTCGTCTCTTTGAGCGGGCTTTCAGACGATGTCCACCATTTCGCAAGCCGAAGATATGGCACCACACCCACTGTACTACTGCGATGGCATCGCTGTCGAGTTATATCGAACGAATGAGCGTCTTGCGTGTGAGATTTGAAAGCAGAACTGTTCGCCATCGATTTGGTAAAGCTGTACAAGTTGTGCCAGCTTCAACGTCTGTGCCGACTGCCATCGTACGCTTTGTTTCGGACACAGCATTCACGGGTTCGACGAGATTGATCTGGCATGTCTGACTGAGAAGTTCGGGTCCAAGGATCAAGTCACGAAAGTACAGGGAGTTTGCGGAGAGTCTGTCAGGCTCGAAGCATTCGTGGGACCTGAAATTAGATGTCATACCTGCCTCGATCGTCCTCCTGGGATCGCACAAGGAGCCTGGACAATCGACAAACATCCAGACGGTCGGATGATCGATACGATGGCACTTCCGGAAGCTCGGAGGGCAATACTGGCTTTACTAATAAATGAGCTGGATATACATGAACAGGTGACGTTCTTCAAACTGGGGCTACACCGGTGGATGGCACACAAGGCCAGGACAGGATTCGAGCGGGGCTTCGACGGGGATCCTCGTGCTGTAACAGAGTTGCTCAGACAGGTTGACGACGGTGCCTCTTGGATGTCCAATCATCGGATCTACATGTCTGATCTGGCAGGGTCTCGCGAAAGAGGGTACCAATTGTGCTCTTTACTCTATCGGGGTCTTGAAGCCGCATCTCCACGTCGTACCCGCAATTTTGTTTTCGAGGAGCCTATCGACTTCCTTCGACGGTGGGTCAAAGAGTGCGACAATAAGCACAACTACCACCATTGTTCCGGAGCAGATAATTGTTACCTAGCCGATTGGTTACAGTCGAGTCTGGTCAATATAACTACCACCTCAAGGTAGTCGAGCCGGATCCAGGCGATAGGGGTCGATACATCCCGCTGAGCCATTGCTGGGGAAAGATCGTAATCAACACCACAACGACTTAGAACCTCGACTCAGGAAAACAGAGTGTCGCATCGAGAGAAATTCTGGCTACATTCCTGGATGCGATAGCAGGCGCACGCAAACTTGACGTGTCGTATATCTGGATCGACTCTGTTTGCATTGTTCAAGATAGCGCTTGCGACTTGCCGATGGAATTCGCTAAAATATGTGATTACAGTCACAATGCTCCGCTCGTGGTAGTTGCGGCATCTGCTAAGAGTGACACAGAAGATTTCTTGACAAACCGCGCTCAAGAGCATCGAAGCATCCCATTGGAGTCTCGCGAGGGCTCCGGCCTGTATGACATGTGCATCAGACACACTGACTGCCACAAGACAGAGGCTGTATCTTCGATGACAGATCTAAGCGGAGACTGTATGTCATCATGGGCGTGGTGTTCACGACATTGGTGTGTACCGCGACTCCAAGTTGTGGACAGATGCTCATACCTTGAAGAGACAAGCGCTGTCGATGGTTCTGGGAACCGAGAAGTCACCGTGCCCAGTGCTTTACCTGAACGTTGACTGCATCATTGTAGCTGACATCCGGACGCCCTCGCCGCCTAGCACCCTATCTACACATCGGCAAAGACTGCGAGGGAGTATGCACTTCTTGTCGTAGGTCGAGGGGTTTATGAGAACAGGGGATTGGGCGCTATGAGAGGCTAGGTTGAGCTGTTCTCGTGTTTGAACACGGCGAGGGTACGAGGTGGTTGTCGCAGGCTGAGAGAAGAGAGCTGCTCATTATATGCCAGGGTTGAATGCCTGTTACTTGAGTCGTGTCAAGGCTGACCTCTCGTGGCTGGTGAATAATGTAGAAATGGGCGTTGTCATGAAAGAGTGGGATGGCGTCTGTCGGGGCCTTGTAAGGCAGGTAGTTGGTAAGCGAAATACTACGACACGTTGAAAAATCACGAATGCTCCATCACTTCTAACGGACGCGACGATATTGCAAGGGAAGGCATGATATGCATATGTGGATTGTGACAACACTGCGGTAGACCCACTTACCCAAACCTACCCCGCCACCTACAGCGGCGTCCAAAATGAACAGCGAGCGCTAAAGCAGCCACACCTCACGACGCAACCCCAAGCTCCGCATCTCCAGTCAAGCAGCCCATCATGGCCGCCACAAACACAGGAAACATCGCCGTGCTGATCGACGGCGACAACGTCTCCCCGCGCGTCATCGTCGGCCTGATGGCCGAGATCGCAAACTACGGGACCGCCAGCGTGCGCCGCATCTATGGCGACTGGACGCGGCCCAACATGAACGGCTGGAAAGCGTGTCTGCTGGACCACTCCATCACGCCGATGCAGCAGTTTGCGTACACGACGGGGAAGAATGCGACCGACGGCGCGATGATCATCGACGCCATGGATCTGCTGTACACGGGGCGGTTTGCGAGCTTCTGCATCGTGTCGAGTGACAGCGATTTCACGCGGCTGGCGGCGCGGATACGTGAGCAGGGCGTTACGGTGTATGGGTTTGGGGAACGCAAGACGAACGGGGCGTTTATTGCGGCGTGTGATAAGTTTGTCTATTTTGATGTGCTGCCTATGCCTGTGCCTGTGCAGGAGGTCGAGGTTCTGGCTGGAGTGCAGCAGCAGCAGCAGGCGCCTTCTGCGAGTCATCTCCTGCGCGAGCGCGGCCCGGTCGCGTCGTCTTCCTTTTCTTCTGCTCCTTCATATTTGACTGTTGACCGGTCTGGGCCGAAGCCGATTGATAAGGCAGCGTTGGATGCGCTGAGGAAGGCGATCATAGCCAGCATGGATGAGGGGGATAATTGCGCGGATCTGGCAAACGTGGGCAATTACTTGAGGAGAATCTCGCCAGATCTCAACGCGCGGAATTATGGCTACGGACGATTGAAGGACTTCGTGGAGGCCTCCGGGATCGTAGATGTGCGATTGAAAACGTTCGATGGTGATAGGACGCCAGTCGCTCTCGTTCGGCTGAAGGACCAGAAGCCCGCGAAAAGGAATTTCGACCAGTTGGAGTGAACGAAGAAGTCGAAAGGTATACTGTTATAGCTCTGTAGCGGAGGATGCTCTAGAGGATGAACATGTTCCGACGGCGCCCTTTCCTCACAAAAGACTAGTTGAGTCGGTTCGGCTTGGTGGGCTGGATTGTAATGCAACTGTGGCGTCAAATGTACACATCGGGCATGCATTTCTCGGGGCCTTGTACTTTGGACTTGTTGGAGGAATATGTTTTGTCGAGGACCGGTGCCATAGATTCGTCTTAGGTAGACGTAGCGACACTACGGGGATGTGGTCGTCTTTATCACTCGATCTTATCGAGTATGCCAGCTCCACGTATGTAATCTCATCCATTCTTGCTCCGTAAGAGGGCTTGCGTGGTTTGATGCGCCTACAGGCTGCAAAGGAACACGAAAGTCTTCGTCCGTAACATATTTTTGGACCTTTTTCGTTGGTTGCGCAAGGGTAGCGAGCTGTGCTTGTGTAGCTTTGCGCTTGAGTGTGATGTTCAACGCGGAATTCATCCCGTCGAAATGGGGTTGATGTGATGTTTGTATTGTAATTGGAAGTGCAACTGATCGCTGGAGATGCGGGGTAAGATGCGAGACGCCTGCTCGGAAGATGCTGTTTTATTGCGAAAGCGCTGCTCAAGAGGTTGAATAACAACAAAAGAGTGAGTGGAAGTGTATGGAAGGAGTAAGCAGGTCCTGGACAAAAGTTTTGAGGATGCGCTGCTAGCGAGTTTCAGTTGTGTCGAGCTTTCTTGCGGTAAGATCCTACAGCGCGCCTGAGCGTCGTTGTCTGAGACCTGTGCAGCCTTTTGGAGCACCAGAGAAGACTGCGATGAGATTGCGTGAGGTACCCGAAATCTACACAAAGAATCGCCCCTCGAGCATTGTTCGTGTGAAGAGATTGAGTAGCGGGTGATTGTTTGCGGTCTTATCCCCTGCTTGCCAAGACGGAGCACGCCGCCAATATTCCCACGAGGAAAACAATGCTTCAGGTAATTGACGAGGATAATTGCACACAACGGTGCAATTGTTCATGGTTCCGTGCAACAGTGAGTACACAAGCTTTTGCGGGTGTGGAGACGCGTGTTGAACGGATAGAAGAGCAGCAATTCCAGTGTGGTACGCCATGTCACCGATGGCTGGGCATGGCCTCAGCGTTTCAAACATGGTAGAAAGTGACGACGAAGCCTGTTCTCCAGGAGATGGCTGGCCAGAAGAGGCCGCAGCTCGAATGGGACCGTGTTGCGATGTGGGGTACATGGTGCTGTGGACGCGTAATGGTGAAGAGAAGATTGTCTCTTGAAGCATCATAATCGCGCGCACAGCTTGGACGTGCTGACCAACCCGCCGGTGCAGTCTGCCTCGCCAGGAGCATCGTCGCAAGGCGTTGGTGTTCTAAGCCTGGTGTATGATGCTTTACGGTCGGACTTCTTGCAGCCTCTGAGAGGCTGTGCACTGCACCAGACATGGTGAAACTGCAGTGCAAGCTTCATCTACTTGACGCAAGACTTCGCGGCGTATGTGTGCTGATAAGCAGTGCGCCCATCTCCATAGTCGCATACGCGACATTGAGCAGACAAGCAACAGTACAGACAAGCAACAGTACGGACCACCGGTACTGTGTATGAGCGAGTCGCAAACACGTCGTCGCGAGCTAAGATGAACGGCGTGTGGCTGGTCTGGCACTCTGGCACTCTGGTTCCTAAGAATAACGGCCGAACCGCGGAAGATGGGCACTGCCCTGGTCGTTTCTCGGGAAGGCGCGAGCGGGGCGCCGAGCAGGGGTGGACCAAGTAGGGCGCTGCGCCTGCGTAAACGCGTATCAATGTGAAGCTTTTGAACATGACGACTCCTCCTTCTGCTGGCCAGACGTGTATTCAAAGTTCCTGTCGCTTCGACCTTTCCTCGACACATCGATCCCGAGCAGCGCACGTCTGATCACGTGAAATGCCGCGATGCTAGACGAGAACCTTCCTAGTATGCGCAGCCTGACGGCAGTACGACGTGGTCGACGCTAATGTACCCCAGCTTTCTTCCTCAAGGCCACCGACAAAGCCAACAAGCACCTCGAATCCTTCCTTTACACACAGAACGGCTCTGAGCCTGAGGCGCAGTATGCACTCAACCACGTCGACCCGGCCTCCACGTCGGCGAAGAATACATACGCGGTAGCCCTCTTCGACTCGCACAATCCAGAAGTCCTGTTTGCCGAGGTGCTGGCAAAGCCTGGCTGGTCGCACCCGACTCTCTCACAGGAAGAGATACGCAAGAATGGAGGGGTTCCGCCGCCGCCTGAGCCCATCTACCCGGACCAGTTCGCAATTCAGCTATACAACCCGGAGATGCAGATTATCGTGAAGGAGCAGAAGTCGAAGTGGAGCGGCACTCAGAGCTGGGAGTTTAGCATACCGCAAGTCACCTTCCGCACGCCAAGCGCCTCGACCCTCGATCGCACCCAGACCGACCCCGCCGCCGACGCCACAACACCGCGAGTCAACTTTGTCTGGCGCAAAGAGGGCAGATATGGGAAGGACATGACATGCTACCTGACCGGCAAGTCGACAGACTTGCTGGGCAAGAAGGCAAAGAAGAGCAAGGAGCCCGACATCGCGGTGGCTCTGTTCACGATGCTGAAGGAGATGACAATCATGGAGCCCAACCTCTACCGCATTGAGATCGAAGACTACAAAGGGCTAGAGGTAGTGCTGCTTCTCAGTGCTGCCGTCATCAGAGACTTGTTCATCAACAACCAGCGAGAGGCCTTCCATATCATTGACCCAGTTGGACGCAAGAACAGTGGTGGCCTTTTGACGCGGAAAGCCTCTTCGCCGCTCACAGGTCCAGGCGTGACACAACCGGTGATGACACCTCAGCCTCCGCCTCCACCTCCATACAGCGGACCCTCGCAGTACCCTGCTGAGAAAGTGACACAAGCATCCGCGCCCAGTGCTCAGCCCGCTCTAGCACCCGCTACATCGTCCCCAGCTAGCTTTTCCAACCGCGCTGCGAAGCGAGCCTCTTTACCTCCTTTACAGACACAAACGCAAGGCCCGCAAGCGCCTCCGCGACGCGAACAGGCTCGACCTCCACAATCTCAGCAACCGAGTCCGCGACCTCAACAACCCCCGCGCACGCAACAGAACCTTGCACAGCCGCAACGTCCGGCCCAAAGAACCACCCAGCGCCCACAACGACCAACGCAGGTTCCACCACAGCAGCCTCCGCGACTCGACCCACGCTCGCAATGGGAGATTGATGCAGAGACTGCTCGATTAAAGGCCGCCGTTGAGGCTGAGGCCCGCGAGCAGAAGAAGCAGGAGGAAGCAGCCCGCAAGGCTCGCCGCAGAGCCGAACTTGAAGGGGAGCGGAAGACATTGCAGTTCCTCGAGGATGAACGCAAGACCAAGGAGAGGGAGGAGAAGGAGCGCCGTCGCAAGCAGGCAGAGATTGATAAAGAAACCGAGCGTCTGCGCAAGCAGTTTGGCGATCAATCCAACCTGCTCGGTGCGCAACGTCCAAATGCACACGCGCAGCGCCATTCCTCCCCACACATTCGGTTTCAAACTCCGCGACCTGGGCCGTCACGACCGCAGCAACGCCCAGCACCCGTGCCTGCGCAGCCTACATTTACAGCAGGTCCGTATCTGCAACCTGGTGGGCATCGACCCGTAGCAAGTGCGAGCAGCTTTTTCAGTAACCGCCCGCCAAAACCGCAAGCTGGGCAGGCTCCCATGAAGGCCAAGAAGAGCTTCTGGGGACTGAGGTCGAACAGCGAGACCAACGCTGAAAAGTTGAAGAAGAAGAAAAGCAGCATGTTCTAGGTGGTTATGACTGACTCCCAACCTCATCATTTGCATTACCGGCGTACCTGGCGATTTTGAGCTTTGATTGGAGTTATGCGACTTTTCCTATAGATGATCACCTTCACGATACCACCTCCTTCGGCAATACATTTCATTCATTCAATGTTCCCTCGATCAATAGATTTCCGCTTACTGACGGCACGCATAACCGCCAAGGTGTGGCTTGCCCTAGCTTCTCCACCGGCCACCTCGACACACGACCACACTCCATGCCATCAACATAGCGCTGACTTTGATGTAAACCGAACTCACGGCTAAATATCAGCTTCAAGGCACTGAAGTGCTGTTGAGCGTGTGTTGCTTCTGTATTCTCACCGGACAGCGAACGCCGCATGCGTTCGCCAAGACTAAAACTTGCCCTACCTCAGAAAACGTGCTCATTGTGAGCACATTTTCAAGGGTACACATGCAGGGTCGCAGCTATAGCTTGCGCCACAAACACCCGTCCTCAGCTAGTCTACATGTTTTGTACACTTCCCGGGCCAATTGGCACCTTCGTTTGTTGATGAAACATCTGAGGTCCAATCATTGACAGACATCGATGGCTACAGCGACGGCACACGTCCGGGTTGGCGGCAACATGAAGCGAGCACAAGCAGTATGAGGATGCTCTAGATGCCGGCAAACTGCATTGAGCGCCTGCGGTCAGAACGAGGCCGCAGTACAAAAGGAAGGTAGCCCTCGTATATCTTTCATCCACCGCTCTCAATCGGCTCAGTCCCACCCGATCCACCGAAATCCCATTGGGTCTTCAAACTAGTTGCATATTACTCAATATGCTCTCAAACACGTTCCTTGCTATCATTGCTCTTGCGGGTAGCGCAGCCGCTCACTACAAGCTCCTCGAGCCTGCATGGCGCGGTGATTCTTTCGAGGAGCCCGCCAGCCAGTGGATCTTCCCTTGTACGTACTTACACGTCAATTGCTGCCTTAAAACCGTCTATCATTTTCCCCGGATCTGCACACCTGATCATTCCCAAATCTCCTGCTAATTCACTACAGGCGCCAACGTCAACGAGACCACTGATGTCGCGAACCGCACTCAATGGCCCTTGACCGGTGGCTCCGTCAGCATCAACGGCTCGCACAGCTCCGCCCTGACCTACGTCAACCTCGGGCTCGGCACCAACGTGACCAACTTCAACATCTCGCTCGTCGACAACCTAAACCAGACTGGCGCGGGTGTCTTCTGCCTCAAGGAAGCCGGACGCGCGAACCTCGAGGAGGGCCTGAAGGCTGCCGGCTACAGCGGCTTTGATGACGAGAGGCTCAACGGGCTGGAAGCCACTGTCCAGGTCATCCAGCTTGGGCACTCCGGCAGTGCGCTGTACAACGTAAGTCGTTGGCCGCATTGCACATGGCGCGTGGACAGTAAACTAACGAGATCACAGTGCGCGGATGTCGTCTTCAACTCGACGGCCCAGCTGCTCGCTGACGACCAGTGCGTCAACGGTACTGGTGTGGGCGCTGAGACCATCGGCAACCTCGAGCAGTCGGCTACCAACACCAGCAGCACCGCCGCGCCTTCTGGGAGCGCGGGCGCCGGAAGCATGCTGACGCCCATGGCTGGGACTGGATTGCTTGCGGGTCTGGTGGCGTGGGGCATGTTATAGGTGGGGATGGTGGGGATGGTGGGCAGGTTTGGACTAACGATAGGACGATACCACTTTGAATGCATGATAACATGATCAATGTTCTTCTGTGCTGAGACTCTTGAGATACTTGTGCCTTTTCTGATTGACTTCGCGCTTAGTATCGTTGTTTATGTAATGGCATGGTTGGCTGGCACGACCTGCTCGTCATGAAGTTCAGCAAATAAAGTCCTTACACCAGCATGAGCTTGGGCAAGGAAAAAATTCCTGGCCATGCTAGTATTGCCCTAACTGTCGTAGACAGAAGAGGAGGTGTCAAGTGATTTGAATATTACTTACTGACGAGAGGTCTTATATATTAGTAAGTTCAGATGCCAATTATGCAGCAGTAGCTCACAGATTATCCTCAAGTTGCACGCACGCAGTCGAGACCTCTACTCGTTTTAACACATGTCAAAGTCTCATAGAGCCGGTTCGAAAGGCCCAACAGGCCCGATTTTCGCAAGATGGACCTTGAGAGCAAATTCGTACATCCAATAGAGTAATAGCAGGATTTATACCTCTCAAACTATGTCATTCCGACTGATTCTGCTCCGAAATTGCAGCGCATGATGTTCAAATCTTGAGAGAGAAGACACTTGAAGGGGCACATTCGCTGTCATTTGGACATCTCAGTGAGACAAACTATACTGGCTATCCTGAAGCACACTCAAAGACCCCTCGCAACACACCCACTCGTTTACTTCCCGTTACAACCCCACTCCTTCAGTTTCTGTCACCACACCACTCCAATACCCCCGCTGGCGCAATGCCCACCACTCTCTCAGAGCATTTAACCCATGTTCTGGGTGATGAAGGGCACGACAGAACCAACACGGGTGTAGACACCAGGCTTGCCAGGAGCAGCACAGCCATCGCCCCAGGAAACAAGGCCAACAAGCTGGCGGGAACTGTTAACAATGGGGCCGCCGCTGTCACCCTGGCACGAGTCCTTGCCACCGGCGGTCAAGCCAGCGCAGAACATGGCGTCGGTGATCTCAGCGACGCTGTAGTTGTTGCGGCAGGTGGCGCGCGACACGACGGGGACGTCGACCTTGCGCAGCGCGGCGGGCAGAGAGGCGCCGCCGGAAGTGGTGGTGCCCCAACCGGCAACGGTGAGGGTGGTGCCTGCGGCCGGGTCGCTGCCGGAGGCGGGCAGGGTGGCGTAGCTGATGGTCGAGCTGGTGGGGATGGCGGTTGCGAGCTTCCAGATGGCGACGTCGTTGCTGAGGGTCGAGCTGGAGAAGCTGGGGTGGATCTTGAGCGAGGAGACGCGGGCGGTGACGCCGCCAGAGCCGCGGTTCTGGGAGTGGGTTAGCTTTGGGTTCTACGTTGTGGAGGGGTGTTGAGTGTTTTACCAAGCTTCCGGCGCGGATGGTGAGGGAAGAGGCAGTCTGACCCTGAGTGCAGTGGGCGGCGGTGACGACAGTGCGGGAGTCGACGAGAGAACCACCGCAGAAGTGGGAGCCGCCGCTCTGCAGAGAGACAATGAAGGGGAATTCACCGGCTGCAGCAGCTGTTCCACCGACAATGTCGGAGTCCTGGGGGGTGGGAACAGCAGAGACTGCGGTGGCCATAAGGCCGGCGATGATTGCCTTGTACTGCATCTTGACGAGGAGTGCGGGAGTGAGAGTAGTGAGTGTTGGAGCAGAGGATCAGCGATAGGATGATGTTTTCAGAGAGGCGAGTCTCACGGTACTTATAGTCTTCCTCAGTCCCATAGTCTGATGAACAGACGTCGTGCTCTCCAACCTTCCGCTTTGGTGTATCTGATGTACCAAGCCTGCCAAGCTGGTGTTGTTCGCTGGCCTTCCAGAACCAGCCAAATGGACCTTCGGAGTGGACGAAATGATCGTAGTCCAATGGATGCAAAGCCGTTATCTGATGCAGGTCCGTGGGCAGGTACATGCAACGAGGGCCAAAGAGGAAGCTCCCACGGCGAACTGCGGATTCGCGACATCATTCACTTCAGCTGCCGTACGCGCCTGCAAGTGTGCTTCGGTA
The DNA here is from genome assembly GCA_022560025.1 of Stagonosporopsis chrysanthemi. Classification (NCBI taxonomy): domain Eukaryota; kingdom Fungi; phylum Ascomycota; class Dothideomycetes; order Pleosporales; family Didymellaceae; genus Stagonosporopsis; species Stagonosporopsis chrysanthemi. The sequence continues at coordinate 149,924 of JAFISE010000064.1, read as the reverse complement.
ATGCCCCTTCAAGGTCACACTGGCTCGCTAGAGCTGTATTCATGTGAGAAGGGCTGTATATCCTAGAGTTGCGTATGATGATCTTCCTTCTTGAAGATATCCAAGCTTTTGGCATTTGTGGCGAAGAACCGTAGCAGCCCTTAATCTTTACTTTGCATCAAGAAGCTCTACCCTCACTGGACAGACCAGTCATGTGTTGAAACAGCATTAGGATCCTGCCTGATTAGATCAGATGACCTGCAGGCAAGCGGAGGGATATCCTCGCAACCAATCGTCCGAAAAAGTACCGGTAGGTAGTACATACCTGCCGCAAGCGTCTGCACACATAGGTCTTGTAGATTGCTTGAGATCTTGGCAATGCGATAGGAGAATGTCTTAATATGCAGGGTGACGAATCAATGGGCAATACCAGACTTTGTGGTCTTGGGTTGAAGGTGAGTAACTGAAGTGCCGCCGGTCTTGCGACTGATTAGGCAATTCACAAGCAATGCCAAGCTCAAGGCTGCGATAATGTCACACTGCGTGAAGTTCGTGGGTGCATGGGTCCTCCCGCGAAACTCCCCCGGGCGGCACTCCTGCGCTAATCATTGCTGGTGTTGGCAGGTGCGAAAGTCTGTGCTGTGATTGGTTCCAATTTTGCGGCTGTGCGATTTCGCATGTGACGGCGGCCGTGCATGACGATCACCCTAACAAACAACAACCGGCTTGTCGCGCCAGCCCTTGCCAATGACCACCACTCTCACTCGATGCTGATAGATTTCGAGCGCGCTTTCGTTTTTCTGTCGACGATCAGCCTCCCACGACTCTTGTCGTCACCCACTCTTGGAAACATGGACGGGCTCGACAAACCCTTCACAATCGAGCTGAACGGCTCGCCTATCACAAATGTAGGCAGCAACGCAGAGGACAAAACACAAGCCAGGACCGGACCAGAGCCGGCTGTCTTCACACTTAAGGACGGAATTTTGCAGCATGGCGACTGGGTGTTGGGGAGAAATCTTACCGAAAACCGGAGCATGTTGCCAAAGGAGGTGTACTGGTTCAAGTCTGGGGAAAACGACGGCAAGAGGGTGCAGAAAGTCGCAGTTCACCAAGATGACGATAACATCACATTGAAGTTCGGCGGCTCTTCTTTGATGTTGAAAGAAGACAAGATCTTCACGGATCTTCTTGGAGGTAAAGTGTTCGATGCTCATTTACGGTTTTGATGACTGACGCGGGGTAGACGACAGTACTCAGGTTGTGGTGAAGTTACAATCGTGACCACGAGATCGCAATCACGATGCGCGCTGATACATGCATTGGAGCGATTGAAGCGACAGCCCCTTCCATGGTTCGATTGTAGCCGCGTCAGCGCCTGCTGAAGATTCGTTGCATGGTAGGTTTATCGTTGCTGCCTGGACATGGTGCCATATCGGCGTGAGTACTTTAGTTCGAACTTGAGGGCCCGTTGTTCACCTTTTGTCTTGATCCTCATTTATGCACTCCTGTGAGGGTATAAGTCTTCGAAGGACGTCCCGTCGTGGCTGCTTTTCGAAGCTAGGATGATGTTGCGTGTGTTCGTTGCCAGCATGACCAATGTGAATTTGTGGCTGTTGTCATGCGTGCGAGATCAAATTTCAGGGCCATCCATTCCTTCAGGGTGTGTATGCACTGTAACAGCGACTGCTCGACCGTGGGGTTGCACATGTACAGCCTGCTGGATGACGTTACAGCCTTCACGATTGAAGCTATACCAGACTATCGTGGTGCTAAGTGCAAAGTCCGCCGGACAAGCCTTCCGTTCCACCCCCGCTCTCGCGTTCGGGCACGGTTTCGACTGGCGTCAACATATCCTGATACGCCAACAAACGTCGGCTGTTGCGATAACGCAAGGACGTCTTTCGAGCATCAAGTTTCATAGTATAGCGTAATCTTCAAAGTGGATCTTGGTGCGGCATGACTTCAGTGCGACTCTCCGAGCCTCCTGGTGCTGACTTACACGGCCGGAAATTGTTACCATTGAAGGAACGTCTACAAAACCAGACCAAATGGAATGCGTCTTCCATGCAGGCCGCACATCAAAAACCCTCCGACGAAAATTCCGTTTCCGTGAAGGATTGGCAAGGTGCGAGTGACACTGAGATGCTGTCCGTCGCGTATGCCAACTTTCACGCGACATTCTCCTCAGGAGAGCAGGGTCACAGCTTGGCGCGACTGTTGAATGAAGTACGGGCATTGCGTGATTCTTGGCGAAGTTCCGTGAACACGATGTGGATTCAGCAACAACAGAACTTTGCAACATCAGAAGGAATCACCAGACACATTAAAGATGGAAGGCCACCGAGCGAACCTACATTGCAATTTACACATTAAGTCCTTCCACGATGAGTACAAATACACCACCACGTTCGAGCGGAGGTCACCAAGGACTCGGTCGCTTCATCCCCTACCTTAGGAATGAGGAGAACGTTCTTCGCACTAAACTCGATTGTTTTCTTCTGTTGTGGATGTTTATCGCGGGTATCATGAAGGAGATGGACCAGAGTGCAACAACCCAAGCATACGTTAGTGGCATGAAAGAGGATTTGTCCTTGTATGGCAACGAATTGAACTGGTTTCAAACCTACTTCTCTATCGCCTATGCCATCTTCATTGTGCCATCGCAGATGTTGCAGACAAAACTGCGTCCATCTCTGTGGCTTCCATTTGCCGAGATAGGATGGGGTATTTTGACCTTGTTGTGAGTATAACGAACGACGACGCAAGCAATTGGTGCTGATCAGACTCAGCACATACAAGGCGAAAAGTGCGACAACAATCTACGTCCTTCGGTTCTTCCTCGGTGCACTCAGTGCAACCTCATGGCCAGGTATCACCTCGCTGATCATGACATGGTATACTCCGACCGAGCTTGCTTTCCGTCTGGCCATCTTCAATGTCTCTGATGTAGCTGGCGCAATGTTTCTCGGTGTTGTCCAAGCAGAACTCTACCTCAACATGAACGGAGTCCATGGTCTTGCAGGATGGCAGTGGCTGTTCATTGTATCCGGCACCATCACTATCCTGCTTGGCTTCCTTGGCTTGCTCATTGTGCCAGACTCGCCCGTCAATACACGCGCCATCTGGCTTACAAAACGCGAAAAACAGCTGTCACGGGAACGCTTGGAGCGACACGGCATGCAAGCTGCCCGTTTAATTCCTCTAAAGGTGCTCCGTGCGAAGCTGTTGTTGCTCATCAAGCACCCCTTGACCTACCTGTACATCGCCGCTTTCGCGCAGAATGCTTGGGCACACCGTGCCAACTCGTACATCCTACTCTATCTCAAGGACGTTACAGACTCAGCCGGCAACAAGCGATATACAACCTACCAGGTCAATCTCATCCCTCTCGGCGGTTACGGATTGCAAATCTTGACCAATGTCGGCATCAATGCGCTTGGTGACTGGAAAGGTTGGCGCTGGCCCATTTTTGTCGGGTCGGGGCTGGTACACATTGTAGCGTGCAGTATTTTGACAGGATGGCCCAGCAGTCATCCTACGATTATGTTTGGATACTTCCTGACCTACGCAACAAACGCCGGCGGCCCTGCGTTGATAGCGTGGCTTGCCGAGCTGTTGCGAGTCGAGCCAGAAGCTCGCGCGATCATCATCGGTATGAGTGTGACCATAGTGTACGTTGGTCATGCTACGATACCGCTGGGAGCTTGGAAAGCGGTAGATGCCCCTCACTACACCATCGGCTTCCCACTGGCGTTAGCTCTTGCTGCTGGAGCCATTTGTGTGGTGCTAGCTATGCGCTTTTGGTTCGTAAAGCATCACCCCGACTTTGCACAGACTGGCTACGGTGAAGGGTACGTAACGAATGAGCACGAGAGGAGCGGAGACGTGAGTGAGAAGCTAGATGCTGAGTTGGGTGACCAGCCGACTAAAGACGGCGTGAATGTCCGCCACGGGTAGTAAAATCTTCGTCGTACATTGCTTTTGGCCCGATGTCAAACACAGTGTCCTGCGCTGTTGCTTCAAGCACTTGGTCACTCCATTAACTGAATGCTCATGCGTTCAGTGTGGTCGGCGTGAAAATCTTGAACTATTAGCAACTCTGTCTTGCAAGCCAAGAAAGCCATGGGTTCGAAAAAAGGATATAGTTATTGTTTTTCTGGCCGCTCCGCGTCGGTCCGCCTATGAAGTAGCAATTGGTGCGTAAAAGGAGAATCGACCCTGCGGATCATACTTCTTCTTGAGAGCCTTGAGGCGATCCTGGCGCCATGTCTCATAGCCAAACCAGCTCTTTGTACCCTCATCACCATATGCTGGATGACATATTAGCATGTGAATTGCTGCCAAACAGGTGACATGACTTACCATAATTAACATAAGTATGGAGTTCCTTGCTTCCAGTACCCTCACGAATGACCTCGCGGAGCTGATTGCCGAGCTGCTTCACTGCATCGTCTTGGGCCTTATCCGTAGAAGCATAGATGATGAGCGGAGCAGCCAGAATGTGTGCATCACGGAACGCAAACGCGGAAGCATCTGCAGGACGCGCACGAATCCCCTCTGAAGCGTAGTCCTCGAACATGAAGATTGAGTTGGTGTAAGGCGAGTCCGCTCCGCCGACGGCTGCGGCGTAGAGCTCGTATGCTTTCTTCTGCGCGGTTGCGTTGTACTGTTTCGTGTAGATGGGGAACCTAGGGTTGTTGAAGCCAAAGTCCTGGCACGGTGGGGAGTCCAAGGCAATGCCGGTCCAGGCACCGAGGTCGTGGTAGGTTCCGGATTGCGGTGTCGCTTTCAAGATGCCGATGTCGTGGAAGGGCTTTGTGTATCTGGCGTCGACCGTCTTTACTCCCTCCTGGATTATGTAGAAGATAATAACAGGCTATTGTGCCGTGGTCAGCAGATTTTCTCTTTTTACTGGCGAGTATTTGTACCTTTTCAGTATCTAAACTGACATCATTCTGCCAGTAAGACCAGTTGTGGATCTTGGCGCTTTGGGTGCCATTGTTGATGAAAACCTCGTTCGCAGTCTTGTAGATGGCCTCGACGTTATCGCCGCTGAGAATGATAGTCTCAATCGCCCAGTCTGTGTATTCAATGTCGTACACCTTGGAGGTCACCTGGAGCGTCTCAGTTAGGCGATGACAAATGGAAGGATACATCTTGCTTACACTTGTGACAATTCCAAAATTGTGTCCGGCTCCTTGCATAGCCCACCAGAGATCCGACTTGGAGTCGATGGTTTTCAAGTCGCCATTAGCAAGGACAACATTCATTGAGAGGAACTGATCTGCGATCAGACCATGATGGCCTTGAAGCCAACCATGACCACCACCCAACGCTGGTCCAAGATAGCTGACGCATTCACACGTTCCAGTAACTGTATCATCAATTAGTCTTCATAGGAAGCATTGCACGTTCCAAACACATACCAGTCTGCTTGCCTGCTGCCCAAAGAGCTTCTGTGAGTTTGTGGCTGTTGGTACCGCCACCAATAGTAACTGCTGACCCTTTTTTGTCGATAGAGATCGTGTTCAATTGGGGCATGTAGATCTGAATGCCATATTCCATCTTTCCCAGACTGCGTAACAATCAGTAAGTGGTCAAAAGCAGGCGCCCATGAATCATGCCTAGTCAGACTTCCGTGATGGCCATTGTAGGCAAGTATGGGAATGTCACGCTTGGCGGCGAATGTGACCTACACACGAGCTCCATTAGCTCACACATGCCGAGAGCCGATCAGGCTTGGATAGACCTACGATCTTCGAAACATCTTGCTCTGTGCCAGGAGCAATTACCACATTAGGTGTTGGCGGCGATAGATTTGACCAGCGGACGGTGAGATTGGTGAATGAATCGCTGCCAGGATAGTAGATCTGAGCGCCACGAGAGAGCTGAGCTGCAAGTGACTTCACATCGACTCCCGCAGCAGGTGTTCGAGAGAAAACTTCATACGCAGTGGGTCCACATGAGCCACTGGGAAGCACTGATGCGATTGTCCAGGCAGCGACTGCGGACGAAGTGAAGAACCGTGAGAACATGCTGTCAACAAAATGATACCGACGAGAAAGGCTACACTGGCTCAAAGAGCGTCCATTTGTTGCTTATAAAGGCGAAAGGCCGCCTGAAGGATCAATCTAGATGCCTCGACTGGTGGCGAGGTTGCTGGATGCATCCATGCAACCGAGACTAGGGTTGTTCTGGTGAACGCTACAGGTACCACATGAATCGCCTCGGAATCACGGAAATATTTCAGGGGTGTTGGGGCTAGTTTCTGCGAGCCGCAATGCGCGTTCAATTCGGCGAAAGGCTTATGTACGTAACTGACAAGGTTCTTCCTCAGTTTGAGTTAGGCGGGCTGTCTGCAATAGTGGATACGCATGGGCCACCGCCGGCTTCAGCATTGCTTGCGGTTTAGTAGCGTGTGATTCGCCAAATTGGATTAATTGTTAACTTCACATGTGAATTATCCTCCTTTGCACAGGATCTCATAAACCATCCGCTGATCGACGGCACACCGACTGCCTAGGACCAACATGGCCAACAACACCACAGTGGAGCTCTGGACGCTGTATGCTTTTGGTGTCCTGGTGACAGTACTCCGAACCTATGCCAGAATTACGGCTGTTGGAATTCGAGGGCTTCGCGCAGATGACTATCTGATCTGGTTCGCCATTGTGAGAGCTCACTAATTGTTGGCTCCCATCACACTGACATAGTATCCAGCTCATCTACACGTCGCAAACTACTCTCGGGTATCATGTACAAACTTCCGCTCACGGTCTCGCGAACAATGGGATGACAGATGCTCAACGGAGCAGTCTCTCCCCAAACGACCCAGAATACATTAGGAGGTCCGTTTCATCTATTACTCCGGCCCTCGCGAAGGCGCAGATATTTGTCGCCCCCAGAGCTGTTCCTGACGTGAAACAGAGTCCTTGGGTCCAAGATTCATCTGGCAGGCTGGACTTTGGCACCCTTTTTGTTGTGGACGCTGAAGCTGTGTGTTACGTTTTTCTATTACCGACTCACTGTGCGTATCCCAGTTTTCCTAGGCCATTATCGGATACTGATTGCATCGAATAGAACGGGCTTGGGACCTACCAAAAGCGCATACACATTGCAGTGGTCTTAATCGCGACATCTTTCGTGGCTGTCATGTTGACCATCTTTCTCGCATGTAGGCCCTATCGACACTACTGGCAGATTTCACCCAATCCAGGTAACTCCTGCCAGCCGGCTATCTCGAGACCCATCATTTGGGTCTCTTTCGTCCTCAATGTCTCAACCGACATCTTTCTCATTTTAATACCTATACCCATGCTCTGGAAGTCGAGCCTACAGATCTACAAGAAGGTGGCCGCCACTTCTGTACTTTCTGCGGGTGTTCTTATCATTATCTGCGCGACTTTGAAAAGTATTTATGTAATTGTGGTAAGTCCTGTTTCTAACGACATCCGCTAGGTGAACTAGCTTGCCCTTGCGCGGTTTGTCCTCCCTGCACGAGAGACTGACCAGAGTTTAGGATCCTGTCAACGGTGGACAGCTAGCAGCTGAATGGGGAACCAGAGAAACGTTCACCGCGGTTGTTACAACGAACCTTCCCATGATCTTCCCCCTACTCAAAGTATGGCTCGCGCCTTTCCTGCCCAGCACCTTTCGTTCGAACAGCAACACCAAAGCCTACAAGACACCCGGCGGCGGGTTCGTAACGATTGGTGGCGGAGGTGCATCGAGCCATGCAAGAAAGACGCCACGGAATGGGACGCTGATCTCAGCAAACATGACTTTCGGCAACGAGAGTGAGGAGCGAATCATCAAGGAAAACGGTGTGAAGATGCAGCACCTGAACGCTACATCTGGCATACAAGGTGCTCAGGGGGCGATTGTCGTCTCCAAGCAAGTCTCAGTCACGACAGAGGAATTTGGTAGCGAACGGCGTTTTGCTTAGGTGTGGATCCAATGTGCAACGCTCTGTTCATGTTCATTAATGAGGGTGATTATTTGCGTACAAGCGCACAAACATGTCCTGACAACCAGTGGTCAAAGGGAAAGTGGAGAGCGGCGTGCCAACGGGAGATGCGCTGTTGTTCCATGGTGCATTGAGAGTGGAGCATTCGCGGATCAGATTGTCCAGACAAGACAAAGAGCCGACCCGTCCGGTGGCCTGTGTAGAGTCCCTGGTTGTACCTTCTACAAGGGCACTGGTGAGGGGACTGCCGCGAGGGCGGACAGTTGAACCCCTGACCACTGGATGCCGGATGCTTCCTTTACATTGCACCTGATTTTGAGCTAGAACACGAGGCGTACGTCGCGCAATACGAAGGCGTTGTGAGGAACAGCTTACGGCAAGTTATTAATTCAATTTTAGTGGATCTTTAATTTTACGGTAAATAGGCTCAGCGCGACAAAAACAGATGTCCATGGAAGGGCTTAATGGACTGAGTCTTGAAGGTTGGATGATCGTGTTGAGGATGGCAGGAAAGGCAAAGGTTTGCATTCGCCGCGGAGTTGAAGGATGAATCGTCCGGCCTCGGCGCCCCGGCAGCCACTTCCCCGGAGCCAGTAACGTGTCTGTGCACCCAACGATCGGAGTCAACCAACGATCGGTGCACAACATCTACACCAAATTTCAACGCGTAATAACTCAACAACCATGCCAGGAATCAATGATGCGCTTGCAGAGATTCGTAAATTGAAGCCTGGCGATAAACTTGTCTATACAAATATTGCGCTTAAGCATGGCGTTGATCGAAATACTCTATCCCGCGCGCACCGTGGTGTGCAGGTACCTCGACGCGTCGCCAACCAACACCAACACAAGCTCACCCCACAACAAGAAGAGGACCTTGTAAAGTATATAGGAGTACTAAACAGCCATCATATAGCACCTACAAGGACTATGATACAAAATTTCGCGTCAAAAGTAGCCCAGATTCTGTAACTGCGTGAGCAGTGTCAAGTGGGTGCTGCGGGTCAACGCTTGTATTGCTATCTGTTGTCGTGTTGTGATGTTATAATGATCGTCTACAGGAGCCCTCAGCTCAGAGGTAAGTGCACTTGCCCACACCAGGCAGTGCCTGCTACAATGAAATATCATGTGATCTATGCCACGTGGTTACACACCCCCTCAGCTGCGGTGTTAACCAAAGCTGATCTTCCTTGCTGATCTTCCCATTTGATCAATGTTCTGTATTATACCCCTATCATCCTAGTACCAGTGAGTCAAGCTCGCTGGCTCAGGACTATCCTTAGTTTCTGCCTCTAACAGGCAGTCTTTGACGTCTCTCAATCCAAGCTGTCAAACAAACTCAGCGTGCCTCTGGCGCACAAGAATCTTAGTTAGTCCATCAGCTAGCATAAGATTAGTGGGCTTCCATTGCACTAATATTCGTCCAGCTGCCACCTCTTGCCTTAGCCAATGTTAGTGGACGTCCACATAGCGCAAACGCGTAAACAGCTTGTCCTTGTGCTTAGTAACAACTCCTACAGTCTGTAGGTTGTCGCAGTAGATAGTTGGTACCATCTCTAGGTCAAGCTTGACGTGCTTGAACAGTCAATTCCATGCCTGCAGCTCGCTAGCTGCTGTCAACAGAGCTAGCAGCTCTGCCTCAGTAGTCAATTTTGTGACAGAACGTTAGAGTGTCGCCTTCCAGTCAATAGGCATGCCACACAGCATAAAGAGATATCCCTGAGAGCTGCGCTGCGTTAGCAGGTCGTCAGCAAAGGCAGCATCAGAGGCACCGTAAAACAGAGGCTCTGCTTTAGCACCCCCCAGGCTTGAGCCTATGCACATTGTGCGGCTGCTCTGATCTCTGTAAGCACCAATTGCCAAACGCTTCTAGCCAATCAAGTACTTCTAGGCGTAGTATGCTGCGCTGACATGCTTTTAACCTAGGTTCTGTAGATATCGTGATAATTCTGAGTAAGCTTGCGCAACATCTAGTCAAGTATACGTTGCAATGTAGGCCAGTAAGCCAACCAACTCCTGATATAGCTTTGTTTGCTGTTCATCTGGCTCCTCCTTACTTAGGCCAATATTTCCATCTACCAGCAGTACAGCTAGGTATTTGCTCATGTAAGCAATGTTGTATTTTGCTGCTACCTTGTCAATAAAGCTGTCTTGCATCAGCCAGATCTTCTTCTAGCTTTAATCTCGGATCACGCGTATGCCAAGGAACTATTTCAGCTCTCCCAGAAATCGCATGTCGTATGCAGCTCGCAGCTGTTGATTGAATTAACAGTAGATGTCCTTGTTCTTGGAAGCTATAGCCACGACTATATCGTCCACAAAGAAGAAGACAATCAATTAGTTGTTGCTAAATAGGCAGGGCACTCCTAGCACCTGCTCAAGGCCTAGCTTCTCAAGCGTAGCAGTAAGGTGCTCATACTATAGTCGCAGTGCATCTCAGAGTCCGTATAGAGCTCGCTTGAGCTCAAGCAATTAGCCAAGCTCGCTCTTATATCCTTCTAGACATCGTACGTATGTAGTTTGATCAAGTTCAGCGTTAAGAAAGGCGTTCAGAACGTCGTACTGGTACAGCTCAAGATCAAAAGCAGCTGCTAGGGCGATCAAGCATTGAAATATCTTCGCAGCTAATATCGCTGCGTACGTGTCGCCGTAATCATGCTGCAGGTCTCCTCTCACTACTAGTCTTGCCTTAAACTTGTAGAGGTATCCATCCTCGTTGAACTTGTACGTAAATACCTACATAAGTAGCAGTATCTCAGCGTCTATTACTTTAGACACTCTTGCTGCTTGTCCAAAGCAGCTCCTCTAGATAAAGCTGTCAACCTCTTTACAGCTTGCCTTCCTGAATTCTGCTCTAAATAGATGTTGATTGAGGTCCTTCCATCTCTTTGGCTCAGCTGGCAGCTAGTTACAATAGATTCAAATCTTCAGTGCTTTGCTGAGCAGCTTTTTTGATGCTGTAGGGTTGATACAGGCTGCAAATGTTGCTAGGTACGTGCTAAACTTAGCTGGCTTGCAACTCTGCTTGCCCGTCACAATAAACTGCTCTAATACCTAGCTGCTAATCTCTCCTCGTCGTGCAGCGTTGTTAGACGTTCAATCCGGCTCTTCTCCTTCTAGAGCTAGAGCATATCCGCGCCCCCAGCTAGTATCGTCTATTGCTTAATCGATGAGTGACTCGCCTGTAAGCTCAATCAGCTCAGGCGGCTTGGGCAACTCTGGTGTCGCTTCTAGAGTCATGAGCGCTGTGGTGTTCTTCTGCTAAGTACAGCCTTGCTGGCTATCTAGCTGCAGTTAAACATAACTCGTATCTCCAATCTCCTCTTCTTTGTTTTCCTAAGAAGATAGCTGTTCTGTTAATATATTGCTGTGATTGAGCGTCTCCTCAATGTCTAGCACTTCTACAACCTCTCAAATGTAGCCCTTCTCTGCATACTAGCCTTAGTTGCCACAGAGCTTGCCTTAAGTAAAGACAACATCTTGAGTTTGCATAACTTGTCCTATTGTTAGCAACTACACTCAGAAAATGTTAGTTGAGTCAAAGCCTACCAGGTAGCTAATAAGAGCTCAAGATTCAAGCTTAGCTCCGCGTGGTAGCTTCTCATTAAGCACATAGGCTCTCGCTCCAATCACCTCAAGGTAAGCAACTGATAGCTTGACTCCCTTAACCTTAGTGTATAGGCAGCTCCAGTTGATCGCTTCAACTAGCGTACGATTGAGCAGGTATATCGCTGACATAATACACTTGTTAGCGTACTCCTTAGGCAGACCAGCGTGCAGTCAGATAGCTCTGCCTTAAATGACAATTGCCTTCCCTGCGCGCTCAATCGCTCTATTCTAAGCTTCTGTCGCTCTCGGCTCAATAGCAATGCTAAGGTCTCTGCATATCTCAAGCAGCTCAACGTATCTAGTCTCTATGTCAAGTCTCACAACGATGACCTAGCTTCTAAACTGGCACTTAATTTTAGCTAGCAGTTATTTAAAGACTCGTGTTAGCGTTGCTTTTGTCTTGTCTGGCATGCAGCTTCCTTTATGCCACTTCGTGTTCTAGTCAACTATGTAGAACAGGTATTGGTTGCTATTGTAGCATTGCTCGCCTCGCTCTAACAGCTGCACTAAGTCAATGCTGATGCGCTTAAACAGTCGAGTTGCTAGCTTGCGTGGCAGCCTTTGGCTGACCAGCTTGGTCAATTTTAACTGTATGCAAGTCTCACAGTCCTTCTACTTTAGTGCTAGATCACTGTCTACAAGCTGAACTCCGTTTACGCTCTCTAGCAGTCAATTAATTACCTGTCAGCCTGCGTGACCCCAGATAATGTGAGCCTCCTCTAGCGTGAGCTGTAGCAGCTTCCTTAGTTCGTATAATAGCTTCTTGCAAGCATAAGTTAAGGCTGCAAGCAAGGAGCTGGCGTCTAGTCGCTCTATGCTGTCAGCGTCTATCAGCCAGTAACCACCTATGTATTGGAGCTTGCTGATGACGTTGTTCCATTGTCCTTGATACAGGCAATCTCAGCCTGAGTCAAAATGTATGCTAACAGATCAACAGCAAGATAGGCCAACAACGTTGGTAAGGAATCCTGGCACATACGCCACGTAGGTAAGCTCTATCTGCTCTGTACCTGTAGGCGTTTTAGTGAGCAGAACCACATCTCCCCACTCTTGTATCAACAGCTCTTGATTACCCGCCTTGACTACCTCACCTTTCCCATCAGCTCGCTTCTTCCAGCCATAGGCTCTGGTGTTAGTGACATGCGTGTTCGATCCTGGGTCTAGGATCCATCAATTGATCAGGCTTGGCTTGATCGCCTGCCTGTTCGTACAGTCTGTGCTCATAGTGAGCTGCAGCACATAGCTGTCTAGGTCTTCAATCGTCGGGCTCCGGTTGTCAAACCAGCGCAGCGCAGTCAAAGCTACAGTCAAAGCTGCTGTGCCTGTGTTAGTCTTAAGAGCTGCCTGCATCGCTCGTCCAAGTGAAGACTGGCTCTTAATAGCTTTGCCAAACTTCTCCTGTATCTCAGGCTTTAGTGTCCAGCCTTGCGGCTTTCCCTTCCCTCCAAGGTACCAACAGTCCTTAAAGCAGTGCTTGAGGCCACACGTGCATTCAAGCCTTCTGTCTTTGTTGCCACTCAACGTCTCTGCGCTGTCCAGTCGTCCAATTGAGCTCTGATTGATGCCCAGTGTCGCGAATGTACTGAGTGATGACGCTACTGGCCTCGTCGAGCGCCAGTACATAGCAAACTCGGCCACAAGGTCGTCTAGCGTTGGGATTGGCTAAGAATTCAGCTGAGCTCAAAACAGTGTAGCTTGCTAGGTCGTCGACCAGGTGTCGTCAAGACCCTTGATAGCAAGCAGGAAGTCGCGCTGCGCTCGCGGTAATGTAACGTCAGGCAGATAGATTGCCTCACACATCCTCACAACGTGCAGCCACTCCTCAAGCCAACTCTCAATAGTGTTGCTTCGTGGTCGACTCTGCAATTGTTGATACTTGGTTATCAGCTGCAGCTCCCTCTCAGCCGTTGATGGGCAGAGGTGCTTCTTCAGCCTCTTCAAGCGAGCGTACGCAGTATCGTCGCTCTGAATCAGGTGTATATAGCGGCGGCTGATCGTCCAGCCAATCTCTTAGGTAAAGTCGTTCAACGCTTTCCTCTTGATCGTGTATCTAGTCAGCGCTCAATTGTAGTTCTGCTCTACCTGCTGATATCGTTGGAACTCCTCAGTCGTCATGTCCTTGAGCACGACGCCGGTGTCCTCTTCAGTCTCGTTATGGTACTCCTCTGGCTCAACGGCTGCTGGCTCCTTAAGCTTCTCAAGGGCCGCCTCGTCGAGGTCTGGGTTGACCATAGACCACAGTTGATGCCTGTCCGCGCTATCCTTTTGTAGGAAGATCTATTCTTCCCAGTCCCCAGGCTTCTCAAGTATGACTGTCGTCCTCGTAATCAGTCCATCCAGCTCAGTAGTAGCCATCCTGAATCAGGCTCTATCAGCTCTCAGATCGACTCTCGTACAGGCAGTGCACAGTGTGCTTGAGGCTCTGCAAGGTAAAGGTAGCGTTTCGATAACGTAGCTCTGTTAACAGCAGTCAATAGCTCGTCAGCATGCAGTAGCGGATACAGCGTGTGTAGTCGACAGCCGGGCTCATAACTGTAACTGCGTGAGCAGTGTCAAGTGGGTGCTGCAGGTCAACGCTTGTATTGCTATCTGTTGTCGTGTTGTGATGTTATGATGATCGTCTACAGGAGCCCTCAGCTCAGAGGTAAGTGCACTTGCCCACACCGGGCAGTGCCTGCTACAATGAAATATCATGTGATCTATGCCACGTGGTTACAGATTCCTTGCTCCAAAAGCTGGGTTACACGCTTCCTCCAACGTCACCACAACCGCCTCTACCCTAAATGGTCAATGGGTATAGACTCTAATCGCCACAACACTGAGTCTGGATATAAGTATAAGCTATACTTTGATCTACTGCAGCAGAAGATCGCCGACTACAACATTGAGCCAGCTCACACGTACAATATAGATGAGAAGGGCTTCGCGATTAGAGTACTAGGAAGGACAAAACGCATCTTCAGTAGGCGTCAATATAAGAAGAAAGAAGTCAGGCACGCTCAGCAGGATAGCTCACGAGAGTGGGTAAGCCTGTTGGCTACTATCTGCGCAGATGGTACTGCACTACCTCCTGGCATCATATTTGCGTCCAAAAACTCCATAATCCAGAGTCATTGGGTGGCCGATATTAAGGCAGGAATACACCAAATTCACGTGGCTTCTTCGCCTTCTGGCTGGACAAACAATGGCATTGGATTAGCCTGGCTTGAGCAGGTGTTTGACCGTTATACCAAGGCAAAGGCGCGCAGAAGCTATAGGCTTTTGATAGTAGATGGCCACGGGAGCCACCTAACGCAGGACTTCATCAACTACTGCAATCAGAATCAGATTATACTGGCTGTGTTGCCACCTCACAGTACCCAGACGCCGCAGCCGTTGGATGTAGTCTGCTTCAAGCCTCTCTCCTCCGCGTACGCCTCTGAGCTGGATGACTACCTCCAGAAGACTCAAGGCCTATTGCCGTTGACGAAAGCCGAATTTTTCAGCCTATTCTGGCCTGCCTGGGTGCACACGTTCAAGGATAAGCTCATACAAAACGCCTTCACCACCACAGGGATAGACCCACTAAACCCCGACGTTATACTCAATAGATTCCGCCACACAACACCTACAAGCTCAGGCTCAGTTACCTCTAGTTCTACTGCCTATTCTGCAGAAGACTAGCTACAAGCTTGTACTATACTGCGTGCAGAGGTAAAGGATCCGCGCAGTGCAGGTGCGCAGAAGCTTAGCCAAACTATCCACCACCTATCAACTCAGGTAGAGCTCCTTCACAGCGAACTCAATAGCCTAAGGCAGAAGCTATACCTAAAGCAGAAGCGGCAGAAGCAACCTAGCAGGCAATTAGACCTGCAACAGCATCAAGAGTACCACAGCAGAGCGATGGTGTAGTCTCCTCAGTCTATTCAGGAGGCACAGGTTCGGATGGTGGTTACTGAGCAAGAGAAGGAGGAGGAAGAGCAGAGAAAGGCAGAGATGAAGGAGTTAGCAGCTGCTAATAAGCTATACAAGGAGAAGATTGAAGAAGAGAAGCGTCAAAAGCAGGCAAGAGAGAAGGAAGAGCGTGCAAGGACAAAGGCAGAGGAACGTCAAGCAATAGACGCCCAGAAAGCTGCCAGAGCTGCTGCTAAACAGGCTAACGACGCTGTAAAAGCCCTACAATTGTCCCAAAGAGGCAAGACTACAACGTCAAGAGCTTCTGCAGTTAAACCAAAGCCTGCGCGTCGTGGTGTAGGTGCTCGTAGTCGCCCAAAGCCTGCGACGCCTCCTCCAGCTGCCCGCACTCACACCACCCGCAGCAGCCGCACGGCCACGTTATACAAATAGATTATATAATGAAATTTGATTGCATAGGCCTATAGAATACTCCACCAAGATATCCTGCAATAATAACTATTGTATGTGGCTCTGTAGCCTCGTTTTTGTAGTTGGCCCCAGGGCTCGGAGCGATCGTTGGGTGACTCCGATCGTTGGGTGCACAGACACGTTAACGCACCAACACCATGGCCCAGGACCCACGGGCCAACGCTGGCTTTCGCACCTAACATTCAATTGGTCTTTGTTCTTTACATTGCATGTACAATGCGTCTGTCTAATTCGTCTCCGTCTTTGACCTCATACGAGGGAACGTCGAAGGAGCCCCGCCAGTCTGATCTTATTGTAACGAATGCCGTCGTTCCCTCTGCGGGTCGGATATAAACGCCCCAATTACTGCAATCGACCGAATGGTCATTGAGAACTTCGATGTATGGCTCCCAAGTGCCAAGGAAACATTGGCGTTCAAGTACCTAGGACAGATTACCGCGGCATTCTCTCAGTATAAGTCTGGTTTCTCCCTTGGGTTGGCGTTGACGATCTTCCCACTGGCTGTAACGACTTCCCAGTTCAATACGTTGTCAGCAGCCAATCCGAAGCTAGTGCTTATTGCTGAATGGCCTCCTCCCTGGCTTAGTCCAATCATGCCCACAGTGGGGCACTCCCCTCCCACGACTACGAGGCCTCTGTCGCGTGCTGCAGCCATGATTTCAAATCCTTGGACACCAGCACCGAGTTTGAATGCCGGACCACTGTATTGAGGGCTCCTGTAAGCTGGAAGATGGGTGATCTCTTTGAGATGATGCGTCCATACTGCAATTGAACCAGCCCCAGTTGATCGACCCAAGTAATCTTGCAAGAAAGTAAGGGCGTGGCTTCGTAAGTGAACTGAGCTCGGAGGACTTACCATGGCCAGTGTTTCGGACGACGGGTCGAATATCCTTGGAGGTCGCAAAGGCAATCGTTCGCTGGATATCCGCTGCACTTAATGCCTTGACGGCGTACCTGACGTAATTGCCAAGCTGACATGGTCGCTCCCTCGGCTGGAAAGGATCACACGATTGATTTGCAAAGAAAGGAGCCATTACAGACGACGATGATTCATAGCTTTGACCTATTAGAGGATTGTACAGCTAGGATAAGATGGTGCGCACGTACTGGATTTGCTCAGTCTGCCATTGCTTCTGCAGGCTTTCACAAGTAGCACTGTCATATGTCGAGCCATGGCATGGCGCTCCCAGAGGTACTGTCTTGACAAGTCTTCCGCCTACTGTTTTGTTGAAGTTGCTCCATTGGGTGGTTGAAGGTCATGCGCTGTCTCCAGGGAAGGTCCTGCAATGGGTAGAAACCTGACTGTTGGCAACAGCGGCGCCGAGGAGCGCGAAACTGGCAATAATGAATCGCATACCAATGTGTTGCTAGCAAAGATGTATACGAAGGTCTGTCGCACTGCGATAACTTTCTGGCGGGTGTCGCTTTCCAAGAAGCTCGTTTCTCTTGAGCGATCGTTCTTGGGATATAGAGACCACCAAGCTACCTACAATACCTATAACGGAGTCATTAAACGTATCTCTGGAGATACGTAGTGCTTACTACTCTGTTTAAGTTTGATTGTTGAAGTTGGGACTTGAAAGTGTTCTGCAGTGTGGCGCGCAGGAAAGAGTTAGGTAGAAGAGCATGAAGATCTGATCGGCCAAAAGAAACGAGCTCTTTCGTGCATTTGTATTTCAAGCAAGAACGCGTTGTTTGTCCGTGCGTAAGTTCACCGATAGCTCCGCGGAACGCCACCTAGATAGTACTGCGCTTTCCAAAAAGATCTCGTTCTGCTAGATCCGGCTCCGGTTTTCACTACACAACCGTTCAAGTGCTTGTCGAATCCTTCCGAACAGTCCGGGCTCCGGCGTTGCGCCAGACTTGTCGCAAAACAACACGTAGCTATGCCACTAACTGGTGCTCGGATCCTGAGGCAGGGAACTTCATTACATCAATCAAACGTCCTCAGAGACAATAATTTCCCGTGGTGGGGAGATGGATTGCTATTGTTGATGCTACCACCTAAACCGCACCAAGAAGGTAGACTGTGCCGCAGACGCAAGGCTTACCGGTACTCAAAGCAACCATTGTTGAAATTAAAAGTAATGATCATCACTTTGAAATTTCGATACTCTACCCGATCGACGGCTCTGCCTTTCAGCCGTCGATGCCTGTACAAGTGGTTGAGGTAGAAAGGCACCTTTCTAATCTTCAGGAACGGTACCTACACATATGCCTATGGTTGATCTCATTATGAGCCGATGTACTCAAGATGACTCCAAAAGCACACAGTCCAACGAGTTGACAGTCGGTAGCTTAAAATCAGGCAGTGCACTGAGTCGCCTGTGCAAACTGTGCCACGAAGCTGCACAATAACACGGAAGTGGAGGACCGTGCAGGCTGTGCCACAGGTCTGCAGAATCAAATGAAGGTGACTGACCGTGCAGGCTGTGCCACAGGTCTGCAGAATCAAATGGAGGTGAAGGACCGTGCAGGATAAGTTCATTTTATTCGTTCTGCAACGCTCCGTACATGCGGTTTTGATGTCACGATACGCGCGTCGTATTCAGCTACTTTCTGAGAAAGACCTTGCGACGCCATACCTGTCTGTTTTCATCTAGCAACGAGCACTACGTCACAGAGCACCAAGACGTATCATGGGTTGGACATACAACACGCCAAGAAATGTTGCCAATGATGGCCCGCGGATCTCAGCTGTGGCAGTTGCTCTTACTGTAGTGTCACTTTCAACCTTACTGCTGCGCCTGTATGTCCGAGGGTACATGTTGAAGGCAGTTGGAGCTGGTGAGCACTTCCATTGATAAATTTGCATCAACATGGCAGTGACAGAACCCGCTAGATGACTATGCTCTTTGCATGTCCTGGGTAAGAGGCAGACGACAAAATAGAAGTGTATCGCGTCTAACTGCGGGTATACAGTGGCCTGTGGATTCGCGGTTGTATCGATCGTTCGTAAGTTGTAACCATTAGCGCCTGAATTTGCACTTCACCCTGACGTTTCAAGAAACCAAATGGGGCCTCGGACTGAGAAGCTTAGAAGATATGCCTGGCGAAAACGTCTACAAATTTGGACTGGTAAGATGCCTGATCTTGTAGTAACATCAAAGATTGACCGAACAGGTACAATACATAGGTGCACCATTGTGAGCTTGAGGCTTTCACCACCTTCTGGCTTGGCGCCTGACAGCTATAACAGTTATATCTCTAGCATACTCGGTTTCAAAATGAGTCTATTATTGACCTATTTGCGATTTATGACGCAAGGTCTTGCGCGGACCGCAACAATCACAGTCATCGTCGCGTGTGTGGTTTTTCACCTGTCGTTCCTACTTGGGCAAGTCAATCTCTGCCAGCCGGTGTGTCCAAGGAAAAGCTGTTTGCGATATCTATTGCTGAAATTGCCTCAGGTCGCAAAGCAATGGGATCTAAGAATTACTTGGGGCAGCTGCTTCCCTGCTGTCCCATTTTACACCAGTATGGCTTCACTGACTATTGTATTCGACATCATCGTGTATGTGACTGATACCCATCATTAAAACAGCATCGACTGACTCCACTCAGCATGCTGCTGCCCTTTCCAGTACTTCTTCGCAGTCATGTGCAGAAACGAAAGAAGGTGGTTCTGCTGGGTCTTCTCACTTTAGGAGTTTTCATCACAATCATCCAGGTCATCCGAATCCAAACTATCAAAAACCTGGCAAACTATCTTAATTCAGCCAGTCTGATCATGTGGTCGACAGTTGAGAATAATTTGGGTATCATAGGTACGTACAACTCTGACAGCAGACCTTAGGTGAGCTAACTGGCTGTTAAGTCGCATCAATTCCAACACTCGCCCCTCTTTTCAACTATTTCGCCGATAAGACACAGAGGAGTTCCGGAGCCTATTCAGCGAGTCACCCACGATCGTTGTACGCACGAAAGTCTGGTGGCGTCGCCAACAATGATGCCTTACCGAGCAGGAGGGTTGCAGACCGAGCAACAACACACATCTATGGCCCAGATCAAGATGGTGGAAGCGAAGAGTTTATTCTTAGTAACATTGCTGTTATAACCAGAAGAACAGAGGTCACGGTGTTATCGCACGACAGGGAAGAGAGAGATCAAGGAGAGGGGTATCAACGCTACGAGTAGATTTTGTTGCAACTTAGAACTTCTACGATCGGCTCAAACTACAGCGGATTGAAGTGACTACAGGGAAGCCAAAAGTTCGAAGCCATGGCAGTTAGAGTCTGCGATCTTGGGCAAGTCAAGATGGTACCATCAACGGAGTCCTCATGTGAAAGATGACGTTATTCGCACAAGTGAGCACGTTGAGAGGGTCGTTGGGGTCCTGAAATCTGGCGCCGAGGTCCGAGATGGACGTATAAAGACCGAACACGGTCAGGAAAGCAGAAGCTCATGCATGTCAGCATGGAGCGACGGATTCACCACCGCATAATACATGCCTCAAATCACGAACCAGTTAAACAACGAAAGTGGCGTCTCTATTACCTTATCTATAACTACATTATACATGTACTTGATATCTGTGTGCCCAAGAACCAACCCTGAGCCAAATTGGGTTGGGAAAGGAGTTCCATATGCGATTCTGCTGGCAACGCCAGGTGTGGATCCAAGAGCAGGGGACAGCATATGTTGGCCGGCAAGATGATAGATAACGCATGCTGTGATCACGTACATCAGTACACCTATTGCATTAAGCCAAATGATTGCTGGCGCGTATTCCTTGCTTTTGGACCCAAGTTATCACAAATATGCCCAAATCTTCCGTAAAGCCAGCAACAGTCACTTGCTTGAGGACTTTTTTTGGCTTAGTTCATTCATACCTAAAAGCGCTGCATAGTGCCAAGTGGCTGCTCGAGACCTCCAGGACGCAATGAAAAGTAAAATCCAATGGGGCTTGTTACTTTGGCAAAACGAAAGGACGCGGGTAGACGCATTTGGGCCCAATCAAGCGAGGAAAAGCGCAGCACCAAAAACCGCGGCGAGAGTGAAACACCTGCAACAGCAAATCTGGGGTTAGCGAGACCGCTCTTCGGACACTCGCTCGGCTGGTTGAAACCCCTGCACTTCTCGTTGAGGTCGGTGGTTGCCATACTCTCGGCTGTAGCCTTGTCAATCTTGACTTTGCAGGGGTTCGAGATTGGTGTGGGGGACGAAGAGCCAAAAACTGCACAGGTCTCATGTGACGAGGATCTGGTCGCAGCCTCGAGTGTCTTGTCAGTCACGTCGATGCCCACTCCCCCGTTTGCAATGGTGGATTGGCCTTGCTGAAAAGATACAATGGCCGTCTGACTGGTTTTTGTTGCAGCGTAAGCAGCTGCTGAAAATGATGGAAACTGCGCTTGTGTTACTTGCTAGCTAGGGAGCGTCAATATATACATGCTCTGAGACGTGCTAGTCCTGGAGAGTCACAGGAGTGACGATCAAGGCCTGTAGGGCCGACTTGCACCGCAACAGTTTTTACCGCTTCTGCTGCTGCCGTTGCTGCGATCCTTTTGGCGAAGACCTTTTTAGAACGGAATCGGCGACAACAAGTGTAAGCTTGAGTTGGATCACAAGGCTTAGTGTCTCCGCCGCCGGAGGGGGGGGGGGGGGGGTGGAGGACAACCTGGCCCGCTTGGCGTATCGTGCCGCTAGCCGCTGTGCTGAGAGCCCGTGGTAGGATCTGATGATATCCAGGGGCAGATCCGTATCGAGAACTTGATATGTCTCGCAGTCAGGAGACTTAAGAACGTTGCCAGCAAATCTAATATTGTTAGTTACTACTGTTAGGACGTTCAGCATTTTCTTACTACTTCCAAAGTTCAAGAAGCCGCCCAATACTATCTTCTTCGTATACTTTGCACCCTTGCTTCACAACTGGACCATCACCACAGGCCGAAGCCATGATATCGTCAAGATCCTCAAAGTCCATGATAATAGCGTTGTTGCAAAGAACGTCGTTTGGGTGAACGACAGATCCCTAATTTGGCTACAAATCCCACAACAAATTCACTAAATCTCTTTGTGCAGCTATGTAGTGTTTAGTACTCTCTATTCTCTAGGCTACTAAATCCAAGTTTTAGTTGTATTCTACAGTAATTGTGCGCGCACTAAAGATTGATTGAGGGGGTTGTGTAAATCTAATCGACCAAAAAAGACGAGCTCCTTCGCTTACATACTGTCTCACTTATAGATTGCGAAAAATCAGTTTTAACAATTGTTTTTGCCTGTGACATGTGCCAAGCCAAGCCAGAAGGAGACACTTCGGTAATGGATTCTATCTAATAGCGCTAGTACTGTCTAAATGGCAAAATGACTGCCAAACAGCTTTTATTCAGTCGCCTAACTTAACCCTCTGCAACGAGCAAAAAGGGGATGAACACCTTGAAATCCAAAACTTAGATTATAATGTTTAGTTTCTGCGAAAGAATCATCAAAGTCCAAAAAGACTTCCCACAGCATCGGTGGTTTAGTGGAACTATGAACGCGCTGCCGTATATAAGGTGCTTCTCTTATGCTATGTGTAGTCTATTCTTTTTTCGTTTACCAATTCTGACATGTCTATTTTAAGGAGCTTGATTGGCCGCCTCTGCGACAGGCTTGGCGAGGTTCAAGAGAAGGACTACATCCGAAATTCGGAAAATGAGGAACACTTTGCGAGGAGACCGAAACTATGCTGCATGGGACACCAGGATCACTGTTCGACAGTGGCTGAGGAATACGGCGTGCAGTCTAGTTTGCTTGCTCTGTTGTCTGGCCGATCTAGAGTAATATCCTCAAGGCACTTCAGTTGAGTCCAACTGCTGACTGCCTGCTTTTTTTCCTGTGGCATACATCACTTAGCAGCAGCAATATGGATCTCTTTGAAGATATTGCAGCTCTAGCTGAAGACGCTGGTCCACTTATATCACTCGAGGAAAGTGCTGAAGCCTACGAACGAGAAGGTGTTATTCGACTAATAAAGTTATGGAAAAGGTATATATTTTAGACTGAGTATCTAATAAATTCTAACTCTAGTAGGTTTGCAATCAATCTCCCCTCTCCTTTCAAAGAGACGGAAATAGCCACGCCATTCAAATCCAATGTTAAGCTGGTTTGGGTGAAAGCTTTCATGGCATGGAGAGCAAAAACTGGACAAGGCAGGATAGACAATCAGATCACGCAGACCACGCTCCTGAAGGAGTTGCAGCAACTTCAACGTGTGCTACGTTTAGCAGGTCATGCTGCCTGGGAGATTAAAGACGTTGCTGTCATTAAGAAGGTACGTCCAGACCTGTAAGCATCATAGGAAGGATTGACTAAATCAACTTTGATAGTTCGTTCGAGACCTTGCAAAGGAAGGCAAGGCTTCTACTGCGATGCGACCTAAGTCTGTCGCCTACGCTCTCGACGCAGATCAAATACAATTTTACATGTGGAATTGTAGCGAACGTGCGTATGCGCATCCACGAATGATGGTGCAGTTCTCGTTTTGGCTTCATCTCATCTCAGTGTGGGGATTGCGAACTGGAGAGGTTACCGAGTCTTCCTCGCATCGTGGTTCCAACGAAGGTATCCACTATGGCGACGTTACTCTCAGTCTTGTTCCGCACCAGTGCCAGCTACGATATCAGATCAAGATTGCCTTAAGGAACCGAAAATTCTCGCGTGGCATTGAAAGCAAAGTGTAAGTGTATACAGGCTTGCAGTATTCATGTGCAAAAAGACTTATGCACTCAGGAAAGTTGTTACTTTGAACGAGCACATGGATTCGAAAGAGCGGTTTAAGTGCCCTGTACGCAAATTTCTTGCGCTGGCCTTGGCTGACGATGTCTTCGTACAACGGATGTTACCCGAGGACTTCGACAATCGGTGGATCCCAGACTCTGCGGGCTCACGATCGTTCGATATCAGAGAAGACAAGAAGTCCCTTCCGATTCTGCGGAAGATGTTGTCCTCAGGAGCTGTTTCACCAACTAAAATCATGTCAGCCATGTCTATCAACACCTTCTTGAAGGAAATTTGCGAAGAATGCGGGTACACCGAACCTGTCACAACGTACACTTTTAGGCGTGGCGTGGCCAATAAAGTGGAAAGTATGCATCAAGCTCTGAAGCTGTCGTTGGATCATTAACAATATTTAGCCAACGCAAGCTCAAAGAGCACCAAGGAGACTCTTGGTCACAAAAGCGAGCGGACATGGCACGCATATGCCGCCCCTACGATTGGCCTAGACGCGCAAGCGATAGCGTACGATAAGCCACAGGACACTTCATGTACTGAATACACTCAAAGCATTGCTTTAACTCGGGATTTTGCAGGCCCTAAGCCCCCGAGAGCGATATTGGGAGTACTCCCAATTCCATCTAGGGAAGTCCTGAACACGGTCATTGCTGCTCATCCCAAGAGTCGCTCGGAAATGATTGTCCGGAAAGCGCGTCGTCTACAATATCGAGCCAACCTTGCTCAATACTCTAAGAACGCCAGGAGTAGCACAGCTTCCAAGGAGTCATTTCCCAGCGCAGCCGACCGTGATGGCATTTTGAGCTCGAACACCGACATACCTGTCAATCTACAGCCAAAGTCGACCGCAAGATTCAGGCAGATGCTCAAATACAACCAGCATCAAAAAAGCGTGGTTGAAACTCTTTGGACTGCGGAGGGGGCTTCCTTAGGCGATGGTATTCGACCCTTAATGGCTCTTGCCGATCCGAAGCCATTTCAACCCTTGTATCCAGCTCCAACCTTGCCGCCTGATACCAATGGACAGTGCCCTTACTGCCGCGTTCAAATCAGCAATCTGCGTCATGCGAGACTCGCTGCCCATCTGCTGGCCTGTCACTCCCACACTCACCAAGCATATTTCTGTCACCAGTGCGCTTTCTTCGTAGCTCCAGCGTTATGGGCAGATCACGAGTGTACAGATCTTGACGAGAGTAGACAGGGATACGGAGTGATCATGTGGCGCGGCCTCGTCATTGGTCAAGGCCGTTGTCCGTATGGAAGCCAAGGATGCCATGATAGGTTATGGTCTGACGTAACCAATCTGAGCCGGCATGTTGAGACGCACCTCAGGTCGCTTCCGGATGGATCT
Organism: Stagonosporopsis chrysanthemi; assembly: GCA_022560025.1. NCBI lineage: Eukaryota > Fungi > Ascomycota > Dothideomycetes > Pleosporales > Didymellaceae > Stagonosporopsis > Stagonosporopsis chrysanthemi. Next base: position 124,938 of record JAFISE010000064.1, on the reverse strand, counting down.
TTGGCGTGTCCGATTCAGGAATGTGGTTTTCAATGCACTTCTAAAGACCAGATAAGAGTCCATTTCCACGAGGTGCACCACATCCATATGGTGTCTGGGCGGAGCATCCTAAGTGGAAATATCGTGTTGCCGCAACAGAACGGAAAAGACAGCAACCTTCAACCATAGCTCTACGGCGATATTCATGTACATATCCACGCGAACAAGGGTTTTAGATTTTGGCTTGATAAGATGCTCTGATCACGTGTTTCAGGCTTTGGGTTGCACGTGATTGCTAAAAGTGCGCTGACTGACCCCTGGACTCTAAGTGGCCGATTTTTTGTACCCCGGCGTAACTTAGGTACTCATCTTCGATTGGATGTGCCCCCACAGATTCAGAAAACCAGAATCTCGACTGCATGATTTTATTTTTGCTTTTTACTTTATGCCAAAACACTGGCGCACTACTAGACGATCCAAGTGTCAGTCGCCTCTATGTCTGTCTTCACCCCTGTTGCAAATTCCCGCCTCTTATAACGTACTTTTGCTGGAGACCACAGTAGGAACCCACGTTTCCTACAACGATGCTTGACAGATCAGCGCCCAAAAGCAAAGAGGTGGCATCGAATTCTCACAGACCAATGGCTCCGCTGCTGCAAGTCTCACGTGACACTAATTGGGTCACGAGACTCATGAGCCCGATGACCTTGAGAGGCACTTCGATTGAGCCATGGTAACGTTTATGCCTATGTTCAAGATGCAAAGCACGTAATAACCCTTCCGAAGCACATTTGTCGCGTGCCATAGCTGCTGATGCTTATGGATCAGGTGATGATACTGTCACCTTCCAAGGTTGGAATGAGGACGCTGGACGATGCTACACATACAAAACTGCCACAACATTCTTTTACGACCACATGCGTCGGCACCGATGTTTACGTGACTTCAACGTGCAGCTCTTGATTGGTCTAATATTGGAGCTATGTCATGTCTGTTGAACGCAAGCTCTAGAAGCAGGCTGGAATTTTAGTCAGGAGTACTACGACGTATGAGAGAATCTCGGTTCTCAGGCTCTTTTTCGTGTATATTGGCCGCGCATGTCGCTGTTGTGCCGCAACAGAGTCGTTGTGGCTTCACATCGTCTTTGTATTTCCACCCGGACAGGACGACCATGTTCCATATTGGTGCTGTATATGGCTCCATTCCCATCTTTACAAAAACACAGATTTACTATGTATACCAGAGCCAGACCTTGCCTGCAAAAAGCTGCTAGACATCCATCATAGAGCAGTCTGCACTGACTGCATCGTCCGAGGTGAGCTTCGAGTAAATCTATGTAGAGATCTTCCAGACGTGTTGGCCCTCGAGAGAAGGATTGGATGATTGGGTCGGCAAAACGAGCATGTAACATTGATGGAAACAAGTAGATCTACATGTTATAATGTATGTTACTGGTAAGGTGCGTCCCTGGGTAGAGAGACGCACTGTGTCGCGAGACAGGTTCACGGTTCGGACCTCTGGAACAGCTTCCCTGCGGGCTTATTGAGATTTAGCTAACGCACAACAATTCTCCAGCTATCTTGTCTCAAGTCTACTGGTCTCCGACAGGGATGGCTGTGGTGTTGGTCGTGCTGTCGATTGCTTCGTTGACGCCGTCAATTGACCCATCAACGATACGCCCCTGTCCACTCGCGGGATCGACGGTCCCTCTGGCTTTCGGGGGATCGTGTGGAAAGTGCAAGTAAGAAGGATGATTTTCTGAGGTTTTGAAAGCCATTCGACGTAGCAGCGTGCATGCCGGGGGTTCCGTTGTGCGGAGGAGGAGACCCTTGCCAAAAGCAATGTCTGATGGATCGTGTTAGCGCGTCTGTACATGCATTAGCGCGCAGTAGCGTGCTCAGATATCTTCTCAGTCGTGGCGCACTGCGGCTCAAGCACACCTTTCCACCTAACTCAGGCGCTTACGGCTCTTGTGGCCAGTGCGAGCCGGTCGGTCTCTTCCTGGTAGCGGTGGGGAGCTGCAGTCATCCCACTCTGAGCTGACTGTACCTGCCAGCACTATGCGGTGCTAGAACCATCGCTTGTTGCAGCTAGCGCTTGATCTATCGAGCTTGCGATCAGCATCGGGATAACCTTACAAATCCAATAATTACCCCACAAGTTTAGGCAACAACCAGTCTTGGCAACTTACCCCGCATTCTTGCAAGACCCTCTTGTAGACATTACCCTTCTATACATACGCTTATCGTTGTGTTCTTTGGTCTATTTCCTGTTCTTAACTATCGATATGGAGAACCATTGGACGTTTAAGGTAATGTACTAACAATAGATGAGATAGGCTGTGCCAAGCTAATTGCATCTGTAGAGAGTTCGTATTAACACAGAAATCTTAGACGACGCACTAACTAGGACTGCGTAGGAAGTTAGTCTGTAGGATAGTCTGAGCGCATAGATCTACTGCTAACGATAGCGTGTCTGGTGGTGTAGCGTGTAAGTAGACCTGCGAACGCTGAGATGCGAGGCTGCTGCTAATAATAGCGTGTCTGGTGGTGTAGTACGTAAGTAGACCTGCGAATGCTGAGATGTGAGGCTGCTGCTAACGATGGCGTGTCTGGTGGTGTAGCTTGTAAGTAGACCTGCGAATGCTGAGATGCGAGGCTGCTGCTAACGATGGCGTGTCTGGTGGTGTAGCCTGTAAGTAGACCTGCGAATGCTGAGATGCGAGGCTGCTGCTAATGATGGCGTGTCTGGTGGTGTAGGACGTAAGTAGACCTGCGAACGCTGAGATGCGAGGCTGCTGCTAACGATGGCGTGTCTGGTGGTGTAGGGTGTAAGTAGACCTGCGAATGCTGAGATGCGAGGCTGCTGCTAACGATGGCGTGTCTGGTGGTGTAGCTTGTAAGTAGACCTGCGAATGCTGAGATGCGAGGCTGCTGCTAACGATGGCGTGTCTGGTGG
>JAFISE010000064.1:42871-114003 GCA_022560025.1 Stagonosporopsis chrysanthemi | reverse complement strand
CAAGTGTCGACGTGTGCTCTGCGCCCCGCGCCTTCTCGTATCCCTTCAGCGCTCGCAAGTACATCTGCTCTGCTTCCCTGTGCTGGCCCAAGTCAGCGTAGAGAAGGCCTAAGTTGTTGACAGTGTCGAGTGTCAACGTGTGCTCTGCGCCCCGCGCCTTCTCGTATTCTCTCAGTGCCCGCTCGTACAGCTCTACAGCCCCTGACAGGTCCTCGTCTGCAAGCAGATACCCTAGACGATAGTAGTGCCACGGCCGCAGAGACGGCGTTGCAGACCCGTCAGCGCCTACCCGTCCATCATGAATCCACCTGCTAACGCTTTTACCGTACGCTAGCAGTCTCTTTCGCTTCCTCCAGTGCTCTACCTCTCCCTCCATCGGCACAGTCTCAGCAACCAGTACTGCCGCCACGCAGCACAGCTCGTCCCGCTCCTTGCCTCTCACCAGCTGGCCGCACCATTGATGAAGCACCGCGTGCATCGAGTAGCTGCCGCTCTCTGCTGTGGCCTCAGCAAGCGAGTAGCGGCACAGGAGGCCAGCTGCCTCGCCGAACTCTAGCTTGTCCTCTGCAATCCCGCGCAGCCGTGTCGCAGCGTCGGTCTCCAAAGTCTCGCCTGCTGCAATCAGCTCATACCAAAGCTCCCCGTTATCGAGAAGACCCCACAGCTTGAGCAGCCAGGCCGCTGCCTCGCTCTGTCTCTGCACCTGCTCGTACGACACCGTCCACGTCGTCAGCACGCTGCGGTCGCCGTACTCTTCTAGGGGGTAGTGGTCCTGCTTCTGCATCAGTCGACCCCATGTCTGCTTGTAGTGCTGCGCGTACGTCGACGCAGACACGTTCGTCTCGCGCATGTACGCGCCGGCTTGGGTGAGGGCGAGGGGAAGTCCGCCTAGAAGGTCTAGCACGGTGACAGCATCTGCTCAACACACGTCAGCAGCAGCATCTTCACTTCGCAAATGGCCTCATCCTCTTACCCGTGATCGTCTTTCCCGCGTTGCTTTCTAGAATTGCACGCGCCTGCTCCGGCTCGACTGCTCCCACCTTGACACTACCGCCGTGCATCCGGAGTCCACTCAGTCGGCTGGTGATGAGGATCGACCCGTGGTCCGCCTGTGGAAAGTACTTTTTCACGTCGTACGCCTGCGAGTCGCCTCGGTCGCGGTGGTCGCGGTCGACGTTGTCGATGACCAGCAGCCAGCGCTCGTTTGACGGCAACGACAGCCAGTGCAGACACTCGTGCACTGCCACATTGACGTCCATCTTAGCAGACCTGAGCATTGCTGCACCGTCCGCCGTCAGCTCGTCGCGCGGCAGCCTCAGCGCCGTGTTTGCAAGCGACTGCTTCACGCTGGCCTCTGACGACCCGTCCAGCCAAAACAGCCCGCTGAAGCTGCCCTTGTGCTTGCGCGCAAACTCCACCGCCAGCTGCGTCTTGCCTATGCCGCCCATGCCGTGCACAACAGCGACATTGCGACGGCCTGCCGCGCGCTGTGCGCCAAGAAGAAGCCTCTCAAGCTGCTGCATTTCCGCGCCTCGTTCCACGAAACGGCCTACGACCGGCACGCCTCGCAGGCTGAAGTCGACTTTGTGTCTGCCAGTATCTGTCGCGCTTGGTCAACGTTTCATGTTCCTTAGCAGCTACTGCCATGTATAGTTACATTGCGACCGAGCCAGCATCAGCCCTGGAGACGCCTTGATCATCGCCGTCACCACGTCGGCCACCGTCTCGAAGTCTTCCTCCGTCGGCCTCCCAAACTTGTTCATGTCAAAGTGTGTGCGCGACAACGAGAACTTGCTCGTCGCTTCAGACAAGTCAAGGCAGCCCGAGCTCTCGCTCACCACAAACCTCTGCAGCACATTGTTAGCCTTCGCATTGTACGCTCCTTTTTTGTTGACCTACTGTTCAGTCTGCTTTGCCCACGATCCTGCCCACATTGCTCGTCTTCAGTTCGTAGAAGCATGCCACCTGCGCCCTGTTCGCCCGCCCGCGAGTCTTTCCAAACTGGTCTACCACCTCCTGCAGGAACTCGTTGCCCGGCTGCAGTATCGCCAGCGTGTCCGCCTGTATCTCGTCCTCCTCGTACTCGCGCTGCGCCGCCGCCAGCATCTCAACCTGGCTCATCCCCTCTGCGCCGCGGAAGGGCGTGCCGAAGAAGACGAGGCCGGTGGTCGATGCGAACACGCCAGGCCATTCGCTTTCATGGTGTTGGGCGTCGAGGAGTGCCTGGCAGCCCCGTTAGTCTTGAGCCTGTCTTCCCACCTCTGTCAGACCTTACCTTCAGCACGACCAGCCCGCCAAAGCAGTGCGCCACAAATAGCAGCGGCCGGAAGGGGTACTCCTGGTAGGATCAGCTGTGGCAGTCTTTTCAAGACACAGGATTCTGTCCGCACCGCTCGCTTTCGCTTCAAGGCCAGCAGCAGCCGCTGTGCCACCGTCGACGCCTTCTGCCGCATCGCCCCTTCCCCAAACCACTGCGACTGGTACCCGTACCGCATGATCCGCGCCTGCGGGGCTACCGTCGGCAGCATGCTCTCCTCCACCAGCCAGTTGACCCATCGCGGGCTCTCCCGCGTGCCCACGTTCTTGCACCAGCTGTCGTCTGGGTGCGCGCCGAGGCCATGCACCGCGACGATGTCGACGGGTGCCGCAGCGTCTGCTGGCGCGTCGCGTAGCACTACTAGCCCGATGTCGTCGTCGGTCACCGGCCGCACCTGGATCCGCGTTAGCTTCGCGCGCGCTTCGGTCCGCGCAGCGACCCACCATTGCTGTCTGTTACCCTGTCCTGTGGCGTGGAAGGCGAACGACAGGAAGACAGGAAGCGTAGGCAAAGTCAAGAGCTGGAGAGATAAAGATGTGGAGAGACGGAGAGATAAAGATGTGGGGAGACGGAGAGATGGAGAGATGGAGGGGTGATGGTCAGAAGGCAGTCAGGCTGAGGCGCAAGGCTGAAGGACCATGGCTGACGGCTGGCGGCTAACGATCGCCAGCGAGGCTGAGCTGGGCTGTGCAGCTGCTGTAACGAGCATATCAGCGCTTCTCCTGCCAGTCGCGCAAGCAGACTCCTTTACGACGATTCCTCTCAGCTGCTATGCCACCGTTCTCGAGAGCGACAGAGCTTGTTCGCGATCTTACGTCCGCACCTGGAGCGCCACAGGATGTTGTTTTGCCCGGCCAGCCTTCAACGGCTCTTAGTGATATCTCACGTTTGAAATCATTCCTTATAGACGACCTGTGCTCACCAGAGCTCGAGACGATAGCGCCTTGCTTGTAGATCATGACTACTCCGTCCAGCGACAACATCAATGCTTTGCATCAACAGCGGGTTAAGGGCTGTGAAATTATTATCACAGAAGAGTCTTGACTGCACCTTGTGTGGATACACAACCGCATCTTCATCAAGCCTATTCCACGGTACCTGCTATCGTACACCTTCTAGGAAGGCTACTTAGACGAGCATTTGAACAAGCTAGGCAAGGAACAAAGCGACATTCGCAAGGCTGCGGCTGGCTTCCTGCGCACGTATTGCTACTTGATCTGACACAAGACAGACTTCAACGTCGCTCAGCAAGAGCACCTCAACCTCATACCAAAGGACGTTGATTGGCCGTCCTTCTGTCGCTTCACAACAGAGCTCAGCAGCATAGACGACGCTGCTGTGTCGGGGAGATATCGCTATGGCGAGCTGAGGCTGACGCAGCTCAACCTCTACGCTCCCCTGCTACTTCGCAAGTTTCACTTCGAGCAGGTGCACGGACAGTATGGCGCCTTCTTCGCGCGGCTGTATGGACCCATCCTATTCGTGTTTGCGCTGGTATCTACGATCCTCAGCTTCATGCAGGTAGCGCTTGCAGCCGAGCAGTTGGTAGCGGTGCAGTGGGTTACGATCTGGCACGTGTCCCGGTGGTTCAGCGTGCTTAGCCTTATAGGGAGCGCTGTTATTGCAGGATGGTTTGTGCTTCTCTGGTTGTGGATGTTCCTAGACGAGTGGGTGTACACATCGCGACGGAGACTGGAGAGACGGGTGAAGGGTGCGATCGAGCCATAGTGCTGAAGAGTGAGACGTTGGACGAACATGGTAGCAAGGCAAGTGTCTGCAAGATTTAGGACAGTTTCTCCTCAACATCCGCACAGCAGGCAAGACATAGAATGTTATCCTGAGATAAAGCATTTTGATATGTATCCTAGTAAGTGTCCCACTATCTCAAGTTGTATTGCTCCATGGTCACCATGCGACGAACAACTTCGACCTCAAAATTTACAGTCTGATGAAGATCATGCGCAGCACCTGCTTAGCGTGGTAAATCCTACTCCTCAGAATGGCATGAAAGGCCGCGTCTGAATCTTTGAAGACGCGTAGGCAAAGTTGTTGTCTCTGTTGCATGTCTTGCAGGAAACGCTACATTAATCAATTATATCAACATCTGTTCGTGCGCACTGACAAATTTGGTACACTAATAAGAGCCCTCTGTTTGCCGCTGGTGCAGAACCCCATACTTAGTATTGAAGCACGAAACTATTGTATGGGGCTGCTTCGCATCCAACTTGTCCTCGTCAACTTTTTGCCTATCGCCAGCATGGACTGAGTAAGCCAGGTGCTAGCGCAAGGTCTGCTTCCGGGCGGTCGTGGGACAAACGCCGTTCTAGCAGAACTGGGTAAAGTTCCTCCCTCCACGTGACTGGCCTTGATGCACCAAGAGGTGAAGGCTGACTGGTCCGACACTGAGCGCAGAATGTGTGAAACACAGGCCTCGTCTAGAAGAGGCAGCAGAGATGCAGAAGGAGGTGCTGGAGAAGCAGACGCGGGTCTTGGGCGAAGAGCATCCTGACACCATCTCGGCGATGGGCAACCTCGCTAACACGCTCGCAGATCAAGGACATCTAGAAGAGGCAGCAGAGATAGAGAAGGAGGTGCTAGAGAAAGCGGACGCGGATATTAGGCGAAGAGCACCCTGCCACTATCTCAGCGATGAGTAACCTTGCCAACACGCTAGGAGAGCAAGGACAGCTCAAGGAGGTAGCACAGATGCAGAAGGAGGTGCTGGAGAAGCAGACGCAGATCTTGGACGAAGAGCATCCTGCCACTATCAGAGCGAAAACCAACCTCGCTATCACACTTCGACAGCAGAGCTTGCAAGATCAGGAGCAGTCTCAATCAACAACAGATGCGTGGACACAAGCTGCCTCAGTTGGACCTCAAAGTGTTTCTAGTAGTCTGCCTCAAGCTTCTGGTCGCAAGAGGACCAAGCTTATAACGTTAGCATGGTTAGAAGAAAACCAAAGCAATAGTTAGATACTAGCAGAAGACTGCTGCCTATCCTTACTGTCGCCTGCTGCAGCCTAGTCTCTAGTTTGTGGCAGGAGGAAGAAGCTCTAAACACCTGTTGATTAATGCTGCAACACTATTCGAACTTCGTGATAGGTTCGTCACGTTAAGTGTAGCAGTGCACGAAATCTAAAGTAACGTTAGTAATAGACTTAGAAACTCTCAGCTATCTGTAACGTAAGAGAAGTGTAAAGTGTAAGCTTGATTATTATAACAACGCTATGCTACTTCTGAGTGTGCAGCCTAAGCACATCTGATCGAGTCTAGCGTAAGATACACCTGATCTACTCCTGACGAGTATGTAAGCATCGAGAGCTTTTTAGCTAGCACGCTTACTGCTTGGCGCAGATATAGCAACGCAGCAAAGCCGCTATACCTCACAACGCAGGCAGCTGGATGTTCTGACAGATGAGCATTATGTGCTTGTAAGGTCATTCTGCAGTCTGATAGCTTTACAGGATGAGAGAAGATCTTCTTGTGCATAAAGAAGGGGTTAAGGCTGAAGCAGCACTAAAGTCCCTCCCTATGTTACAAGAAGCCCTGTGGGCCGAAAACGACCAATGAGATTGCAGAGCTGGCAAGATTTTGTTCATACCTTGCGATCTGATTGGTCTTTCTCGGCCCACAGGGTTTCTCGTAACATAGGGAGGGACGTTAAACGTTATGCGTGTAACAATTAACGGCAAGACTACAACAGCTGTATTTTTCTTGCTGCAGAGTAGCAGCACGCAGCGCGATGGCTTGAGACTGCGTCAGGGTAGGTAGATGGTGATCTCTGCTTTAAGGCCGATGTCAAGATGGGTTGGGAGTGGTCGCATCTCTGGACAGGGGGTTTCTCGCTACGGTGGTGGGGATGTTAGGTTGCCTCTTTCACTGACGTTGTGTACTTCAATTCAGAGGTTTATTTTCCTTGTCTTGGAGCTCACAAGGCGCAGCCCACGGCGTTCTACAATATACGCACGTAACCCTCTGACCAGCTAGTACAAGCTGTCCTTCCCACGCATGAAAACAGTCCTGACAAGTGCGCTGACCACACTTTTTAGTGCAATGTACCAGATGGTCACGGTGCTTAACTAGATCAAAGCAGATACCGCATTCGACAGGCTCCGACAGAGCAGGGCTAGTGATCTCTGCTGCTCCTGTGTTGAACAGCCTTGCTCTTTCTTTGTTGTAATGGATAGTGCGAAGACGACGGTACTCGTCAAGACCATCTTCGTCCTCTTCATCGTCTTCTTCCTCTGCACTGTCTTCATTCTTTTCCCAATCAAATCTGCCAGCGAGACGCTCGTGGCGTTCAGAATAGAACCTTGGGATGTATCGGCGGCTCTTCACTTTTACTTTGCAATCTTGGTGGTTCAGCTCGTAGCAAAGATACCTCAAGTAAAACGTTACTCTGGCATTTATTAGTATTACATAGACTTATCGCGCTTAACCTTACTCTTTGCATTTTTTATCAGCGGTAAGCTCAATGAAAGCATTGTGCCAATACTGCTCCTCGAAGTCTGCATAAAAAGCTTTGGAAGCGGCTTCCAGGACAGCTCCGTGCCTCCTCCACGTGTATGGGCCGGGTGGGAGACCTTCTGAGACCACGAACCCCCTGCCAAAGTTTTTAAGATGGTCACAAAGCTTGTACCACTTCTGTGTGCTGCAAAACTTGTAGTGTAGCTTCCAGCGTAGTCGAGGCAACGTATAGATTGGCTCCATAGCGCACGAGACAGGTGCAAACTAAGTAACGATTTACCATAAAAAGATTGCCAAGTTCAATTCACGTTGAGGAGAAGACATGAAGTTTGTTAAAGATGCTAAAGCATTCCTGAGGTTGCGGACAGAGGATCTTAAAGGCTACGCTCGTACAAATCAATGCTGAAAATGAGTGGCGCAGCGTGAGATGAAACCACTCCTGCCCTGTTGCCAGCCATAGTGGTGTTACCGCTGCAGGCTGTCGCTGATTCAATCGACATCCATTGGGTGATTTACCCAAATCGAGAACGTGGCGCAGTTGCAGAACTAGATCACAGGATAGAGCAAAGTCAGCGTCGTGGTCCTGGCATTCCGGTGCTCCCGGACTTTAGTGCTAAGTTTGGCGCTGCGCGGCCTATACGCTGCACATTTCAAGCAAGGCACGATGTGTGATAAACAGATTGCAGGAATCTAAAGCCTGAAAACCAGAATTGTGTCCAAAGGTTCGAAATCCAGGTTTCAGGGCAGGCACACTGGCCCACTAGGGCGCTTAAAAGAGGCGGAGGCTGCTCTCCTTGCAGCCAGCTTTCGGGAACCAAGAATTGCAACATGAACTCCTGTCCAATTGTTCATTGTCGCCAAGGGAGGCCTAGAGCTGAGGTGCTGGCCTTAAGTCTGGGTATTAAACACTCTCGCTGAAAGAAAACCCTGTGACTAATACAACTAAACTTATAATACAGCTAAACACTACTACTTAGAACATATTTAAAAACAACAGAAAAATTGATTTTGAGATGCTAAAGTGCATTTTCTAAACGTGGACGAGCATGTTGCATATATTCCGGATATATATTATGAATGTGTGGAGTAATCTTATCAAAAATGGAATCGCATCGGTGGTTTAGTGGTAAAATTAGCCGTTGCCACTCCTTTACAGGAGCAGTTTCGGCTAGCCCCGGGTTCGATTCCCGGCCGATGCATTTTTGCTGATGTCCAGGTGTTGTGGTGGTGGTTGGTTGTGTTTTTTCGTGGTGTGGGATAAGAACTCGCCAACGGGATCGACGCTTGCCAATACTACTCTTACATAAAAACGAACATCGTGTCCAACTGCTCGGCCAATGTAAGTTCTATCTCGCTGTCATAATGTATTATTGGGATTGGTTGAGTCGAGTTCGCTAAGGATGGGAATGCATTGTTAGCTAGTCCCGTGACCATCAGAATTTATTGACCTTTGGTGATTTTCACTTTTACTGATATGGAGGAGATAATAGCCGCACATAACTGAAAGGCTACTGTGTTCCTGTACCTATTTTTTGTTATGGCGTTGCGAACATGGAACAAGTGTGGGTATGTACGTAAACATTGCCATTACGCCTCATTCCTTAAGATTCTGCGAGTATTCTTTTCGTGTACGAGCTTCTTCATGTTATCTAAGAACATAGCGCCTGTTTTGCGACCAAGGAGCAGTGCTAGGGTTCCGCAATTCCGTGACTGGCGAGTAACATCCACTGTTAAAATACCACCTGGGCAATCTTGATACTCTCCCCAGGCTTGCCATATAGCTCGACATGAAACGCCGGCTCTATCCGCGCTCTCCGTCCGCCGTCATGAAACCAGTTCCTATATGGTCGTGGCAGATGTGTACTGGCGCAAACGAGTAGAGAAGCACTGTGCATACCAACAAAGCACGACAGGGCGTTTGAGCAGCCACGACACAGCCACGATGATACAATTTGAACGGGCTGAAGTGGCTGAGTTTTCACACAGCATTTGCAAATATTTTCAGGGGCTAAACAATAAGCATTTGCCAAGGCATCTTAAGGCGTTCGGCCCGTGGCTGTGGACCTAGTGGGCCTGGAATCTCAAATAACCGCAGCAGCAACTGCAACACGAACTCCATCGGCTTGCACCCCTCATTTATGCACGATAGTGCAGCGCCTCACAGTGGCTGGAGCAGTGGGTTGCATGATCATACGCCAGCGATCTGGGAGAGCTCGGACAGGACATGGCCAGCTGAGGTTGCGATGAAGGGGCAGGTCCGCAACCGAGGGTCTGCGGACCCTGCGGAGTTATACATGCATGTGGATCGTCATGTGAAGGTGGATGATAAATAGCGCAGGGCGCGCTCGATGGTCTCGTTGCTCAATCAATTGAAATATCTGTCACCTTTCCGCAGCCCCCCGCACAGTTCTCTATAATCACAATGGGATTTCTCGACAGCATCGTGGACAAACTCACAGGTGACAGCCACGCTAGCGGGCAGCAGCAATACGGCGGGCAGCAGCAATACGGCGGGCAGCAGCAATACGGCGGACAACAACAATACGGTCAACAGCAGTACGGCCAACAGCCGCAGCCTTCATATGGCCCTCCGCCAGTCTCCCCGCCGTGGTACGCAGAGTGGGATCCCCGCGACAACAGATGGCTCTTCGTAAACCAGCAGACCGGCGAGCGCACATATCAGTATCCTGGGCCGGGCAACCAGGACCAAGGGGCATACGGACAGCAAGGAGCCCATGACCAACGGGGGGCATATGGACAACAGGGCTATGGGCAGCCTCAGGGCGGATACGGTGGATACGGACAACCAGGTGGCTACAGCCAAACACAAGGCTACGGTCAGCCGGGTGGCTACAGTGGTGGTTATGCCCCTCAAGAACAGCCGAAGAAAGAGGGCAGCAATGCTTGGAAGTACGCTGCTGGTGGAGTAGCCGGTCTCGTCGGCGGTGCAATCTTGATGCACGAGGCTGGTAACATCAGTATGTTCTTTGATGCCACTTCTTGTCACTGTAGTATTACTAACAACTACACAGAAGAGGGATTTGACGAATTCGGCAATAAAATCGAAAACTTCCCCGAAAACGCCGCGAACTGGACTGGTGAACAAGTCGGGAACCTCGAGAATGTTGGAGATAGGGTGGAGGACAAGTGGGATAACGCCGTCGATGATGTGGAGAACTTCCCCGAGAACGCTGCGAACTGGACAGGAGAGCAGGTCGGTCGCGTCGAGAACTTCGGCGATGATGTCGAGAACAAGTGGGACGACGCTGTCGACGATGTTCAGGACTTTGGAGATCGTATGGAAAACGCTTACGATGATGGGAGGGACGAAGCCAGGTACGATGATGATGATTACTAGGCGACGCGTCTGTCCAGCCAAATTTTCCCATTCCGCAGATATCATGCACGTTCTTTCTCCGCCTACCGTGTCAGTCACTGTGAGATGAAAACCACCATAGGAGTCAATAGCTTTGGAAGTGAAGAGCTTTGTAGTTGGGCAACTAAACAAGGCTATGCAGACGACGCTATTTTTTATCCATGCGATACTGCCCCTGATGCCTTTTGGAGGAGCGAGACAAACATCACAACTGTTTTTCTGCGCGGTTATTTCAGTTCTGTCTGATTTTGTCAGAGACTCTCTCGGCTGGTCCAATAGCTGGCCAATCTTCGATACCATACTTATGCTTAGCGTTACACGCTGTTTGAGTTTTTACCTCTTGCCCTTTGCTTCACGTACAGAAACAGCTCGTCTCAGACTGGCATGAATCTCAGTCTCTTTGCTCATGTTTCCCTTGTTAGAAGAGCGACTCTTTCACTGACTATTCTCGGCGCTATCGTTCGATTATATCTTTCACTGGTTTGGTGTTCTGGGTCTACTTATGTGACCGAGTTAGATTCTTGTAGTCTTCATCCAGTCACACACAACTCCTGATATCTATACACTCAACTCTCACGTCAATCCACCGCCCGACCGTCGGCAATGATGAATCTTCTCGACCGCTACCTGGGGGTATCCAAGCAAACATTCCTCAACAGTAATGTCGTCACAGCGAACCCGAACGATGTGCACTACAACAACCGCTGCTCCTTTTGTTGGGGTCAGTATGACGACAAACACAAAAGCGTACGAGTATTGCCGTGTAACCATGTCTTCGGCGCTGGCTGCTTACAAACCGTCGTCGACGCACCAAACGGTCATATGTGTCCCATCTGTCGATGCGCATGGCACCGAGGTTCTATGATGGCCACGATCTCGGTTTTCCTCGAGATGGCACTCTTTCATGCCGCAACTAAGCTCGTTACGCTATATCATCAGCTACTGGCATTCTGCGCTACTGCACCAGCATGGCTTCGAAATCCCTTGCGGCTGATGTGGAAGGCGATCGAAATTCTCGTATGGAAGAGCAACCCTTATAACTGGGCATCGAGAATCATCACACATTGCACAACGCTGGCCGAGCGCAATCCAACACTCGACTTCATGATCACTGAGTCTATTTTAATTCAGGACTTTACACTCTACATTGCAATGACAGTACACGTCATAATGGGAATGGTAGCAGGTGTCCCGATACCGGAGATCATGGTGCGCTGCAGCGACGTTTCTGTCGCAGCGTCACTGTCTGTACTTCTTGTCAGATGGTGGTTCGATGGGTCTTGCAACAGCAAGCAAGACACCGTAATGCTTGCGTTCATTCTAGTGGTTTCCTTCATCGTCTCGCAAGCCTGGGACATCTTCATCTTGTGGCTTTTTCGCCCGGAACCCCTCTATCTACTCGAGTGCTCGTTCTGTAAAGCTAGAGCTCTTTGAGTGGCAGAAATCTGCGCATATCAAGTCTTACAGAGATTAAAATGTGCAGATATGTAAGCACGAAGGTTTGAAAATATTCGTGACAGCGAAGAATGTACATTTACTCAAGAATCGAGTCGATTCTAGCAAATCAAATACTTGTCCATTCGCACGTTCCATTTACCCACCCTCTCAAAGACTCTGGATCATGATGTCATCTATGTCTCGCTGTCGTCTGGTCTTCTTTCGTTTCCAAGCTACTAGCCTCGTATTGCTCGCCAGTCCTTCAACTGTAAGCGGATCTGTTTCAAAGCATGAAAGGCGTAGGTTACTGCTGCTTTGAGCTTTGAGCTTGATGTGATATTGCTCTCCACCCAACAACTTGAGTGCGGGGACTCATAGACATTGCTTAGCGATGGGGGTAGGTAGGAATTCGACTATTTGAACATGGCCCCGAATTTGTATCGGTCTATTGTGTTGGATTGCGAAACCATGATGCCCAGACATTGGTAAGTCTGTCTGGGTTTTGGCCAGCGAGCACATGTCACTGTCCCGATTTTCTAGTTGCAGATTGAATTGTGTTGCAGGGGACATGAGAATGTTAACATCGAATTCGGCCCGTCCCACGCACACAACGAGCGCGACGCGTTACACCTACATCGCTTGAGCGGTTGGCAAAGCGAGACTCAGTGTATTAGTCCAAGAATCCTTTAGGACATCATCGCACCATGTCGTGACTGAATCGCAAGTGTGCGCCGACCGTAGTAGCGCCTCTGGACGACACGCTAGGTACCTGATGACGTCTAGGATCCAATCATAGACGCATTTTGTAAAGTCAACTCTTTCACTGACAGTCCATTCTGGATACCCCTCCGCTCCAGTCACCATGCTTTGGACAGGTTTGCTTTGAACGCACGAAAGCACGCCAAGCAACGGCACTTTTGACCCCTCATCATCGATTGTGTGGGGTTTCCGTGTAACACAGCGACCACCGAACGCGGCGGCCGCGCAAAAACGAGTAGGCAATCAGGGTGCGCCTCTTTTCGTCTGATCTGTGGCCGTCCGCTCGTTACTCTCCGGACGTGAGATACACATAGTAGACGGCTTTGTTATGAGTATGCAAAATACATACATAAATCGGCATCACTACAGAACTAAAGATGGATGAACATCTACGCATTCTTGAGGTACACATGCACAGCTACTGTCGCACAGCATCGCTGACGAATTTGCAGCAAGAATACTGCCCACCAATAGACCCTGCCCTTGTCGCTGCATTCTACAACGACTTTGCAGACGCGCCCAATGCACTGGAGCAAGCAAGGGAGCTGCTCGACCCAATCAAAGCCGCAGCCGTCGCAGAACAGTCCACCGACTTTGACGCCTCAGGCAGCGGCGGAGGCCCGGCGCGCGATATCCAGGGCAAGCACTGCTCAGACGCCGATTCGAATGCAGATACATGGGCGACGCGTACAACGTTGACCGACGCGACACACCTCTCGAACGATTTTACGTCGCTCAGCGTGGATGGGCGGTCAGCAGAGGGCTCCGAGGAGTCATGGGATGGAGGCTACTACAAAGACACTGAACAACTCGACACAAAGACAAAGGAGCAGCTGCTCGCAGAGACGTTTCCAAACCTGCGCCCAGAGCTTGTTGCATATACACTGAAGAAATGCAACGATGATTTCAGCAAAGCTACAGACGAGTTGCTGAATCACGCCTACTTCGAGGATGCAAGGACGAGCCCCAGCGAAGAAGCGGCGCCGGTTGCTAAAGGCATAGACGCATTCTTCGAGGGCCACCATATTCCGCAGAAGAGCAGGAAGGGCAAGGGCAAGAAGAAACAAAAGCTCTCGCTATACGACTTGAGCTCAGCCAACGTATCTGGAACCGATCTATCACGCCCAATGACACCCAATCGCTGGCAGAATAGCAGCCGCGATGTGGAGTTCATTACCGCACGCACAGAGCTCTCTCCGAAGCTTGTCTCATCTCTGTACCATGAGAGGGGTGCGTCGCTGTCAGCAACCATTCTAGCGTTCGTGAACAAGGACATGAAGGCGTATGAGGGGCAAGAGCCTGAAGCGGGCAGTGTAGAGGATGCAATGGCTCTCAATGCGGACTTCCCTTCTATCGGCCTGAACCAGGCAGTCGCCCTTGTACGCTTGGCAGATGGCTCACCAGACAAGGCTCGCGACTTGGCGAAGGCCCTGACCGAACAACCTGCAAGCGAGACTGGTGGCAAGGGCGGCATCAAGCTCGACCTGAGATATGCGCCCGTTCAGCTCGAAAACGACGAGCCCCAAGTCAGCAAACTTCCAGAGCTGCCATCATCGATCCGTCCTCACTCCACTGCGTCGGTCGCCTTGCGGCGCAACGAAGCTTTCGAGAAAGCTGCATCCGCGCATCGCCGAGGGGGGTACATGAAGGCAGCTGCAGGGTACTATGCACAAGAGGGTCGAAACTTGAATGCCAACATGAAGGTTATGAGCCAGGCTGATGCGGACGCGTTTGTTGCACAGCAATCTTCGTCTACCATACTTGATCTCCACGGCGTCACCGTAGCGGACGCAACCAGAATCGCCAGACAGAGGACACACATGTGGTGGAATTCGCTGGGCGAGCGGCGGATCGCTGAGTATGGCGGCGCACGAGGCGGAGCCGGCAGCTATAGGATTGTTGTTGGCTTGGGCAGACACAGCGCTGATGGCAGAGGCAAGCTCGGTCCTGCGGTCGTGAAAGCTTTGGTCAAGGAAGGTTGGAAAGTTGAAGTCGGTTCTGGCGAGCTGCTCGTCACTGGTGTGAATAGACGGAGATAAATGTGGAGGTGCTGCTTGGATATTGTGCATGTAAGGTTGGCGTTGAGATACCCATATTGAGATAGACCATCGACTGCATCACCGGCGCATCGTAGAACGAAGCACTCACAACCGCAGTCGCTTTCATGGTCGAAACGCTGTTCACATCGCAGCCCTACCGGTCGGAGATCAGATGCGGCTCTGCCTGAGGATCCTCCCGTTTCAGACCCTCTTACTAGCGTGTCGCTAGCAATTAACCTTCTTCCAACCCTCGACCTCGCACGTCTTTGTTCCCGCCCATCACCTCATGGCGGCCAGACCGCGCTCAAAACTCACGACAGCACGTCAGATGAAGGTTCTCACATACCATGTAGCAGCTGCGTTCGTCACCGTGTAATTTGTGGGGTTTCGAAACCAAAACGCGCGGTTTCCTCTCGGAGATCCACGGCGCCGCGCTGTCGTTTCATGGGCGCCGCGACGCGAGATGCTGCACTAAGGTTGGAAAATCGCAAGGCGGAGGGGCGAACTTGGTAAGATTGACGGTTGATGATGAGGTGTGGCTGATGAGATACTCCGCGATGGTGTTGTATTTCCGCAGAACAATAGTTGAGTGCGTGGAAGAGCTGCGTCAAGGTGAGAGGTCGTGAAAGAACGATGTTTGCACTAAAAAGGCAAGCTGTCTTTCACAGCCACCCAGAGCAAGCACGCCTCATCCAGCAGCGACACATACGTCATGGCTTCAAGAAGAATATTTCTATCAAGCCCGTACCATGCTGCGTCATGCCACCAGATGCTCACTTGTGCTGAGCCACACTGACAAGTAGACAAGCCTTCGCTTCCCTCGAACAGTGGATCCCAGCCCACCACCACCGTTTGACCATCCCCAACGGCACAGTTACAGACTAGACAATCCGCAACCTGCTCCGCAGCAGCATCTTGCCTCAGGGTATCCAGATCTGCATGCCTTCCCGCATGCATTGCTGCGGCCTCGCAATTTGGTTGCTACTCAGCTGCTGGTGCGCGATGAACGCATCAACAAGCTGAGACCGGGCGGCTTGTCCGTTTCGGTCCTACCCCATGGAGGTTCATATATATGGTGCTTTACTCCAGTGTAGGCTTTTCTTTCTTCAGTTCGATACTCGATCAGCATTCTTCCAAAGTTATTATCTTTGGTCCTCTCCCTTTTACTTCTTCTTCAAAGCTGCTAGTCGGCCTTTAATTCTTCTCTTACAACTTACTGCAGCGCAGTTGTCTTTACATTTCAATCTCTCAATATGAAGTTCGAAGCCTCCCTTGTCCTTGCCACTCTGGCTGCTTCCACTGTCGCCGCTCCGGCACAGCTCCACTCTACTAAAAGATGGGTTGTAAGTACTATAGTCTCTATCAGCACCCATAGACTGACGTGTACAAGCAAACCGATGGTGCCGCGAAGATGCCCGCGCACTTTGTCTCCTCCGTACGCCAGATTGCCCATGAGAAGTTGAGGACTAAGCGCCAGCTTGATCAGCTTCTTGGCGCTCTGGGCGGCGGAGCCGGAGGTGCAGGAGGTGCAGCAGGTGCCGCTGGCGGAGCGGGCGGTATCGCTGATCTCATTGGAGGTGCTGCCGGGGGTGCTGGTGCTGCTGGCGGTGCTGGCGGTGCTGCTGGCGGCGCTGCTGGCATTGCCGACCTAATTGGCGGAGCTGCTGGTGGTGCCGGCGGTGCTGGAGGCAATGCGGCTGGAGGCAATGCTGCAGGCGGTGCCACTGGTACTTCTGGCACTGCGGGTGCGGCCGGTGCTAGGGCCTCGCCTTCTGCTGGCGCAGGTACCAATGGTGCCAATGGTGCCAATGGTGCGGGCGTTAATGTAAGTATAATCATTCGATCCGTCTGAGAGTTACCGACTGACTTGCTCTAGGGCGGTAACAACTCCACCTCCACTGCTACAGGTGCTGGTCAGACTCAGCAAGGTGCCGGTCAAACCCAGCAAGGTGCTGGACAGACTCAGCAAGGTGCTGGACAAACTCAACAGGGAGCTGGTGTAGGCGGTGGCGCGATCGGTAACGGTCAGAGTATGTTTTCGTCCATCTTACAGCATGATCTTACTAACATGGTGTAGCTGGAACCACTGGAACTCAGGGTACTGGGGCTACAGGTACCACTGGTACTCAGGGTGGCGCTGGTAGTGAGTTTATCTTTCAGTTCTTTCCGAGCAGTCGCTGATATTTCTAGCTACCGGACAAGGACAGACAGGCGCCGGACAGGGACAAACAGGCACCGCTGGCACCGCCGGCACCGCTGGAACCGCAGGACAGGGTCAGACTGGCTCTGCTACTGGTTTGTTATATCTCAGTCACTTCTCCACAACCCCAAGCTTACATTTTCCAGGCACCAACTCGCAGACTGGTACCGGAGCTGCAACCGGCACCGGCACGACAGGCTCCAACTCCCAAACCGGTACTGGAGCTGCAACTGGTGCTGGAGCTACCACAGGCACTGGCGCGACAGGCTCCAACTCTCAGACTGGCACCGGCGCGACAGGCTCCAACTCCCAAACCGGTACTGGAGCTGCAACTGGTGCTGGAGCTACCACAGGCACTGGCGCGACAGGCTCCAACTCTCAGACTGGCACTGGCGTGACAGGCTCCAACTCCCAAACAGGCACAGGGGCTACTACTGGCACCGGCGCTACCACTGGTACCGGAGCCACCGCTGGTAATGGCTCTAACTCTCAGACTGGCACTGGCGCGACAGGCTCTAACTCCCAGACCGGTACCGGCGCCGCTACAGGAACGGGTGCTGCCACAGGCACAGGAGCTACCACCGGCACTGGCGCCGCCACCGGAGCTGGAGCTTCTCAGTCTGCTTCCGGAGGCAAGAAGGGACAGCAGTCCGCCGCCAGCGCGGCCAACTCTCAGGACGACGACGACGATGATGATGATAACTGAATAGCTCGCAGCAGGCGAAGACGAGCTTGCACGATTGAGCCTATGGCTTGATACCGGACCGTCGACAAAAGTTGAGACAACGTGAAATAATTGGCACGGGTTCTAGGGTGTTCAATATGTTGGAAGGGAATGACTATGCATTTGAATCAATCACGCTCGCTTGACACTTTGCTTCAACTGCGGATGTACACAATCCCATTCGATTGGATGGGGGACAAGACTCCGATCGCTATGCCTGACAAAGGAAAGAAAATCCAACTCCTCTTCTAAAAAAAACCCTCCGGCCCAAATCTCCCCCTCAGCTCCTCTCCGTTTGTTATACATCCCCCTGAAAGACGTTCACACACCTCACCCTCCACCCCCCGCCATCCGCTCAACCACCAACCAGCCCCCCACCTCACCTATACGCCTCCTTCCCCACCCCATCCCCCCCATGCTGCATCGTCTGACTCTGATACCCCATACTCTCATCATGCACCGGGGCATACCCGCCCTTAGCCCCCGTCCCAGCATTTCCACTCGAAGCACCTAAGCCGTCCTGCGCACCCATATCCGCACTCCACGCGCCCTCCTCGTCGTCCTCGAGTTTCCCGTAGTTAGGGCCCCTGCGCTCGAGGCGCGGGATAAATGTCGAGTTTTTGGCGCCGCCGCCGCGCCGCGCGCTGTGTCGCTTTTTGAAGAATAGCAGGATCAGGATTATGAGGAGCACTAGGACGCAGGCGCCTGCGATGAAGATTACGACTGCGACCGTGCCGGCGGAGGAGTCGTCGCGGGGGAGGAGGGAGGATGGCATTGTGGGAGGTGTATTTGCGGGTGCGAGGCTGCGGGAGTGTGGGTGTGGTTGGTGTGGTTGGCGGGGGAGTTGATTCGGGGGAGGGCGATTCGACCGCGGCGACGAGTTCGGTGCCTGCGCTGCAGGACTGGGAGGACGTGTGGATTTTTCTTCCGCGAAGTGATTGAAGGAAACTTCTCGACGGCGCCTTGTGACAATATGTTGGCTAGAGAAGAAGAATAGAAGAAGAAGAACTTTCCAATTGTAGTAAAAACACGATAGAAATCGAGAAACCAAGAATCAGAGAGAACCCCTCAGTCCTTCGGGTCCAGGGCAAGACATCGTCTTAAAGGAGCCTCTTCATCTCGTCTGGAGAAGCGCACGAGCTGCTTGCTGTGCTGTTCTGCCCTGTCTCCACTCTCCGTTACGCCCACCGCCTACGCCAACGCGCCATGTCAGTGCTCATCCCTTTCTTTACTCATATCAAAGAAGGAGCTTATGCGTGGCAAAAGCTTTGGTCTCGCTGTGGTCTCTCTTTTAGAGACATTCGGATTGTCTAGGCATGAGATTGCAAACCGTAGCTGCCGTCGGGTCGTGCTGTTCGTTTTGTTATGTTGATCCAGGAGAGGCGAGATGTAGCGGTCTGGAGGCATGGACCACGTCTAAGATTAGGTTGGCGATCGCGAGGCTGGACTCCACTTGTGTCTCCACTCATCACCAGCCCGAGAGCAGTTCGAAACCATGGGAGACCAAACACTCCCAATCTTGCGCGATATGATTTCGAAATCAGTATTTCATTCACTGACGTCGATGTCCTGCCATTCTACTTGAGCCACCAGCTATGACCTTCGGCGTCGCCGGTGAGGGAAGACGCCCGAACTACCTACAATGCTAAATCCCACCTGTCTTCCCTGTGATGTCGTGAGGCCGTAATGATGCACCTGAAATGCCCAAAGAAACATTGCTAACAAATTCTGATCCTATGCACCTTGATGCGCACGTACAATGAACTCTCTATGAAAGATGAAAAGCGCCTTGGCCCTCGTTAACCGCAACGTTCAGCTTCTCGCGCAGCACGTCCAGAGTGCTGTAGTCTGGCATCTTGAGGTAGTTGACGCAGGTCATGACTGAAGGGAGATAGTCGTCGGAATTGTATGGTGGTTCTGCTGGCTTGCAGACGACGGTAAACATTGGTGTGAGACTCTTAAAGCCTGTTGCGCGTTAGTGCTAGAATCGCAACATGAAATCATGGTTTGCCTACCGCCAATAGGGAGCTTCGGGCTGCCAGTGATGAATTGAAGGAAGACCCGACGCTCCTCCGGTGTGTACTGGCTCATGGTAGTGAGCAGGTTGCGGACGCTCTTACTGTCCAGATTGTAGCCATGGTCGGCCTTGATAGAGTCCATAAGAGCTAATGACATATGTTAGCTCTGTCTTGCATGCATACGTTGAGCGACTTACTCTCAAGCGACCAATCCTCGTCGTTTCTGCCGAACAACATGACGAGTTCGTCTGGTGTGAAGGCCCGCAAGGCCGAGTAAGGAAACACCTCCGAGAACCCTGCACCGAAAGCATCGATTTGACGCTTGACCCCCGAGCCGAGGGTAAAGTCGAGTACGCTGTCAACGTACAGGCCAACATTGTGAATGGTGACAGCTTTGTGCGCGCCATTTTCAACCAGCTCGATGGAAGGATAGCCAGGCAATGTGAAATCGAGCGCCAGGTCTTCGACTGTGCAATCCTGGAAGCGAATTGCCTGAGCAGCCTCCGCCCGCTGTGCCTCAGTCTTATCCTGGTCCAGGTCGATCTGCCGTTTAGCGTCTGCGAACCTCTTTAACAGCCGCAAGGACTTAGCGAGGTCCTCATCCACAGTCCTGATGGTTGCAAGTGAGGGAGTGATGGCCGTACTGCTGCTGTCGCTGAGACGGAAGAGCGTGGGATTGAAGGATACATCGATGATGCGCGAATCTAGCATTGAGCGCGCAACAAACTTACCCAGAACCTTGAACATTTCAAGCTTCTTCTCACCGTCGTCTGAAGCAGCTTGCTGTGCGCTCATCGGGGCCGGAAACAGGCCTCGTTTGCCAAATGCGTACTCATCAGTACCATTGGAGTCATTTTCCCGCCAGATCTTGAGCTTCTTCTTGGAAAATTCTCGGGAGACTGTAGAGTAGAACTCGAGAGTGGGTCCCAGACCTGTACCCACTTCCTCGAAATACTCCACTTCTAGTACGCTGGGCGAATGTCCATAAAGCTGCATGACCTTCATGGCCGACTCTAAGATTCTCGACCGCGAGATTCTGACCTTTTGGCGTTGAAGCCTGCCAAGGAACGGTCGCTCATCACGATGGCGGTCGTTGCGAGTATCGTTCGCGTTTTGAGTGTTCTGCCAGCGCGTCATGCATCGAGAATAACCGAAGGACGTCGACTGAACAAAGAGGTGACGCGATTCGAAAGGGAACAGGAAAGGGTAGAAGCGAGCGAGGTCCTCGCTCCAGCTGGGTAAGCAGTTGCTTGCTACAATCAGTGGCTCCTCGAGTTGCCGATTGAGCTTCGCTGTAAGTTTTGTGTTGACGAACTGAGACAGTGGCTCGGCATTCAGTTTGATCTGATCTTTGTTGTCAGAAAGAACATCGTCAAGGTGTGAGTTTAAGCCATGGAGCAGATTCAGGAGACGAAGAATGCCCGATGTAATGGGATGGTTGTCCAAAGATGCAGGCATGGTCTGTCCGCCAGCTTTGGATTCTGGTGGGGGAGTCTGCGCAGATGCCTCGCTCGGAGGAGGACCAGCTACGCGCTTGAACTTGATGGTATGAATAGCGTTCCATACTGTACGTTGCGACACGTCTGCTGCCTGTGCTTGGTTGAAGTGCACAACACGGTAGATAGTTGTATCACTTGAGATCGGTTGGTCATTCACGCTGAACTCGATGTGCCAGTCTTGGGGTGTTGATTGGATCGCAGCAGCGTACGAGAGGCTCCGCTGCAAAGCTTTGTCTTGCAGAAGGGCAGTCAAACGTGAAGCTGGGGTACTCAGGCGATCGGAAGGCTTCGCCGATGGTGTGCCTGGGGTCGGTGTGGCAATTCGAGTGCCATCTTCTTTGCGAGCTGTTGCTTTACCAGTCGATGCAACCTCAACACTGACGGCAGACGGATCAGGCTCATCGTTGTCAAGAGCTTCCTCAAGCTCGTTCTCCAGCTCTTCTTCAAGCTCATCCACGATAGCATTCAAGGCGGCGTTTTCGTCCAAGGAATCGTGATCAGACAAACGCTCCTCGTCTGCACATTCGAGCGGATCCTGGCTGCTACTTGAGCGAGCTTTTGGCGCCGGAGGCGGAGGAGGTGGGGGCGGTTGCGTTTGTTGACGACGGCTTGAGCGACGTGTCTTTTCTCGCGATGCAGAGCTGGGCCCCACCTCAGGGTCTTCATTCGCCTTCGTATTCGAGCTTGGTGATTTCTTTGACGGTCGGCTGGTGGACTCGCTGGGTGTCTCTGGCGGAGGAGGTGCGCGTCCTTCCGCAAGAGCTTGAGCGTACGCAGCAAACTGGTCCCGCGTTCGACTACCTCGTGGACGCTCGGCAGCGACATGCATGCGTGGACGAAGATAGTCGTCCAATGCCTTGAATGTTGCAATGGCGTGTATCGACACCATAATGTTCCGATACGACTTTGGGATGCCAGAGTCGTCTTCTGCTACCAGCTTCAGTCGGAGCTGCTTCGCTAACATGTTCGCTGCGCTGCCGCGACCATCATGTGAGTTTTGATGTACAGTGATGACCTCGAAGTGCTCAGACCTGCTCAAGAGGTCTTGCAGCTTGCTCACCAAGACACTGAACGGTGTCGCTGGAGAGGCACTGCTAGTAGTCTTGATCTTGTACTTGTTACTGGTACCCATGAAAGCTTCGAGGAATAGTGATCGTGGATCTGTACCACTTGTAGGACTCTCAGTCGAGAACACATCAAGTAGGACGTCCACAACTTTGGACGATTTCAACTCGTAGCTCGTGATGCTCTCGAGAGCATCGCCTTCAAAATATTTGGCCAGCCGGGTAAACAGTTCAGAGCACTTGTCAGAGTTGTCCTGCGATACACAACCCTCGAGGTCCTTGACGAGAGACTTCAAGTCATCCAACACCGCAGATGCCTTATCTCGGACAAGCTTATCGCTGTCTTTCTCGTGAACTTCGATGAACTTCTTAGCACGTAGCGTGATGATGTCGTCAATGTTGGGTGGAGGTAGAGGGCTTTGATCAGATGAGGAATCGGAGTCGTCATCGTCATCGTCATCGTCATCGTCATCGTCCTGATCCTCACCATTGGCATCATGATCTTCGTCGCCGTCATCATCATCATCGTTGACCTCTGATTGCACCTCTACGTCCATAATATCGACGCCCTGAATGTCTGTGTCTTGGCTGGGGGTCGACGCGGTAGGCTCCGGCACAACTTCAACAACATCTGTTGGCTTAGACTCTTTTGTACGGACCTCCAAGGCTTTAGTGGGGCGGCTGGCCAGAACCGAGATTTCTGCAATTACGCCCTCACGATAGAATTGGTAGCGGTAGATAGACTCCAGACGCTTGAGCAGTAACTCGGCGGCCTGCAGAGCATATGTGACCAATGTCGGGTGATCCTGCTGTGAGAAGATGGATGCTAGGAAGGAAGCATAGGGTACAGCACGCAGCGCTTCCTCCAGGATGTCGGTGTCGAGGTTAGAAAGCATCTTCAATTGAGCGGTGAGCACTTTCTGTCGAACATTCAGATTCACCGTACTCGAATAGGCGTCGGTGAGTGTGGGAAGCAGGATGACTGCAAAGCGCTTAACCTCCGTCTTGCACCCCTCAAAAAGTGCTACGCGCTTCTCGTTGCTAGTCTTCTTGGTATCGGAAGACAAAGGTAGGTGATCCCGTCCGGGATAGCCAGCATCGAAAAGATCTGCCAGGTACGAAAGCCCGTCGTCGGTAACGTCGGGCAGCAGCTCGCAAATGACGTTGAGTGTTTCGAATACCTGATCTTTTGGCCGATGGATCAGCGCTTGCATGATGACAACCGAGTCAATCTTAGCAGCAACGTCCTCTGTGCCACTCGGAGGGGAGACGCCGGTCAAGATCTGATAGAGTGTATCGACAACGTTCATCTTGAGGAGTTCGGCTGACAGACGCGGGCTTGCTTTGGCTGTGTAGGCGATTACCTGTAAGAACATGGTGTGAATATGCGGTCCAATGAGGTTTGTAGTGCCCGGTAGCAGGAGCGCCAGGATCGCCTTCAAAAGCCCAGGGCTCACCAGCTCTTCGAGTTTATCCTCCTGGTGTCGGAAGCTCTGAACAATGCGTGACACGCAGATGCAGCCCTGCTCCACAACCTTCTGGTCGCTATTATTGAGAATGTTCTCCAGGATCGGCATGACATCTTGAACGGTGGCGAAGGAATCATCGGGAATGTTGCGGCAGCAGTTTGCGGCCGTCGTGACTGCTGTTCGTTGCGTGCTCGTCGCGAAGAAATCGAGGAACGTCAAACAGGCCGTGAGGCCACCCTCCCGTACGATTTGGGAAGGGAACTCGACTGAGATCTTCTCCAAAGTGCTCAGACATTGCTCAGCAAGGTCGATGAAGTCGATCTCGAGCAGCTTCGAACACAGGACTGGCACTGCACCCCCGTACACGACGTTAGCGGTAGCCGCAGGCAGAGCCTCCATGAGATTCGCGAGACATCTACAGGCAAGAAGCATGACCTCTGGGTTCTCCTCGCCGGTGAAATCGTTCGGCTGCATCAGCTTGACCAGCTCCTTCACGTATGCGTCTGGGGAGAAGTGACCCGCAAGCATGTCTTCAGACGCCATAAGGAGGACTTCGGACAAGTCTTGTAGAGCAATCAGTTGCAGAGATACATCTGGTGACTTCAGCTGCTCCAGAATCCCCCGTAGCCGCTGTGCTGTGCCTGACATGAGCCCGGTGAGCTGTCGTAACGCCGAGAGGCTGTGATGTGGGTTGCGACCGAGGAAGCCGCTTGTGAAAGGATCGTCGTCATCTTCTTCATCGTCATCGTCGTCATAGCGGGTGCCTGCGCCCGCGTCGTTGCCGTCTTCGCTCGTAGGCTCGTCGCCGGGCGTCTGTGGATCATCGTCAGACTTGTTCTCGGGTGCATCGTCCATGTTTGCGTCCTCGTCCGTCTTCGCAGATTTCCGCGAACTGCGGCGTGATGTTGAAGGTGTGGCTGTCGCTGGGTCAGGAAGTGGCGAAGATGGTGGATCATGCGGCAAAATATCACCTTGACTTGAGCTCTTCCGGCTACCCTTGCCTCGCCGCGAGGACTTCTCTGCCACCGGATCTGACGATGGCCTACGTGATATAAGTGTTTGCCTCGCTTCTCGACTAGCTCCAACATACCCAGACGAAGTCATGGCTGCTTTGCCCTTTGCCTTCCTAGAGCGGGTTGGGGCTGCAGCAGACGAGCTATCAGGCTCGACCTTGGCGCGCTTAGCACGACCACTGCGCGTGAGTGGCGTGTCGCCTGCCTCGTTGGAGTGTTCTAGGTTCGACTCTACAGCGCCCTTCTTCCGCTTGCGAGAGGTGGCAGGCGCGGAGTGGGGTGGTGGAGGAGGGGCGGGAGGGTTCGGCGGAATCTCGTTGGAGGAGCCTGGAGGAGGCCTCGCAGACGAGCGTGTGACTCTGGACGACATGAGAACCTGATTGTATTTCTAGCAAACTCGATGGCGTGTGCTGGCTGTTGCTGCGGTGCTAGCCGTGGCAGCTCTGGACGGCCAGCGAGATGAACGCGGGTGAAGGTTGCAGCAAATGGACGCGGGTGGTCGTAGTAGACAGGTTTACTACGGGCGTCGAAGAACGAGCGAAATGTTATCGTACCTGCTGTTGCGCTGGTGGTCGGGGCTTTCACGAGGTTTAGAGTCCATCAGTCGCCATGGGCGGGCGTGCTCAAGCGAGTGCGGTGAATCTGCCTGCAAACGCAGTGAAATGCAGTGGGCAGGAGGGCGTTGGGGCAGCGTATCAGCTGGACAAGCAAGCGAGTGTGATGCTCGGTAGTGTTCTGCAGCAATGTAGAAATGGTAGATGTGCGCTGGGACGGTGGAGCCAGGCAGAGCTGCAGCCGCGACATTGACACTCGGCCTAAGCTTGGGTTGCTTATCGATTGTGGAAATGACGCCCAGTCACGAATCGAGAGCCAGTGAAGTCTAGCGCCAAACGGCCTTCACTTGACACTCGCTCGTCTGTTCCCTTGCTGCGAATTCGCAGGAGCTGATCATCGAGGACCTGCGCGGATCTGGAGAACAGACAAAGATTGTAGTCGTGTGCTTACCTGGAGTGAAGTGCGCTCCTGCCGTGCCAGAAACGGTCGACAATTCTTGCCGTTCTGGTGCTGTGTCAGGTCAGCTCATTCAGCCTTGCATTCAGCGACAGATGTTCTACACAACAATGCACATGCATTCTGCATGCGAAGACTTGGTTTTGACGCCCACGGCCCTTTGGCCTTTGGGGAAGCTCCCCCACTGCGTGATTCTTGGCTTTGCTTTGGTCCTGTCTAGGCAACTTTGACAAGTGCATCAACACTTCAAGATCGTCCTTAAGACACGACGACAAAGACAGAGCGTCGTGCAAACACTACATTCAGCCCCACATGCCGCAGTCTGGGCATCCTTTGCAATTGCCGCATTCTCGTAGTGCCTACATATAGCTCAAGCTAACACTCTGTTATAGCTCTCTGAAACACCCTGTGTAAAAGAAGCGTGCGGCAAAGCACGCCGGCGGTTATCCAGAGTATAATTGAGCAGCCAAAACTGAGATTCTACTGTATGTAGCATGTATGTGGACTCCAGAGCCCGAGCTCGCAGAGCTGCCAAGCGCGTTGTGTCGAGACTCTCAAAGATTCGTCAACACATTCCCTGCACCAACGCCTTCGATTTCTCAGCATCCCACGGCTCTTAATCTCAATGCCGAAGCGCGGACGACAGCGAGGGTGGGGAGAAGGCCGACAGCGCGCAATTCGGCGCACGTGAGTAATCGCGCAATTCTTTGCGCCAAGTCGCGGGATATATTTCCAACGTTGGCGAAAGGTTCAGATGCAGCAGAGGTTTCACCTGCAGGCGCGCGATTCCGTGCAGGGGAGGACTCCACACTACGCCGTGTGTGGCTTTGGCGTCGTTCGCGGAGTCCCGGTGACCATGGTCCGTCTCGAGCTCAAACGGACTGCGGCGGCCTGGTGTACTAATCGACCGGCGGGGATGCTGGAACCGCAGCCTAGAGCTATAGCCTACACCCAGCCTACAAATTCGAGCGTGCCCTCTTCCCTTCGTCCTGCACTCCCCTCCGACCGCGCCCTCATTGATACACTATACCCCGTGTGCATCCAGCCTGCCCGTCCGTTGAAGTTTGCCCCTCCACATCCGGAAGTCGCCTAGCCTCGCGTCATACCTGAGCATCCAGCTCTAGGAACTTCAACCCGACCGGCGCATCGCGGCCTGCATCCGAAGACACCATTTGTTGTAGGTCTGCTCGAACACATGTCGCTCTGTCGCCGTCAATTAACTCTGCCTTTCAGATCCGCGACACACCACACTCCTGCGACTCTGACACTCTTCACTGGCCCACCACGCCGCACTATCTGCCGTTCACCTTATAGCCGACGCCCCTCCGAGCGGAGGTCAATCCCCGCGGTTCGACCAAGACTTCTCTCACACACTTCCACTTCACCTTCACCTTCAGCTGCGACCATGACTTCGATAGCAAACAGCGGGATCACTCGCGACGCTGGTATCGACAACACCGACACCATGACTCTCGACAACTACAAGTTCCCCGCAGAAAGGCTGAAGAAGCAGCTGTCGAACGACGAGAAGACGCCTATTGTGCTGGTCTCCTGCGGATCCTTCTCCCCCCCCACCAACCTCCATCTCCGCATGTTTGAGGAGGCGACCGACTTCTGCGAGTTCGAGACTGATTACGAGGTCATTGGCGGCTTCTTCAGCCCTGTGGGTGATGCCTACAAGAAGGCCGGTCTAGCCTCCGCACACCACCGCATCAACATGACGAAGATTGCCGTGGGGGAGAGCTCTAGCTGGATTTGCGTCGATCCTTGGGAGCCGCTCCACAAGGAGTACATGCCCACCGTCAAGGTCCTGGATCACTTTGACCATGAGCTGAACACCGTCATGGGTGGAATCGCAACATCAACTGGCGAGAAAAAGAAAGTTCACGTCGCCTTGCTTGCAGGAGCCGACCTGATCCAGACCATGAGCACGCCCGGGCTCTGGGCGCAGGAGGATCTGAAGAGGATTTTGGGAGTCTACGGCGCTTTCATCCTCGAGCGCAGCGGCACTGATATCGGTATGTATTGAAACACGATTGTCACGATTGTGATTCTGACGGTCCTAGATGATGCGCTCGTCAGCCTCCAGGAGTGGAAGGACAACATTCGAGTCATTCCCCAACTCATTCAGAACGATGTTTCCTCCACCAAGATCCGCCTGTTCCGCAAGCGTGGGAAGAGCATTCGTTACTACATTCCCGATAAGGTTGTCGACTACATTTACGAGCATGGCCTATACGCTTCCGATGATGAAAAATCCAAGGCCGCTGATAAGGGGAAGAATAAAGATTCGGACGGCGCAAGCTCCTCTACAGTTACGTCATCTTGAGTTGTTGATACCGCACCACGAAGAGCGACGACATCCACGCAGGGTCACATGATAGCATGGGCCCAACCAGCATCCCTCTTCCGACCAGGACTGCCGCGCCGATTACAACCTTACACCGATTAGAGAGGCGCATGACCTCACTATAGGCGGCAGTCGGGGTGAGCTACATATTACGGGCATGTTCAGAGCGAGCGCATCCGCCCGCGGACCTACCAAGGCTAGAGGCGTAAGGGTACACAACCGCAGCAGGCTTGTTGTACATATAGGCTCTTTTAGGAGCGAAGCCTGCTACTTTCCATTTTTACTTTATGATACCATACAGATGCGAGCGCATCAACAAACAATAACGATCACGATTACTCTCAATACTTGACGTTGGCCAACCTTGGACAGCATTGGCACTGTGAACGACACGTGATGTGATGTCATCGCCTCGTCGAATTGCGCCCGGCGGCGAAGCAGATCCTCTCGCACATGCACATCATACCAACCTGAATATGACAGGATCGCACTGCAGGCATTAATATTCGCACTCAACGTTCGACTACAGATGTAAAAGGCAAAAGGCGACTGCAAATGCCCGCGTCACAGCCCAAGCGAGCGACAAGCCGAGCTCCGTCTCGTCACGATCCAATTGAGTACTCCTAAGCGTCTCAGCAACTCGTGCGGCCTTGGTTCTGAGCTATCCGTCGGCCACGCTGTACAGGCTCCACCCTGCAGCCTCGTATATTGTCCCCCGTCCAAGCCAGCCGCCGCGTAGCCGCTGCGCTCGGCCACGTCAGGCAAGACAGCAACAGCTATCGCCATAGCAACAGCGCCTCAGCCGTGTCCAACCCAGGGCCTTGGAAAGTTCAGGGCCATTGTACATATGCAATAATTGATCATCGTTCCGCATTCTGCTTTTCAGCGTTTTTGAATTCTTCCCGTGTGTAACGTCCCTGCGTCAGCGCTCAGCCACGAGCCAGCGGACTGCATTCCATCCCCGCACGTCTCATTCCTCACCGCCACTGCAACTGATGCCCACGTCCGACGAGCGCGACCCGTCGCACCGCCGCCCGCGCGGCGACGAACGCCGCAGACGGCGCGAGTCCCAGGGCGAGACCTCAGGCACCGAGCGCCCGCGACGCCGGCGCGACAGCGAGCATCGGACGCCATACGAACATGAAGGGCGGCGCAGGAAGGGGCATCGCGCAACAGACTCGCAGGGCGAGTTGCTGCGCCCCTCGCCGCGCACATCGAGCCACGCGCCACGGTCGAGGTCGCGTGCGCCAAGGGACAGCCGCTACCAAAGCGACTCGGAGTGGGAGAGTCCTGCGCCACGGCCACAGCGCCGCAGCAGGAGGGAGAGTGCAGCCGAAGGCTCGAGTGGAAAGAGCTCTGGCGCGCCGCTGAGTCTGGATGCGCTGGCGAAGCTGGACAAGGAAATCGCGAAGAAGAATGGTGGGTGGCGGGGGTACGACTATGACGAGGACTATCTCAAGGAGGTGCGGCGCAAGGAGAAGGCGCTGGAGAAGGAGAGAGTGAAGGATGCGAAGGCGGGGAAGAAGAGAGCGAAGCTGGACGATGGGAGAAAGAATGCTGAGGAGAGCGAAAGAGAGCTCTTGGGGGAGAAAGAGAGGAGACAACACAGAGAGGAGCGGCGGCGAAAGAGGCAGAGCAGAGAGGTCAAGGGGGGTGCGGTCATGCTAGGAGACTTGGCGGGGATGGAGGGTGGAAAGAGGGGGAGTCGGACTGAAGACGAGAGGGAGAGGAGAAGGCGGGACGAAGCCATGTACACACCAAGCGAGGTCGAGGAGAGGCGGGAGAGGAGGCAGCGCGAGAAACGACAAAGGAATGAGCAGCGAAAACGTCGAGTCGTGAGCGGTCCGCTGGCGGAAGAAGGTGGGATTGACGATGACGAGTACCAATACATGATGGAGAAGCGTGGCGGCGCAGGCAGTGTGCCCATTCCATTCACAGTGGAAGAACAGTTGAGGAAGGAGAAGCGGAAAAAGATCATCATAGGCGTGGTGTCAGTCCTTATCATCCTGGCAATCATTATTCCTGTGGCAGTTCTCATGGCAAACAAGAAGAGCGACGACCCAGTATCCTCAGGAGACGCTGCAGCCGGGTCTTCAGGGCCGACGAACAGCAACCTCGACGGGAAGGACCCAAACAGCGTTCCTAAGGAGGACAAGGGCGGGATATACGATCCTTGGTCGTGGTATGACACCGAAGACTTCAATGTTACGTATACGAAACAGCTCGTCGGTGGACTCCCCATTATCGGCCTCAACTCGACATGGAACGACGACGTGCAAGCCAACCCCAAAGTCCCCAACCTGCAAGAATCCTTCCAATACGGCAAGATGCCCATCCGCGGTGTCAACGTCGGTGGCTGGCTCAATCTCGAACCGTTCATAACGCCATCCTACTTCGAACAATTCGGTGCCCGCGACGGTGTTGTCGACGAGTACACCTTGATGACTAAACTCGGGCCTACCAAGGCAAAGCAAACATTAGAAGAACACTACTCCACCTTCATCAACCGCCAAACCTTCAAAGACATCCGCGCTGCCGGCCTCGACCACGTCCGCTTTCCCTTCGGTTACTGGATGGTACAGACCTATGACGGCGACCCATATCTTCCCCAAGTCTCATGGCGCTACCTCCTCCGCGGCATCGAGTACTGCCGCCAGAACGGCCTACGCGTCAACCTCGACCTCCACGGCGCACCCGGTAGTCAAAACGGCTGGAACCACTCCGGTCGCCAGGGCGTAATTGGATGGCTGAACGGCACAGATGGAGACCTCAACGCCCAGCGCACCCTGGACATCCACCACAAACTCTCCGTCTTCTTCGCGCAGCCACGCTACAAAAATCTCGTCACAATGTACGGCCTTGTCAACGAACCCCGCAACGTCGAACTTGACACCAACCGCGTTGTAAACTGGACGCAGACCGCCATCGACCAGATCCGCGCCGACAACATAACCGGCATTATCGTCTTCGGCGACGGCTTCATGGGGCTGGACAACTGGCAGGGCAAGCTGCAAGGCAACACCAACCTGCTGCTGGACGTGCACCAGTATGTCATCTTCAACGTGGACCAGCTGTCGCTCGGGCACCGCGACAAGCTCAACTTCGCCTGCTCGGCATGGACCCAGCAGTCGCTGCGCAGCATGGACAAAACCACGGGCTTCGGCCCCACCATGTGCGGCGAGTGGTCCCAGGCCGACACAGACTGCACGCAGTACATCAACAACGTCGGCATCGGCACGCGCTGGGAGGGCACCTACGATACGGGCAACTTGTCCACCAGCATCCTCAAGCCGCAGTGTCCCGAGCCGGAAAAGTGCTCGTGCGACCCTGCGAACGCTGACGCCGGGGGCTATTCGGACCAGTACAGGAAGTGGCTCTACCAGTTTGCCATTGGCCAGATGGACGCGTTTGAGGCTGGCTGGGGGTGGTTCTACTGGACGTGGACGACGGAGAAGTATACGCAGTGGAGTTATCGGCATGGGCTGGCGGCGGGGATTATGCCCAAGAAGGCGTACGAGCGGGACTGGAGTTGTCCTGAGAATGGGCTGCAGGGGCTGGATGAGTTTAGTGGGTTGGCGGAGTTCTATTAGGGGGTGGCAGGAGAGGGGAGTGGAAGGGGGGTTTCATGCATAAGCGGCTGTGTAGCGTTCTTGTCTGTACCTTGTCGTCAGCATTCTTCCTACTACCCCATTGTTTGTTGCAATTCGCTGCATCATATGACCGTAGACTGTAGACTATAGACCGCGGAAGCAATTTCTAGCCCGAAACCACATCACCTCCTACAGCCCGTGCGCACATGGTGTTTCAGAGAGCAGAGAGCCGCAACACAATCGTATATCTTGAGCTATATGTAGGCGCCGTGGGTGTGAGTACTCACGTGCGCTGAAATGCGCGCTGTCCAGAATCCATATCCTGCAAGTTTTCCCAGGCAACTACCAAAGCCACAGGGTCCAAAAAATGCTGTGATCCCCGCAAGAGCTGGGCCTTCGACTTGTCGGGATTGTTCATATCCTGGCAGTGTTTGTAGCCCATGGAATCAATGCTGGTACACACTAGGCTGTAAGTCTTGCTGCGAACATAGTCAACATGAAGCACGTGATTACGATCCTCGAGCCTACTTACAACGTTGGTCTGTTGTAATTACCGAGCGCCGGCCCCACCTCTCTGGCTTTCTTTCTTCTACCGGCTCTTTTGTCCAACGCAGTTACCTTTTCACCCGACCTAGAGATCAGATTAACTATATTTAAGGCCGCCTCCCATTCACTTGTGTCTCAATCACGTCCATCATTGCAACATGGTATGTCTCGAAACGAGGTCAGTCCTCAAGCCTAGACATCCTGGATGATTTTCTTGCACAGCACTTAGAAGATATTCGCGTCCGCATAGCGCTAGATTGCACTATTAATGGCAAAGATCATTGGATCTGTGGTCGAGATTTCTATCGATTGCGACTCCGAGTTGTTGTTATGAACATCGCCGGTGTCGTGATCTATGGGAGTGCTGGACTTAAACTTTTGCTGCTGCTGTGATGGTACAAAGTCTGTGTTGCCTTTGTTGGAGCAAAGAGTGGCTCCTGGTATGCTGATATTGATGAATTAGTCTTGCATTTCCGGGTGCGGCGCTTCCTAGACAAGGTTTTCTCTTTAGAGAAAAGATCGGTGTCGCTAACACCACCATTTGAATCGCCGTTGATTGTGTGAAGGGAACGCTGTACATCTCGAGCGCCCTGACCGATATTCGGGTGTTCAGGGAAATCTGGTGAGCGAGACGGACGCTGTAAATGTTTATCTTAAAAGTCCTGATTGGCTGACAACCTTTATTGACTGATTAGAAGTAATCTACCGCCTATTGTAGTATATTTCGTGGGGTTCATACATCTCTGCAGGCATTATAACGTGTCGATTAGCATCGCTGAGGGTTTGATACATCAAAACAATAACTTGTAGGAGACTATAGCTAGGTAATGCACCAACATTGGTCGCTGGATGTTGACGTTCCCTCAAGCACAGGCTGTCCAGTTACGTTAATGCCTTCCCCGGAGCCGACCATGACCAAGTACCCAACCACAACGACCTCGATTACATCCTCTCTATTTTCTCTCTCTCTTCTGCATAATATGCGCGTCACTGCCGTATGACCATATTTGCCATACGGACGGAAAATGAGCGCACACATTTCTGGAAATGGCACCACAGTGCCGCCGTTTGGTGCTTGAAATCTGTACTTCATCTTTGAAGCCTTGTCGACCGCAAATACATCCCCTCGGGTGATCACTCTAGCACCATGCTCGAATATGAACCCCTCATATGTTGCATGCAGCCCATGTGAGTCGCATGTAGCTGCTGGGCTAAATGACTGCAACGCCTGGAGAGGGGAGCCAAGCAGGGAGCGAGGCGCCCAGCGGAAAGGAGCATGGGTGAGCTTGGGCCAAGTGCCAAAGATGATGTCTGAAGGAACATTCTTCAGCAGCACAAGGAGAGCTGCCATGCGTGTATCGACATCGGGTGCGTCGAGGATAGGATTCATGTCAAGTCCAAGTGTGATGGCGAGGATGAGCGCCTCGTCCTCCATCTTGCTTGTGGCTCGGTGATTGACAGCATGAGCAAGCTTTTGAAGGGTAGTTGTGGTTATCGTCATTGGGAAGCCCGATGTTAGTGGAGATACTTCTTCAAAAACGGATCGTCTGAGCATGACCATGGGGGGAATCCGTCTGCGTGCCAGCGCAGTAATGTCCCGCCGGAAGCAGATATAAGCCATTAGGTCATGCTCGTCTGCTTCTTCGGACGCTGTGTTATTCAGTTCATACGGTGACTGTAGAGTCTGCACGTAAAGCCGATTCGCCAGTGCAGCCTCTTGAAGTGTCCAGAGTCGACGGGTCCACCCAACGAACGCCGTGATCAAGTCTTGCTCGAGGAGAGATACATCATTTGTATTTAGACATTGAAGCTCGCGGTCAAGAACAAGAACAGCTGCGGCATCCCGATACGTCTGGCTCATCAGTTCGATAGCCTTCTTTCGGTACGACTTAAGGTCAGGCTGTACCGGGATGCAGAGGGTATCCATCCAGATAGCCAGGCCAGGACGTTCACCCGCAACTCGCAAACCCGAGATGTAGGTAGCAAGGCGCTCGATCTGACATCGCGGGAGTGCGTTCTCGTGAGGATTACCCAGTCCATGCGCCCCTACGAGATATTAGGTCCAATACTCTTCGAGTACAGGGGCTCTGAGATAGGTACTCACAAACATGCGATATCGCCACGTACGGCTGATTATCGCCAACGGTTAGCTTCATTGTTTCAGATATCGAAATTCTCGGGACCTGCCCACAATCCAGCACTTTGCACAGCTCTTCTGATTTCACCTGCACCCGTTCGCAACCACATCCTTCCTGAACATGGGCAGTCATATATGTCTCCTCATCGACGTAGTCAGCAGCACA
Source organism: Stagonosporopsis chrysanthemi (assembly GCA_022560025.1). Classification (NCBI taxonomy): domain Eukaryota; kingdom Fungi; phylum Ascomycota; class Dothideomycetes; order Pleosporales; family Didymellaceae; genus Stagonosporopsis; species Stagonosporopsis chrysanthemi. The sequence goes on along the minus strand of JAFISE010000064.1, from coordinate 79,821 downwards.
TAGCCTGTCATAACACTTGCTGTGATCCATTCGCCATCTCCCAGTCGTCAGCCTAGCAGAGAAGAAATTGTATACCCCGTCGTACTGCTCCAAAAGCGTACACTCGCTCTCACACCATCCTGCAGCAAGCATTTCCTTTGTCGCATATTTTTTCAGTTCGTCGCAACTTGCAGGAAACGACTGTGCAAGTGTGGGGTCCATGATGAGTTGCAAGTTTGGCTTTGCCTCGGGACTAGATGATAGGCCTAAGGCCAGAAGAATAGCACGAAAGAGAACGCGGATGGCAAGCAAGACTTTGCACTCGCCGTAGGTCAGCTTCTGAGCTTCTTTGCTCCGAGAACGCACGGTAGAGATACACGTCTGTAGTGACACGACGTGTTGGACCACTTCCAGCATCTTACCCCACTTATCGCAACGCTCAACATCACTACTTATGGCCTCGATCGATGCTACCCACGAATGGACCAGAACATCAAGCGCAGCTGTAGTCAGAATGGCTGGTGCGCCTTCAGCTCTAAGATCTGGGGTAGGCACACCGGTAATGGCGCTCAATTCGGTGAGGACACCGAAGAACAGCCAAGTCTGTAAGAATGCCACCTCTTCGCTCAGTGAAGCCAGTTTACCACTTTCCTTGAAGCACTTGATGCTCAGAGCGTCATTAGGGCGGGCCTCCAGAAACCACTCTGGGATAGTTCTCTTCCGGCACTGATAGTTCTTGGAATCCAGCTTCGCCAACACTGACTTCAACGCTTCAGCAAGTTCGTTGGGAAACTTGCGATGTTCCTGTCGACCGTCAAGGATCCAGCCAGCGCGTTCGGGAAAGTCCCAGAAGCCGTCTGCGTGGTTATCGTAAGGCGTTTCTGTGGGAAGCAGCGGGAACTCAAATGGTATAAAGTAGGGTCGAGCTGGCGCAGCGTGGTTGAGAGGGCTATCTCGGTCTTGGTTGGATGAAAGCACATTGCCTCCAGGAGATGACTAAACAAATGTGCGTCAGATAGCAGCGAGCTGCCGCTAATACATATGCGCGTACCTGAGAGAAGTCTGGATTTTGGCCGGATTGACTGTTCTGGGTTGGTGGTGATGCTTGATTTCGCCGTCGACGCGGAATAGTAGGCCGGTACATCGTGATGGGCGAGAGGGAGTGATGAGTGTTACGACTTCAATCAGACCATGACTGTCACGTGCATGGCTTGGCATCTATGCCATCGTCGGGATCCTCCATAGAGATAGCTCATCAGAACGACAATACAATCATATAGTCATATGATCCCTCCACAATGACAGCAAGGCGCGAGACGCTTGAGGACCCGGCACGGCCTGAAACGGAACGGAACGGAACAAAAGTTCGGAGGGGGGTAGGCAAGGTCACGTGAGTAAGGCCAACTTATAAACAGGATCAGTCTCAGCACCAGAGGATTAGCACTGAGCCGCCTCCAGTGCGCACACCGGATACTATTTAAAAGAGTAGTACGACTACGCAGCATTCCTTCTAGTGGTGTCCGGCGTCAGTAGAGACGACATGGGTGTTGTGGAGTCGTCGCACAATCAATTTTGTTGGCTGTTTTTTTCGTGGCACCCTCGAACGTACGAACGACCACCGCAACACCCAGGCATCATTTTCGAAGCTGACAGGCTTTATGAGTGCAACTGGCGTAAAAAAAGTCATCCGACTTGACGTTGGCTGGCCGTCAATTAAGAGACGGGACAATGGCGGTAAAGCGCACCTGGAATCTATCTCCAGAGGGAGTGGAGGTACACCGCATCCCGCATATCTATGCCTTGGGAGCCCGCAGACATGGCTTCATATTGGACCTCTATTGTAATGGGCCTCTGCTTGTGCCTCTGGTCAAGGTCATGAGGACCCGCGCGCAACTGCCATTCGAGCACACCGAATATTCATCATACACAAAGGATGAGACGGATGATGCTGTAATGCCTGACGATGTCACCAGTCTTTCGGAGCTTATCTACCCGTCCACCCCTTTCTCTGGTTCAAGAGGGAGAAGTGAGCTTTTTAGATCCGCCTCACTGACCATCGAGAGACAGTGTTGCCTGTGTCAATCTTTGCTGCTGGTTCAGACCCCCAAGTAAACCACGGTGGACAAGCTGTATGCTGAGGGCACGCCAAGGGGGTTGAGGCGGCAGAGGAGGCAATTTCGAGATTCTCTCAGTATCCAATTCTTGAGTGTTCAGAAATCGGCCTCGTGCTGGACAAAGGCCAACAGTTAGCAGCCACGACGTTTCAGAATGACAATGTCATACTCACAGGCACTGTCCGCTGTCGCGCACAGTCTGACCAGCCCTCCTATGATTGCGATAAGACCTCTCTCCTTTTACCCATGGGAGCCTTTTTCCGGCGTCAAGATACTTGCAGAACACATACTGGCAAGCTTTCAAACTGCGCGCTTTGAGGGCACCACACTGGCTGCGCTGTTCGCATGTCTCGACCCTGTCACTTTCGAATTTAATCAGGCCAACAGCGACGGCGATGGTGAAGGCAACGGCGATCACGATGACGACCAAATGCCTCTTCCGGTTGACAGACTGGCTAAGTATCGGCTTCAGTCATGCAACGTCGACTATCAAGAAGATGCCAGTTTTACTTGGACTTTTTTTTCTCCCGGAAGGGAAATTCGGAAATGTGCATGTTTCGTCATCACATTGTCGCCTATCTGTGCAAGACCACTCTCAGCCTCCATACCGCGATTGGTCGGTACCTGCGCAACACTGGATCAGATCAAGATGCGGTCTTCGATTATGAGCTCGCACACTCTCACGGTGTCATGGAAGTTGTAGAGAATGTGCACCTCATCCACAACAAATTCAAGTCTAAACTGTGGACTGCGAATTTGGGACCTTGGCTGGCGCATCACCCATTGTGTACGTTGTCACATTCCGCAATGCTAAGACGGGTGAGCTGGTCTTATCCACACCTGTGAACTGTAAATTCAGCCTTACTGACCTCGAGAACGCAATACTAGAATATCATAACAGTACAGGCAGGGTGTGTGAAATGTCGCGCTACTGTGAAGCTTCATTTTTCGACCAGTTCTACAATTCCATTGCTACCAACGGCATGAGTATTGCCGGCATTGGTGACGCAATGCGTTCCGCAGGACTTACAGAACAGACTGATCGATTGTTCTCTTGGTACCCATCAGTGGACACGTTTTTTCTGTCTCGCGCGCTCCAGGGCTCCAGGGCGCTCCAGGGCTCCAGCACGCTCATTGACCAGACGCCAACCTCGGGTATCTACGACTACTCTCTTGCTGAACCTGTTATGCAACTCTTTAAGCATGCCATAATCTCGGAGCTCCGAGACCATTCTTGTGGGGCTTGGTAGATTGGGTAACGCTGGTGTGATTCATGATCGCTTACCCTAAACAACAGCGGCATGTTCGCCGAGTAGATACTCAAGAGATATACTCAATCAATTTCAAGTACTACGTACGATATCGTAAACGTGTCAATCGCGGACCGTCAACACCATCATGACCTCGTTACTGCCGTAGACCCGTAAGACCCTGATCGCGTATTGCAGCGGCCAATCGTTTGAAATAACCACACATATATTTCCGGCTAACGGGTGCACAAGGATAATTGTATGAGAACATCCTCCCATTACACGTCACCGGAGAATCTGATATTCTCTATCAGTCTGTCGTAACCCACAGTATTGATATTGATGTCCTCCTTTATGCTGGAAGGTGTCGAGTGCACTTTGTCGACTAAGTTGTCAATTTGACGATAGTATACTCTAGTTAAGCCGGTTTCTTGCGTGACTTTTAAAAGTAGCGTGCGGTACTGCGTCAATGATCTTCGCTTCTCTCCAGGAGCCAGATCTGATGGACCTCATTGATAAAACGGACCTGGGTACGCCGGCCACACTGGGGACGATAGCTCATCTATGCAATGAACTCGATGTAGACTTGGAGATTGGCCTACGTACTTCATGATCTGAACAAAGACATCGGTTTCCCATTTTCGATCATTGTGCTGGATTTCGATGGCCGTGCTTAGTTCTTCGTCGTTTCCGATGCTCATGATAGTGGGACCTTGCCGGCGACATACCTTAGCATCTTGTTCTTCAGAGTATACCCCAACGTTAGTATTTAACAGATAGTTATGAAACTTGGAGTCCAGAAACATCTCAGGAGAGATATCAGTAGGAGTTACTCGTGAAGGGTGACTAGCCCTATTCACTAGCAGTAATGCTAGGAATTCCTCAGTATCCTCCACGCTAGGTGTCAGATCACCGCTCTTGGATGTGAGCATATCATTCTCTTCGAGTTGGACGGCCCAAATGTCCACATGTTGATACTGCATCTATAGTGTCGTCGTTCAGGGAAAGTGCAGCATGTTCGCCCATACTGAAGTGTATCGTAGGCCAGTATCCGGTCTCATAAAAGGAATGCTTGTGGTTGGGGGCATTTTTTGTTTCCGGGCTGAAAATGCCATACTTGGTTCTCTGTTGGCTTGGTGCAAAAAGGCATCGTTCCGCGACAATCCGCTGCTGTAAACATGATCAAAAAGCCATCGCCTTGAGAACGTTTGCAGAGCGAGAATTCACGTAATGTCAGAACGTCGTTAGTCTGCTGCCGCCTATGGCGCGAAAAGTGGCAGGTCGCATTGTGCAATGCGTCGTGTCGATGTTCCGAGCATTGCGGAGGTTTGGGGCGTCATCCGCAAGCGGCTCGTCGATCTAGCCGCTTTCGTCGCGTTTCCAGGGCACTGGAGTTGTGCATCCTTCGCTTTTGCCTGGCGCATTCGGTGGTTATCGTGACATTTGTTTTTGCTATTCAAATCGTCTCCCACCATCATGCACTTATACATAGGACATATGAAATGTGACCTGCACGCTAGACCTGCCTCCACCAGCCGGAGTGAAGATCGTGAAAGTGGAGCCGTGGAGCCCCGAGCACGGCGGACAGATAAGCGGCTGCTAGAGTCACCGGAACAGCCACCTAGTGGTTGAGCGGTGAAAAGAGAAGGGGGCCAGCGACTGGCACTCGTCGTGTGACAGGCGATGAGTCTTGGACCGCGAACGGATCGTTGTGGCACCACGCCTTGTCACGGCGAGCTTTAAGACGGCGCACCCGCGCGCGTTGTGACGAAACGCTTCAGACTTTAATCCCGACATCACACTCGATATCGTCACATGCTCGCGTCGTTAGCACGAACTGTCCTTGCTTTCTTAGCGACCACACACCTAGTCTCTGGCTCAAGTAGCAGCGAGCAGGATCAGTTTAAGAACGTACAGTGGGACGATGACAACTGGACGATACGCTCGCACGCCCTAGACCAAGGTCACTACCAGTCGCGATTGACTCTTGCAAATGGCTATTTCGGTATCAACGTGGCCTCTGCAGGGCCATTTTTCGAGGTCGACGAGCCCGTAGATGGCAATGTTATCTCCGGATGGCCCCTTTTCAGTCGGCGACAAACATTCTCGACAATAGCAGGCTTCTGGAATAGCCAGCCTCGAACAAATGGCTCGAATTACCCCTGGCTGTATCAGTATGGTTGGGAGAGCTTTGTCACCGGCATTCCACATTGGAGCGGCCTCCAGGTCGAAGCGAACGGGGAATTGTTGAATGCATCGGTCAATCCAGAACACGTCACAGACTTTGTTTCAAGCCTTGATGTGAAGGCCGGTATCGCAAGCTGGCGGTACAACTGGAAACCTGGTGGCTTCGGAGATGGCGTCATCGACGTGGACTACCAGCTTTTTGTGCACAAGCTCTATGTCAATAAAGCGGCGGTGAGGCTTCGGCTCACGGCGACTCGCAATGTTAACGTTACCGTGTACGACGTTCTTGATGGAGACTGTGCTGTGCGATCAGATTTTGTCGACAAGAAATACGAGGAAGAGTCGCCAACTATATGGTCTGCTGTCCAACCAGGCAACATTACCAACGTTACGGCCTACGTTTACTCTACGCTAAGCGGTAGCGACTGGGTTGACTTCAGCACTCGTCAGAAGGTCGAAGAGGGCTTCTTCAGCAACGGCAACGGCTCGAGCATCGCGCAATCCGTACAGGTCGAGCTCGTTGCATGGAGACCCACTGAGTTGAGCAAGTTCGTCGGTGTTGCATCGGCAGATGCATTCCCAGATCCACAGGATGTTGCGAAAAACGCTTCCAGATCTGGCGCTGAAGAGGGGTACTATTCATTACTGCATACTCACATTGAGGAATGGGAGTCCATACTGAGCCCTGATGCAGTCGACAGCTACTACTTGCAGAACGGCTCGCTTCCTGACGACCCAAACATCCGCGAGCTGCACATCTTGTCTCGAACGAACCCTTTCTATCTCCTGTCCAACATGGTTGGCCCGAATGCGGTAGTTGCAGCTGGCAACAACAGCGACCTGAATATCTACAGTGTCCCTGTATGTGGTCTTGGTTCTGATTGTTACGGAGGTATGATCTTTTGGGATGCCGACGTGTGGATCGCACCTGGAGTTCAGGTATCGCACCCACAACATGCACAAAACATCATTAATTACAGAGTCAAACACTTCGGACAGGCGCAACGAAACGTCGAAACAGCGTACACATCGAGCAAGAATCAAACAGGGAGATTTACACCCGGCGGCGCTGTTTATCCGTGGACGAGCGGTCGATTCGGTAACTGCACAGGTACCGGGGCGTGCTTCGACTATGAGTATCATCTAAATGGCGACATTAGCTTGGCGTTTAACAACCACATGATCATTACTGGCGATGAAGAATTTTTCAACGACACTCTGCTACCCATCTCGAATGCCATTGCGCACTTTTTCGGGCAGGTGATGGACTACAATGAGACCTCGGGTGCTTTCGAGCTCTGGAACGCCACTGACCCGGACGAGTATGCCAACCAGGTAAATAACGCCGGATACACAACTGCCCTTATCCAACGGCACTTCCAGGAAACAAATGAGTTCAACAACTGGTTTGGGCGCAGCCTGAATACTAGCTGGACAGACATGGCCGCCCAGATACGCCTCCCCATCAATGAGAATGCTGGCATCATTGTGGAATACTCCGGCATGAATAATTCCGTCGTCATTAAGCAAGGTGACATCGTATTGGTTGACGACTTGTTGCACTACCCGAACCCGTACAGTCTGTCTAATCTCGACTACTATGCTGCCAAGCAGTCTTTGGATGGACCAGCTATGACATACTCCTCATTCGCAGTCGTTTCAAACGAAGTCTCTCCCTCCGGGTGCTCGAGTTTCACTTACGACCTTTACTCGGCTTCGCCGTATGTGCGGGCACCCTGGTATCAGTACTCCGAGCAGTTGATCGATAACGTCGAAGAAAATGGCGGAACTCACCCTGCATTTCCCTTCCTCACCGGCATGGGCGGCACCAACCGCGTGGCAATTTTTGGTTATCTCGGCCTGGGTCTCTATTATGATAGACTGGACGTAGATCCATCGTTACCTCCCCAGATTGAGTATCTCGACTATCGCACATTTTACTGGATGGGTCACGGTATCAATGCAACTTCCAACGCAACTCACACAACCTTAGCCCGCCTACCTCGCGGACAGTTCACACTCTCTACGGCGAACTCAACTTACTTTGATAAGCCCATTCCAGTCACAGTTGGTACGCGTAGTGGTCGCAAGAGCACCATTTTTGAACTTAGCAATGAGCCTCTTGTCATCCGTAACCGCCGTGTGGGCGAGACTCTCACCGTTGCTGGCAACCTGCTGCAGTGCGGTACTCTTCTTCCACCTCCACAACGTAATAAGCCTGGGCAATTCCCTATCGCAGCCATTGATGGTGCAGCAAGCACGAAATGGCAGCCCGAGCGGTCTAACACCACTAGCTTCCTCACTGTTGACCTTGGCGGTTCGTCTTTTCATCCTGTTAACAAGATCGCGATGGATTGGGGTGAGCGGCCCCCCGCGCACTTCGAGATCTACTTCACCAACTCCTCTCTTCCTCCGTTCTCTGCACTGGCGATCAGTGATGACGTCAGAAACGTCACAGCAAGCAAGGTCGAGATCAGCGCGCCGTGGGATCCCGTGACAGCTTATGAGATCAGGAGGTACGTGGGCAACCAGACCAATATCACGTTGAGTGAGAGCGTGTGGAGTGGGCGGTATGCGCACCTGGGAGTCAGCGGCAACCAGTACAGCGAGGATGAGGTCGATGGTGGAACAGTAGCGGAGTGGAACCTGATACGCGAGATTTAGAAGGGCTGCACTTGCTGGAGAGAGATTTTGGAAGAACTCTATACACATGCTATGTATCAGTATGTGCAGTAGCTCGCCAGTTTGCATTCCGAACCTATACAGTACAGACTTGATGCATCTGCGCATATCCACGGACTCACTGTCTGCACATCGTCTACACTGTCAAGATTTGTGGCGTGTGGTATCGTGCAGGCAATATGCAAAGCAATATGCACTGGCGAACCATGTAAGTTTTGTGGTTTGACACTTCGTCTTTGTCTCCCACCGGCACTATATTACCTAACCTTGTCGTCGGAGCGATACATGCTGTTACACAAGCTTGAGTCTCTTGTGCGGCAAATTCATGCGCACGGTTATTTGACAAAAAGTCTTACTCCTTCCTGCAAGCGTTTGAGAGTGTCTTTCGTTGGGGGGTCCGCACATTTCTAAGCTGTGTCTTGCTTCTGATTGGTTGCAAGCCGTGGTCAGCCAATTAGGAGCGGCCTTTGACGTGGTCTACCAGATCAAGGGGGGTCCATACATTTCAACAAGCATCGGTAATATTTGCTGTGTCCAAGCTCAAAAATGCAAACCCCTTAGTCAGTTTGTGGAATAAAAAGCCACCAGACAGCCTTCCTGCTTATTGTATTTGTCGACCTTTTCCTCCTGTATATCACGAGATCGACTGGTCGCTTCTGAGATTCATTGTGTGACCCTATCCTGGCAGTATTCATGGCACATGGTGCTGTGTTCGAAGCCACATTGTACAATGGCAAAAGTACCGTTACTCAGGCTAGCCGCGGGGTCCAGCATTGTGCGTTCCGACAACACTGGCAGTACTGCTTACTTAAACAACAACCTCGAATTTCTCGCAGACGGGGTACACTCGTGCGCGAGAGCCATACCGCTGCTCAGAAGATAACCAAGGCACGTCTTGACAGCCTGCGTCAAGTCATTTTTGCCCAGTAACAGGAGACTCTGGAGCACAAGAGGCAGACAGGTCGTACTCCAGAGCAGAAAATTTCCGACAGAAGACACGAACTCTTCGCCTTAGTTCTACAAGAAGTTCTCGACGATCTGGTCTGTGCAAAAAACAGTGCCATCCCAGTGCTGCAAGCTACGCCTCTTCTACAGCAGTAAAGAGTTCAACAACGGCAGCTCTTGTAATGGTTTTGGAGAATCAAGCGGAAATCCAATTTCAACCGGAACAGAGTTGGCTATCAATCACGATGATGAACACAAGACCACTACTCTACTCTCAGTCGATTGCGCGCCAATGGAAGAGGCTAGTGGCCAAGAGTAAGTGGCAGCCGAGGCCTTTCAGGAAGAGCAACGACCACTAAAGCGAGTAATCGAAGCAGAGAAACATGAGAAGAGTTTCCTAGCATTTCTCGAGAAGATCACGAAAGACCGCAATATCTTATATGGCATTGTTCGGGAGTGCTCAGATAGCAAGCTTTCCCCTGTTGCCAAGGCTTTCCTCGTTAACACAGGAGTTGGGAAGTTGGTCGCAAAGATCAACTCCTTCCTTCTTCGAGAATTTGATGGCAATGACACTCGGTTTGTGGACGCAGTGTACACATATCAAGTTCAGGGCGTGGACGCTATAATGAAGCGCGCCACCAACGAGAAGAAGGATATGAGGTACGAGATGGTAGCAAGATACTTTCTTCCGGCAACCGATATTATCCGAAGTCTTGGTCAACACAAACTCGACTTTTCGGTTGTCTCTGGACGATCGGGCCTGATCAAACACGGTAGTCCTATACCTGTAGGTAGAAATAGTGATTGTATCCGACTGATGAGTAAAAGGCCGGTTGATGAACTGTGTTACACTTTTCACTGAGAGTCTGATACCCTGATGCTGCTTTTCAGTGAGTGGCAAGATTTAGGCACTGACAGTAAAGCAGGTCCCAGCCAGATCTATGATTTTGCCGATCGGCTGACCCGCTCTATGCCAGACAGTGTGCATAGTCAGAAGATACATGGCTGGCACTTAGTGGTCTTGCAGCTGCTGGTTTTTACGGTGCATCAATGTGCTGGTGATGATAAATCTCCAGGCAGCAACATTCGACTCTTTGCTGCAAATGTGTTTGCAAAGCTACAGTCTTTCTTTCAAAACAGATCTCTCCCCATTACAAAATCATGCTCGAAGATGGTTGAACTCATCGAGAACATTCGAAGAGATCCTGTCTGGTCTCGCTTGGATGGCCGGACCGTGCTCCGAACACCTCAATCACCGCAATCTTACCCAGATGTAAACCCACTGTTGAGCTGCAATCAACATCTCGGACTGCCTCCTTCGTGTCACGACCGCGGAGTATGAAAGGCGGATTCCATGTCTTTACTACGCCTTATACATCTATAATATGATGCGTACGATAGGCGGTTTGACGATCCATTGAACTGATGCCGAGTTCGCAGTTAAGTACCATGGATGTCAAGCAGTATCTGGCCAGAACTCTAAACCCAATACGTGGGAGGACATACAACAATGTCTTCAACGTATTCCATTCCTCAGTCAAAATCAAAGTCTCGTCGCACCGAGCCAGCTCATGCGGTTGGCATATGAGGACAGCGAATATCAGTCTGAAGACACTGCCAGGCGGCTTTGGACATATCTGATGGGTTATATGCAAATTTACCATGAGCTGTCCTCAGTATAATGGTTGTTGAAATGAGCAGACCCCCCTAAGTCCGGTACGCTAGGCTGTGACTTACTTCTAATTAGTTGCAAGCTGTGGTCAGCCAATCAAGAGCGGCTCTTGACGTGGTCTACCAGATCAAGGGGGGTCCATATATTTCAACAAGCACCGATAGAGCAACTTAAAGCACTACAGAAGCTCATCACGAAGGAAATTTGGGACTGGCATTTCGACTACTTCAGTTTTCGGCTTCAGGGTTGCAGCACTCTATCCGTACTCACAGCAAAGTCCCTATTCTCGCATCTTGATGGAGGTCAACACCTCAGAACTCACAAATTGCAGGACGTCCTAGAGACTTTATTTGAGAAGTTGGCGATTGGCGTTCCCGGCAGCCACGACACTCTTCAGTACCTTCGCACAGAGTTCGGTAACAAGATCGAGGGTACAGTAGATCGTTTAACACGGCAGATGGAATCTGCTACTGGCATGAAGTACTCGGATATGTAGATTAAAAGCCATTGTTTATCCACGGACAACGCGATGATGTATATATCAGACTGACTTGCCATATACGAAAGAACGGAAAGAGCAACAAGACATGAGCAGAAGAGCAACAGGGGAGGAGTTGCAACGGGTAACTTATATGCAGAAGCGCATGGAACTTTATCCATCTATGGAAATTACAACGTTGACAAGTTTGGACATGGAACTTTTTTAAAGGTTTTGCTGTTCGTGACCAACCGTGCGGATTGGGTTGCACACGCGGATTTCAAGTGAAGCATATGACAGTTTCCCCACTTATTGCAACAAGGCAAGGCTATGATGTCTCATTCGTGATTTACAGTGAAGCTTGAGGTACTGAAACATTTCAATCAGCAAAGCTCGAGCCTTTGACCAATCACGGCCTACAGCGCACCCGCCAGTAAACCTGACTTTGTCGGCAACACTGTACAGCCACTGAGTCTGCTCCCCCGTCTATCTCCTGCTGTTGCACCTATGATGGGTGGTCAGGTGAGAATATGTTGCGCCTTCTCTGTCACGTTCAACCCAGGTAGACGCGCGCCAATTGACATGCTGGATCTGCTCAATCATGCTAGGTATGGCACCAATACCGACGGGGCGATGTTTCGCTGTCTTTGCTGCTGACGTTACGGGTCCGTATTCGCTCCTTATTACGATGCTCTAGCATTACAAACTACACCAGTCGTCCGTCTGATTTGACCGTCCAACGTTGTGCGCGATGAGCTCAATGCGGTGCATGTCCCTCGATACATCTGCTCTTGCGGTTGCTCGATGTTTTCCAAGGGATCCGAGCCATCTGATCAACATGCCCACGTTGCTGCTTGAGTTCGACGGCGCTCGCTCATCGCAAATTGAAAGGGCTATAGCAATCATGGCAGAGACATATACATCCGCTATTTACCGCCCAATGTTCCAGAGAACTTCCGTTGCAGAAGAAGGCGCATTGATCAACGTCCGGGACGTGCTGTACTTCGTAATTGTTCAACGGCCGCTGTCGGACTGGGATGATTACCTTTCTCGCTTAGACAGGTTGACACTAAAGACGCACGCTGCTGCACGTCTGAGCAATCTAAGGCGGACTCGCTTCCGACCTGAATGCCCACCGGCTTCGGAAGAAACGCTGGAATCTGGATATGCTGCTGAAGAGGGTATTCTCAGTCCGAGTGAAAGCCTGCCACAAGGCCGTTAAGCGCTTACATTCGCGCCGACCGATTGCAAGACTGTTTCAGATGGTACGGGCGTCTACACAAATGTCGCCTTCCATGGGTTTTCCGTCGAACTTCTACCCCACTATCGCCCCTAGAACCATATGCTAGCTCAGCATGGCGTGTCGGTCCTATTGCAACTGAGCCGACTGACACCGCTCATTGATACACGATGCTGTGCGGCGCGCTTTTCCGAATTGCTGCAAGTCAGCTTCGCAACCTTGCTGTGTGACTCTTCTGCTTCTGTCTTTCAGACGTCAAGACGTGGTTCACCTATTGACGCGTATCGAAAGGGCTGTCTTACGGCTTGTGAGACCTCAAAGAAGCACAGTAGGAACCTGATACATGCACGTCGAACCTCGAGTCCAGGCTCCTGGGACCAAGCAGCTGATGCAGATGCCGGGGGCGCCGTGTGGTAGGTGTTACCGAAGCAACTCAGGACGACCTGCTGTTCCAAGCAGGGCGGCCCTTCGGCGCTTCGATGGGGTTTCTACCTCCGTACAACACTCATCTGTACCCCTCAACTTGCGTCATAGCACGGAACAGCGGGTTGGTGATGTATGCTTGCTTTCATCGCCTGTTCTGTACCTACGCCACGTGCAAAGTAGCCTCCCGATTGTTGGGAACCCCGAGCATGCCGTCGGTGTTTGTGAAAGAAAGTAGCATCGATTAAAGGATCCCTTGCAGTACAGACTCTGCCCGAAGCAATGTGAAAACCTGGACAGAGTGAATCTGTCACGAATAGCTTCAGGCTCAGGTCACTATATGTGGGCAAGTCTGTGGCTGCTTGTCAGCCCGACGTTGATCAAGGTAACGGCCGATTCAGGTTGGTCCACTCTTCTACTGCCTTGCATATGCAACTAGATGATAGCTGCATACTCAAAGCCATCCGCTTTTGAGCCAAAGTCCTCAGCTCCTTGCACATGCTGGAGGGGGGCATGGTCAGTCAGAAATTTCAGCCTGGCACCCCGCCGTGCCCGCCTCTTGCCCACCCCCATTCCCTGAGTGATGTGACGGATAAGGCAGCTTTCCAGCCGCCTTTTCAAAGCTCAGTAAAGGAAGCAGCCCACGAAAAGACTACTTATAGCCTGTCTTTGCCCTGTTGTGTGAGTACCCATCTTTGCTAATCTTTGCCTGAAATGCTCGTCAAGAGCTCGGCGTATGTGCAACGTACAGCAATCTATCTGGCCAACCAATTCACTTCTGACCGCGGGGACATGCACATAACCAGGCCAGGCCGACTTTGACCCACCTCACAAGTCACAACCCACCAATCCAGCACTTGCTCCATACCCACCAGTCACAGAGCATGGTGCGGCGACCGCGGTCCCGACCCACACGCGCACAGCTTGAGCTCGTCCACTGATCAAAATTGCGTGCGACCATGCTTCCTTACCCTCCGCAGTCCATGCGCGAGGACCGTACCCAGCGCAAACTTCTCGTCATGTGAGTTAGTAGCGATGCGGACGGCCTTGTAGCGAAATTCAACGTCACCCCATCACGAGAAGTACAGCTTGTGGCTCGAGGGCGAGCCAACGGCCACCTTGAGGGCCAAGTTCCTGTTAACATGACGACAAAGAGCACGAGAAAGTCATCAAGACGCGATGGGGCAAAATCAGCCAGCAAACGATAGGTCGACAGGCTATTTGCAAGGTTTGTGGACGGCCGCATGAAGGTCGCAGTTCTGGTGTTTGTTATGATGGCTGGTGTGGCTCTGTGCACGACGCGAGACCGTTTTCAGACGACACCACAACACCTCACTCGACCATCTCATTTGCAGAATGTTGACCACAGCAATTCCAATGAATTCAACGCGCGGCGTCTATGGGACGTCTTGAGATATGATTTCAAACTACAGGAGTTAAGTTATCGGTCTGAAGACATGGAGAAATTGCTCCTTCAGACATTGTGGCATTTTTGATGACTGGGAAAGGTGCAACGTCTTGCCACCGTATTCACAGTCTTGGAAGCCATTGGCACATCCTGCACCCAGAATCAGGTATTGGCATAGTCACCGGTGAGAATAGCCCGACAGTAGACTGAAATTGCCCAAAAGTGGCGCTTTTCCTGCGGGCTGTGGATACGCGGTCTCTCGCGAAAACTACGGTAACAGGTGCGGGAGTCAATACAGGTTGATTCGTAACATCCATGACTGATGGCGAGGTGAAGGTTCGGGATATCCTCTCCTCATCGATCAACCAAACCGCGCTCGCCACGTCAGAGGATCTCCGATGGGGCATGATTTGGCCGGTTCTAGTGTGTTCCCGGGGTCCAGATGGTTGATTCGACATGCAATGACGGGCTAGGTGCCGCATAAACTTCACGCCATCTTGTTATCTAAGAGAGGCATGCCTGTCAGCGTGCATGGTCTAGCACGTCAACAATAGGTCGGACGCGGGAAGACCGAGCCGTTGAGTGGAGAGATTGATCAGCTGAATGAAAGGGTACCGACGGTGCAATGCAACATGCATGCGGTCATTACTAGCGTGCTAGTGGAGGCATGGAATGACCGGATGTGATGTCTAGGACCGGCGCTGCAGCATATGCAGATAAGGTGACTGGCCGAAACTGCGTTGAGCTCGTGCTTGGAGGGTTGGCAAATTTTGTGTCAGCCAAGAATGACGCCTTGACTGCTCAGTGGACAAGAGGGGTGATCGAAGGCCATCGGTGAATGGGTCTGAGACTACACACGAGTATTAGCGTGACTGAATGCGAGAGGCTAGGGTCAAACCCAAGGGACCGCAAATGGGGGGAGGATTGAACACGAAATGACAAGGGGTTTCGGAAACAAGCAGATGCATGAGACAACACTGAAAGCAATTCGCATGCAGAGCCTACTCAATGATCCAGAAAATGCTCGGCAAGACTTCGTGTCCTTTGATTGACGTGAGAAATTTCGTTGCTCGAGATTGGCCGGGAAACCCGCTTGATTTCAGGGATTTTGAATTTGCCAGCAAATTGATCTCAATTGGCCAATGGCCGTCTCGCTCTTTGAACCTATGGGCCGGTCCATAGCTCAGCATGGATTTTGCAGCACGTGACTGATCTCGCTTCACGGATACCCGCCATACTACACATTTGATGGCTCGAACCGTACGTCTACAGACCGTTCAAAGTCAAAGACAGGCGCCGTCTGATACACAGAGACAGGGAAGTTGAGGCATTTTCCCTTCAACTGGACCAGAACGCGCGGTTCGTGGAGCCACAATGCGGTGATCCCTTAGCAGTGTGATATCCTTCTGCAGCTGGAAACGCCGGCACGGCCTAGGGTATCATTGCAGCCCGTCTCCGCAGTACTTTAGCGGCAGAATGAGCGGTATCCATTGATCGTGGCGATATCGTTGGCCACAGGCAGGTGGGGTACCACCATGTTCTGCAGAAGGACAGGCCATGCTATCGTTCTCTGGTTTGACAGCGGCAAAGGCCCGTAACGAAAAGCGTCGACGCCTGGGCTAGGATGTCCTCCGCTCGAGAGCATAAATAGCGGCATGTTCTCCCTGAGAATGGACTCATCAAGCTCACAGTCAACCAGACCTCCAGTCAAACACCAACATTGCTGAGCAATTTCCATCTCTTGAGACTCTATCACCCTTGTGCCTGCTCTTTCTCCAACGCCAAACCGAAGGCTTGTACACAAGACCTTCTCTCAGCCAACCATCCAATGTATGTTACCAGTTATCAAGCTGGCTATAGCCCCTGAGCTGACCCATCGAGCAACCCAACAGTCGGACTATCGAGACCGGTTGTGTGAACGTCGAGACGCCAGGTGAGTCGACAAGCATTGCCAACCAAACATCCGTAGGACAGGACTAATGATAGGTAAGCTCGAAACAATCCAGCTCTTCCGCTTGAAACATGTGCTTCTACGACCAACATCGATTCGGATGCGGCGACTGGAAGTGGGGTCACTTCCGCCAGCACTGTGCCAAGGAGTACCGAATCGGTGAAACGTGTGGCATGAAACTCATCATGCAGACGATTCCTACAGGAACCAAGTGCAAGCTCTGCGAGAAGATCGACACCAAGATGCGCCGCCGGGCCGCCGAGGTCGAACGCGTCAATCGCTGGCAGCGTGATGGCAACAAGTTCCGTGCATCGATCGACAAATCGTTGGAAATGATTCGAGGACTGGACTACGAAATCTATGAGCTTGGATGCGAGCGTAACCGTAGATTGCAGCAAGTTGGACATTGAACCGGCGATGATCGGAGCGTGGCGTCTAAGTTTCAGGTACAACCTGGGGTTGTTTCTTTTTCGGATTGGAATCCATTCATTTTCGGCGTCTGGGTTGGTCGGCAAAGCAAAGATTGACACTGGCTGGTGGGAAAGTAAGGAGGAGCTTGCCGAGCGGTACCTCTTACAATCGCTTCCTTCGGTATCTCCACTTCATATCTCAATAATGAACAGAATGTTTTGAAACCGCATGATTGGTCGTGTTCTGGCAGTTGGCGATGATAGCCGCTGTGCCATTGATGGGGGCCGAAGCTGTCCAATCCGTGAACGTCGCGTAGCCGCAAATAGAGGAAAAGAGTGGTCGTGCACGGCCCAGCGGGTAAGGCACGGCGTCCCGCTTTCAGAACCTCGAAGCTCAGTTGCGAACAGTATGAGAGAAGCGACAGCTAACCTCCGGAACAGCGACGGCTGTCATGTGTTGGCGGACTCGGAGGTTCGATGAGGTGTTGTCGTGACGCGCGAGGGGTAATTTTCTGGCTCAAATATGCACGTGATGACGCTAGGCCGTCTTCGCTAGTACTTGCATCCCCGGCCGAAGAAACACCATTGGCCTGTGCACCTGCTCACCCAGCTTCCTGATGTCCTTTTGCCGGGTGCCTGTACTGCGCTCATAGGAACTTGCGGCTCCGCCATCCCCTGGTACCATGTGCGATCTTATTTTATCCCTGTTCGTCTGTGTGTACCATCTGTCGTCTGAAGAGTGGCTCACTCGTGTACGCAAGGTGAGAGAGTCCGTGTCGTTCCCAAGGCTTCGCTGTATGCAAAAATTGCAGGACGTTGCTTTAGGGATGGCCTTATGGTTCGTAAGGGCTGTTGTCTGTTTCAGATCTTTCGTCGCTCCGTTCGATATTGCGGCGTGCGTGTTGCACTGCTGGATGTCGTCTTCTTCATGTCGCATTGTAACCGTCGTGGGAACCTCGCCTCCCTGCCACTGGTGAATGAGGAGGCGGAAGTGCTCTACAGCATGTTCAGGTTCGAGCAGAACGTCGTGTCAGCGCCCGGATCTAACTCAGATGTCCAACGATTTTTACCCCACGTGGCGGTCTCTGAGTGGCCTGTAATGCGGCCGATCACCGACGATGTACTCTTGCGCCCTGCTCCGATAGCATACCACCGGAATAGTAAATCATGCAAAGAGCTGACTGGTAGGACATTCGTCATGTATTGACTGTTCGTGCATCGATATAGAGGAGAAGCCGCTGGAACTCGAAAGAGATGGAAAATTGAGGGCGAGGGCGAGCTGCAGATTTTAGCCTCCATTTGGTGTCCTGACCTTATGGCGAGTAGGGCTGGGCGCTTATCATCCACAGCTTCTCGACAATTGTACTACCACCGTTCTCAGGTCAACAGCAAATTTCCTGAACTTGCGAGAGTTTCAAGGATACAGCCCAATCAAGAGCGCGGACGTTTGTCGACAGAACAGGGTTTCCTGTGGAGCACGTCACGACAGTTCCTTCTCAGTGCTGGCAATAAGACGTATTGGACAGCAGCCAGCAGTACTGTACATACCTGGCACAAAGCTCAGCAGGCCGTGGACCAATCAACGCTTCAGATGCCATGTCTTCATCTTCTGGGCGGACGAATCCGTCTAGTGTCTTTTCCAGGTCAACATAGGAAGAGCATTGTTGACAAGCAATTGTAAGATTTTTCATACCGCATCTCTCAGGTATGCATTCGCCGTCGTCACCTTTCATACCCATTGTTCTTGACCGTAGTCCCCGCGCATGACAAGCCTAACCCGTTCAGGACAATCATGCCTCCTCATAACGCTCCCGCATATTGTTTGCAAGTCGACATGGGCCAGATGCATCCGCTCTGCCAATGAGGGTCCGGAGCTGCTTTATGTCCATAATGATCCTTCTGCTTGGCTCCTACTGTTTGTGGATGTTCGAGATGCAGCAATCTCTTCATCGCATACCCCTCCGAGCGACATTCTACGTAGTGAATCGCGCTTGCACCACACGAATAATCCGTTATCAACCAAGATTAGAGGTAGCCGCGCAAGAGATTCTGTCGCCTGTTGTCGAACATCAATTGATGTTGTAAGACGTCGATTGTAGAACCGCTTCAACAGGGGTCTTCAACCAATGAGCGGGCAGAAGTCCATTCCCCACTCAAGTAGAAGCCGCCGACACAACCCACCGAAACAATACGAGACATCCAGATCGCCAATCAATATAACAAGCGCTAAGACCCACAGATGTACTACTGTTCTGCACCCAGGTTTGCATGAAGCAAGACACTGCAATCTCGTGACGGGAAGCTGTCAAAAGCCTAGCTAGAGCACCCGCTCAAAAAGATATCGTTTTCTTCGGATGGGGTATTTGATGAGTGTGGACAACACAGTTCTAATTTCTTTGTCTCCAGCGTAGTAATGTGAATCTTTGTTTGCTGATGAACGTATTACTTAAGTCCCTTCGCCCGCCTTCCACAGTTCGCACTCGCCGGAACACGATTGAGCTTAGCAAGACCAGATCAACGCAACATATACACAATGCAACGCTTCACGCAACTCCAATCTTTGCGAGTCGCTGTCATGAATATTTCTTGCTCCAGAGGCTTTACATCCCCAGCTTCCGCATTGGCAAGGACAAAATGTGCAGACCACCCCTAACCATGGAACCACGTACACATACCGTGGTATCAGCAAGCCAGTAACTCTATGAGTGGCCGAAACCCAAGCCTTTATCCTGAAGACTGTCCTCCAGAGATCATGTATCCAATCAGATGCAGTTGCTGTTACTTCGTCCCATGGGAGCAGTGGTCCAAATAATTATAATTCGGCAGGCACCGATATTCTGAGAGTTGCACTGGCCAAAATTCGCTCCAAGACTACATAACATCTCTCTCTGTGTTACTTTATTGTGTACATCAACATCCACTGGTGCAATGTTGAAGCTCACTGTCATCCGACACTGTCATATATATTTACCAACCTCTTTCCATATATACCAACTCGACTCAGCCACCCAGCACAACCACCACGGACACTTCTGAATTCCACCTCCTTCTGAACATCTCCCAATTCCAGAAACATGTCAATTTCTCCAGTATCAACGTCAGCCAGCTTGCGCCAACTCGAGGCGTATTTGGAGTCGGTCAACGACGATGCCGCAATTCTCCACCATTGCTTAGGCCTGGAAGCCCTCTTCAATGCTCCGGCCATTGCGGAAGACATTGTAGTCGTCGCATTCGACACCGAGAGCTGGGTATGGGATCACACTAAGCTTACTGAAACAGGCTTCTGCGTATTTGACTCCCGTGAGATGCGTCGAACCAAGGAGGCTGGGCCTTATGGTCAGAATCTGCTCCATGGTATGCACTGGTACCATGTTCGCATCCAACCTAATGCTCATCTCGTCAATAAGGAGAGGTATCTTTCGGGTGATCCCGAAAAGAACCGATTCGGCACAACCCGCTTCCTGACAATGCCAGAAGTCAACGGCTTCCTTGGCGAACTCTTCGGCTGGCCCATTGACGCACGCCGCCCCGACCTTGGCAATCGCCCAGTCGTGGTGTTGGGTCACGCCTTGAAGAACGACCTGCCAAAACTGCAGACGTCTGTGGGGTTCGACCACAATTTGTTGGGCACTGTGGTAAAGACCATCTATACACAGCCCCTGGCAGCAGCTACCGGCTTCTGGCATGGCCAACCAATTGGCCTCAAGAACCTGTGCGGTATGCTAAACTTTGCTTACCGTGATGAGCACACGGCATGCAATGACATCGGCATGACTGTTATCGCCGCTGTACAGATGGTGCTACCGATGGAGACTAGGACCAACCAGCAAAAGTCGCTTCAAAAGGTCGTCGACGATCTTGAGCAGTACAGTAAGACTTCTGAGTGGAATCACGGCTCAGCCACTTACTGTCTCCGTTGCAACAAGCGCGGGCATCTGCGGCGGCACTGCCGGGATTCTATCAGGCCTTGCGAGCACTGCGCTCGTTCGGGGTCTGAAGGTCGTCGGAAGATTGCGCGCTCTCATAGGAGCCACATGTGTCTCCAAGCGCTCAAAGATAGTGCCAAGGGTTCTAGATCAAGCTTATAGTCTACCTTTGGAGAAACGCCTTCCTAAAGCCCGCCTTAGGTATGATTATCTGGTTACAAAATGTCTCTTCGTTTAATCTGCGGCCCTAATCGTACTGCTTTCGTTACTATAACCAAAACTGTATTATTAAGTAGTAATGTAACATCACTGTATCTCTGTTATGAATCACGACCAATTTAGTTGTGTGATAACAAACATCAAGATATTATAAAATCCCTTTTCATTCGTTACAACAGGAAGCTGTTCTTTCCTTATCTATAGATCTATCAAAGTAGATGAAACAACCTTAAAATGAGAATAAATTACTTGTAGACACAATATCACACAACTCATAAGATTCCCTCCCCCTCAGCAAGCCCGTCGACCCAGTCCCCCTCTTCATCATGCAAGAGCGAAGTTGAACTGCACTTATAGACACTAGTCGGGAGATACATCGCCTTGCCGTTAACGTGTAGCTAATGGCAAAGATTACGAAACACAACGCACATACAGCTGCTACATGGATCTTCATAGCTCAATCGCATGCACTACATCAAACCCATCATCCCACCTCACACCTTCCCCACCTCCCTAAGTCTAACCCTCAACCCGCCCTTCGGCCTCGCCGTAATGCCCCCCTGGATCTTCAATTCCCACTCGCCCTCCTCGAACTCGATCTCGAACCTGCCCACCAAACACGCAACCAAGCACGCAAACTCGGCCTTCGCAAAGTCCTTGCCGATGCAACTCCTCGGCCCGTGCAAAAACGTCGTGATCGCGTAGTTGCTCTCCGCGCCCCCGGAGTTGGCATTGCCGCCCATCCAGCGGTCGGGGTTGAACGACCGCGCGTCAGGGCCCCACAGGTGCGTGGACGTGTTGATTGCCCATGGGCAGATAACGATGGTGGTGCCGCGCGGGACGAAGGAGCCGCAGATGGTGGTGTCGTTTGCTGTTTCGCGCATGGTGAGGGGCACGGGGGGGAAGATACGCATTGTTTCGTTGAGGACGGCGTTGAGGTAGGGGAGGCGGTCGATGTCGGTGCTGGAGATCTGAGTGTTGGGGTCCAGGAGGGCAGGGAGCTGGGAACGCAGTTCCTCGCGCAGACGGCGCTGGGTGTCAGGGTGTTTGCAGAGGCAGTAGATGGCCCAGGACATGGCGCTGGCGGTTGTTTCATGGCCGGCGGCGAGGAATGTCATCAGCTGATTTACGAGATCTTCGTCAGAGAAGCCACCGGATTCCATGGCTACGGAGAGGATGTCGTGGGATGGCTTTTCGCCTCGCTCGAGCTCAGCACGCTTTGTGGCTATCAATGCGCGGGATGCCTTCTTGATAGTCCCGATAGCCTGGCCGATCTCGTCATTCCGCTTCAGAGGGAGGTTGACGGCAACCCAGTGAGGAAGGAATCCGAGCAGAACTTGGATAATTTGTGCGCCGCGATTGCTCGAGAAGATCTTCTTGTAAGTTTGGAAGAGCTCGTTTTCGGGATTCATGAGCGAGTCGAAGTCTTTACCCATACCCGCAGAACCGATGATATCAAGGGTTGCGCGAGAGGCCCAGTCGCGAACCTCGATGACCACTGAGCCGTCTGGAGATCGGTCTGCCGTTTGAACAATGCGGTCCGTCATTTCCTGGCTCTTTCCCCAGAAAATCGGGTACAGATCCTTCACGTGACGAAACGCAAAAGCTGGGCTGAGCAGTTTTCTCTGGCGCTACACGAAATCAGCTCTTGATCGGATCTCACACGCTCAAAGACAAGTCCAAAGCCTACCTTATGCTCGTCTCCCTCCGCCAACAAAATTCCCACACCTAGTAATCTTCCCAAGCCCTTTCTGATACGTGCAGGCTTAACAAACTCATAATTCCTCTGAACCAGCACCTCAGCCAGTGCCTTGGGGTTCGTCACCAGAACACGACTTTCATTGAACAACCAACGATAGTACAACACACCATCGTTGGGCACATTGTCGATCCAGTCCCTTTGCGGCTCTCCTGACGGCTCTTTAAAGATGCGAAGGAAATGCCCAAGGATGGGGTGGCCATTCTATGCCAATCAGCAAACACTCTTTTACCGAAACGAGAACGTAAAAGAAGCATCATGCAGCAACGAAAAGGAGCACCTACAGGCGGCTGCGGAATCCTTCTCAGCGGGCTGAACACAAACGGATACACGACCACGCTCCACACCGCACGGGCCAAGTACTGCAGCGCGAACAACACCAGCACCGTCTTCACGAACCCTCCCTGCGTGAACGGGCTCTCGGGCGCATACTTTTTGCTGAAGAAGGTGAGTGCGCCCGAGGAGAGAAGCAGCACGCGCTTCGGGATAGCCATGCTGCGCGTCGCCGGGGGGACGAATGGATGACCAATGAGTGGCGCAGGAGAGGCTGGCAAATGCAGCGCGACACGATGCGCGTCCAGTATACAGGTGCAGAAGCAGTACACCAGACAACAACAACAACAACAGCAACAACAACGGCGGAGGAAGAACAGGTTGCGAAACAGTATGTAGGGAAGAGAGTGTCAGCAAGGCATCCCACCTATCTATCTACACCCGCCGTCTCTAGCTCCAACGCCTGCCGTTTCTCGATGATGCAGATGCGCGCCCCACGGAAGACGCCAGCTCCGTACGACTTGGTCCGTGCCCACCACCACCACCGACCGACGGTCGGTTGCACTGTTGCCCCGCGCCTGCGCAAAAGTTGCTCGAAGTGTGCAAACGGCGTGTGGAGCATTGCATATATGCCCGGTGCTTTGGGTCGATGGCGCAGATCCGCGGTTCGTCCGCGCTCGCGCTTATGGCTGCTTTGAGAGCGAAGCGCGAGATGAGGCAGCCTGGACCTAAGGTACTGTGTACACGTGGCGGGCAGCTGTCGCCGTCAGTATAAACCATGATCTGGAAATCCAGAGTGGGTGATCTGCACTAGCGGGATGAGATTTGTGGTGCTTCATCATCGGAAAGCTTGGTACTTTGGAATCCGCCTTGGCGTAAGGCTATTAGTACTTGTGCTGCTCGTGAGCATGACTTACTGCATGATTGCGCTGAAACCCTGCAAGCTGACAGTAAGGAGTTTTCATTCTGTTTACTTATGGTCTGGAAGAACTTGCGTTCAGACATCGAAACGGTCTCTTCATCTTTCCATGCCTTGATCATTCTATCGCGGGACAGCCTATTTCCGTCTCTCCACGTTTTGCTCATTCTCGCCGTCACTCCTGCCAGTTACATTCGCCTGATCCTCGGCGGCGGGCGTGATGTCAATCAGAGGCGTACTCGCATCGACCTCGCCTTTTATCGAATTCGCCTTAGATGGCACTTTACTGCCGACGTTCGACAAGTGTCCCGCAGTCTGCTTTGTCCACAGCTCATTGTACTTTCCGCTCTTCTCAAGCAGCTCCATGTGCGTGCCTCTCTCGACGATCGCACCCTTTTCGATGACAAGAATCTGGTCCGCATCGACAATGGTACTGAGACGATGCGCGATGACGAAGGTGGTGCGTCCTTTGCTGAGCTTACGGAAAGCTTCCTGGATAAGAGCTTCGATGCCGGAGTCGATTGCAGAAGTGGCTTCGTCAAGAAGGACGATTTTGGGGTTCTTGAGCAGCACACGTGCGATGGCAATACGTTGAAGCTGGCCGCCTGAGAGACGGACTCCGCGCTCACCGACCTTAGAGTTGTAGCCGTCTGGGAAGCCAACAATGTCGTCGTGAATGGCCGCAGCCCGGCATGCATCTTCGATGTCGGTATCTGTGGCATCCAGACGGGCGTAACGCACGTTCTGTCGAATAGTCTGGTTGAAGAGGACCGGATCCTGAGGAACGAGACCGAGTGCATCGCGGAGACTCGACTGGGTGACCGAGCGCAGATCCTGGCCATCGATCATGATGGACCCTCCCGTGACATCGTAGAAGCGGAAAAGCAGCTTGAGCATGGTCGATTTGCCACCCCCTGTCTCGCCCACGAATGCAATAGTCTGGCCTCCCTCAGCTTGCAAATCAACGCCCCTGATTATAGGCTTTCGTTCATCGTACGCAAACTCTACGCCCTTGAAGTCGACTTTCCCACTGTTGACAACTAAGTCCCTCGCGCCTTCCTTGTCGGCCACCGACGGCTTGGTTTTGAGCATCTGGAGCAGACGTTCTGCATCGATAAGAGAGCTCGAAATATGCCTGTAGCTGTACGACAAGACGTAAAGCGGGCTTGTCATCGTGTGCCAGTACATAATCAGCGTGACCAGGTCACCAACCTTCTTGCGTCCAGATACAATCTGCGTCATGCCAAAAACGCAGCAAGCTGCGAAGCCGAACGTTGTTAGCATATCCTGTGCGGCATGGCCTCCCATTGACCGGAAGTAGTAGGCGTACTGAGCCTTGATCGTGTTCATGATATTAGCTGCGTAGCGCGAATGCTCGTAGTTCAGGCGATTGAAGTATGCGACTGTCTGCCAGTTGTGCACAGTCTCATTAACAGTCGAGCTCTCCGTTCGCTGCTTTTCGACGTAGTCTCGTCTCTTCGGCTGCGACAGTGTGGTGAAGTACCAGCCGATGCAAGTATACGCAAATCCCATAAAGAGGATGATGAACGCCATGTAAGCATCGAACAGATGCGTGACGTACCACATGGCAACGACCAGGTCCAGAAGAATGGGCGAAATATCGAAAAGAACCATTTCGACAAGCGAGTTCAGAGACGAGGCTTGCTCGACAGCCTTCAAGACCTCTCCAGAATCTTTGGAAGTGTGGAAGTCCATAGATAGGCTCAGTACGTGCTCATATGCCAGCAGTGTGATTCTTCGGTAGGCTGAGTTCGAGATGACCATGCTGGCGATGCCATCGATAAAGCCGAGACCCGCGTAGCTGCCGATCCACTGGAAGAGAACCCACAAACCAACGTCTTTCCATGGCATAACACCAGTGTTGCGACTCAGCTCGTTCGTGATGATACCAAGTTGGCGAGGCGTGAGCAGGTTAAGGGCTCGCTCAGCAAGCATATGCACAAGGCGGACTCCCAAAGCTCCCATGACCATCCAGTCGTCGCGCGGGAACAGATATGGTAGAAATACAGCGAACGACTTCAGATAGCCATACCAGCCGCCTTCCTCCTCGAGACGCTTCGCTTGCTGCTCCTTCAGCTCTTTGTCCTTATCCGTGGGAGCTTCCTCCTCGTCTTCAGATGCATTCTGCTCAATGCTACCATATTCTGCGTTGCCGTTCTGGGCTGCAGCGCCATTAGCAGGCTTCGGGAGCAGCGATTGATTCTCTTCGTCGGTACTCTTCTCCGCGTGTTTCGTGACCGTGATGACGAAGCTGTCGATGAGAAGTACCAAAGAGACTAAAGTCCGCATACAGCTGAGGACAAAAGGCGCGTTGCTGGAGCGTTCTTCGCTGGGTATCGACGCAGCGCTCATGAGGCATAAAGTCGTCTCAAACGCGAATTGCAGAATGAATGCGCCAAAGTACGGATGCCACCTTAGGTTTTTTGATGTCCATAGGGCGTATGAGAGCGGTCCCCAAACGAGAATTGAGCCTAGGCATCGGATTGCTGCAGGCTCTGGGGCTGTATACTGTGCATCCGCTAACGATCGACTGAAGTAGTAGAGCACTTCCGTAACATATGAAATCAGTATGAGTGCTGCAATCGCCAGAATGCCTCTCCTCCTCCTATGTGACACTGGGATGGGTTTCTGTAATATACACAGACTGAACGCCGTTGCGCCAAGGAAGAAAAAACCAACAGCGGGTGCGTGCATGTAGTGAAGCAGCGCCATAGCTGGATACAGCGATGCGGGCGGAGATGAATCCATGGTTAAGGAGATTTCCGGAACGTGCGATAGAGGAAGATGAAAAAAAGTTGAATCTCCGACTTGAACGAATTGATATTGAGCTGTACGTCGAACGGTTTCCGTGAGGCCTGACGCAAGCACAGGCTGTCCGAATGCAACGAAGGGGAGGCCGATCCTTATGCGCAGCAAGTCCAAATCGGGGAAAGTCGTGGCCGAGAGTATGTCGAGGATTTTAGGACGGTGGGTGTCCTAGTTGCGGCGTTCGCGATATAGTATCTATTCTAGGAGCTGACGTGCAGGGCTGCTCAGCACCGCCACAGGCCACAGTTTTCTTCACAGAATCGGTGGGCGCGATCAAACGCGACGCGTCCTGGTCCCGATAGAAGCGCAGCGGATGCGGAGGCGTCGTCTGAAGTAGGAGAAGAAGTTTGTCAGGCAGAGATGTACGACCACGTAAAGCTGCTGCTGCCTGGTCGTCTGACACCAGAAAAATTCCCTTCGCGAAGAGGTCTGCGACGGGGCGCGCGTTGCGGACGCAGAAATCAACCGTTGGGGTGAATGGGGGTAGCGAGCACCTGGATGATACGACGCTACTGGCGCGCTTCTCCGTCGAAGGCTCTGCAAACTGTAGTTAGCTGAAGGATGGTTGCATACCCGCGTGGCTAGTGCTGCAGCCTTGCGGGGGTTCACCGCTGCAGCGCTCTCGCGCGGCTTGATCGACGCCCCAACATTAAAGCTGTGGCAACGCCCACCTCATTCTCGAGGTTCTCGATCTTCCATAACTTCCATGTGACCTTTGCGCTGCCTATGGATGATGGCAAAGCAGTCAGAGATGACTCTTGCGTACACCACCATGTCACCGTCGTGCTCTAGGCGGTCGACTAAGAAGGGCGGGAGTTTGTCGTAGGTGAGATACCGGTGAAGAGGAATCGTAGTGTGACTGTCCTCGTGGTGTGGCAGCTATTTCTCAGGCCTGAAGGCTGCGAGCTGCTTTTGAAGTTTGTGTATTGAAGCCATATTAATCTTTCGGCTTTCTGTGGCATGGTGCTCGGTTTTTTCCTGGCCTATACAGTCGATGTGCAATAGTCTGGCAACGACCAAGGAGAAAGTTGCCTGTACTTCGCACGCAGCAGGCCTTGCAACAAATGTTGTGCAAGAGCTCAAGGCTGTCAAGGGCATTTGTTGACAGAGCAGCATGGCTGTCATCGAGTACGATAGAAAGCAACTACCCTGTCCTTCCTACCATAATCGCTCCTGCCATTCACTCTCGCCAAGCGTCGTGATCCATGGTTCGAGCTCTCACTATGATTTGCAAAGCAGAGGTCTCGGAGTTGGGCGGATTGCAAGTATTTTTTCAAGCTGTGCCGTGCTCCCTCCCACTACTTCTTGCCGGACCTCGAAAGTGCTGAAGTACCGGTATCTCTAGCCCCGACGACAAGAGTAGTTGAAATCATAGCTAAAAGGCCTTTCTTTACAGATAGTCTAGCAAGCAGCGCATTCACGTCTCACTCTCGTTTGCAGTCCCCGCACGCGAGTCGGATTCTCCCCTTCACTTGCGCTTGGTGGCGCTAGGTGTATATCTTCGATACTCTCCTCTACCTCACTCTCACCACCCCACCACCATCACCGCCAGCAGTGCCGACAATCTCAACCATGGATCGCGCAACGACCCCAACTCCCACTAGTCCCAGTGATACTGCCCCACACAGCACGTCCAGCGCCAGCGCCACATCCAACTCCACCATGCGCGTCCAACGCAACACACCAGCTCCGTCCACGCCAGGCGGCCACAGACGCAAGACTTCTGTCCCACACACGCCCAGCTCCGGCACATTGATCTGCTCATCATCGCCCGGCGCCTTCACCCTCGTCCTTGTCCACACAGCGAAGTGTTCTGAGTGCGACTTGCGCAACAAAGGCACAATGCTGAGATGCCCTGGCTGCACGTTCCAGGTCTGCAAGTCCTGTCAGGATAGGAGGGAGAAGGCGGGGAAGAGTTTGGCGCACGGTAATATGCTGAGTCCTCAGGTTGCTACGCCGGGCACGGGTATCAACGTGGTGAGAAGGAAGCCGGCTGCGGCGCTGAAGAGCCCTGAGATGGAGAAAGAGGACGTTAAGGAGGGGGTGATCAACACTGGTAAAGTCGCGGCAGAACCACACGAGAAGACTGAGATGTCGAAAGGAACAAAGCGCGTCGTGAAGCCAGCACCTAAGCCTAAGTTGAAGCGCAAGCCGATGGCCAGGGGAGCAACCCCTTCAGATGACTCCTCAGACGAGGACTTTGCACCAGATCCTACATCGCCTACATCCAACAAGCGGCGATATACTGGGATGGCCTCCAAGACAGACGGTGCATCGGACCTCCCTTCACCCTTCCTCAAGCCTAGTGACAGGAATGGCGACTCCAAGCAGCTCGGTGTCAACGGGTCTGCGCTGTCTGTAAAATCCCTCCGCGACATGAGCACCAACGAACTACTGGCATACCATGGCGTGAACACGACCTGCAACCCCTACACAGCTCATCTGTTGAGCCGAGACGAACCAGTGGTGTCCAACCCTGTTATTCGAGTTCCGGAGGTTGTGAAGCGAGGGTTCAAGCCACGACCAACCGCCGAGGAAATCCAGAAGAACATCCAGGACAAGGTGCGGGAGAAGCTAGGACTGCCCAAGTTGGACGGAGGACAAGATAGCAGTGCCTAAAGGGAGATGGTCTTGAGACAAACCAAGGCGGAAAGGATGCCCGACCCATCGTTGCTCACGATGTATGTCCAGAACGGTTGCTGACAGTCTTGCGGCGTTGGATCAAATTTGGTGGCAGTCATGTGCTACACGGCTCAACGGTGTTCGTGTTCCGTCATCTTGTGCTGGAGCAGCCTCAACAGACCTGGAGTTCATCAGCATGAAGTAGTGTTCGACTTCCATGTTGGGCAAGACAGATGATCAGACAAGTTTATCAATGTAGTATTGTACCTGACGGTGCGACGGACGCCTACCATGCGAGGGTGCGACAAAGGGAAGTAGTGGTGGAAAGAATTATGGGTATCCGGAAGAGTATAAGACAAGTAATGAAAAGGGCGCGTTAAGCCTTTGCCTGACAATGCAACGTTCGTCTCGCTAGACTCACTTGCCAAACTGGCGCGTGAGACCTCCCTGGACAGCCTTGACGGGCTCCTCGCCATCCTCGTCGCCGCCGAGCACGCTGTCGAGCCAGGCTGCCTCGTCCATGTCTGGCTCCGCGGCGGCGGTGGAGTCCTTCCTCAGGCCTCGCAACGAAGGGAAGCGCTTGCTGAAGTGCTGGGCATAGTCGGTCGCCTCTGAGACGTGCGGTTGGTCTGAGTCTGGCTGCGCCGTTGGTTGTACGACCGTGATGAGCTGGCTGCAAGGGATGAGCGTCAATGCCGAGCTGGGAGGGGCAGCAGCAGCGCGGAGAGGCGGTTCACTCACCTCGACGTGTCGGCGCAGATCTGCTCGAGCTCCTCGCGAGCGCGGCGGATCTCTTCTGGATCGGGCTGCGGAGGCTGTTGCGGGCGGGCCTCGAGCGTGCCGTACTGCGGCTGGTAGCTGTCCCCAAGGAGCTGCGATGCGTCCGACTGCTGCAAGGGCGCATTAGCAGCAAGACAGCGCACGTATACGGCCAGCGGTGCCACTCACGTCTTCGTCAGCGCGCCCTCCCAGGCAAGAGGCGCAGATGCCCATGGAATGCGAGGATGGGAGTCGTGAGATCAGGGATTGGGATTGCTGGAATTGCGCTGGTGCGGGGAAAGTGCCGGCGATGCGGGTGTCTCACTGGTATACGACGGGAGTGAATGCGGGCGCGCCTGTGGGAGGCATGCCTCGGTGCGCTGTTGGAGTGGAGAGGCTGGCGCGCACGCTGCTGCTGTTTCTGCCGAGCGCTGCTTCCCAGTGACGATCGGCGCGGGAAATCTCCGCCTGGCTTGGCGCTTCCAGGGAAGGAGCCGCATCGCCGTCATCCGTTCCTGACACCTGACACTCGCTTCGACGACGCTGCCGTGCCCCTCTCTGGAGCCACCGACATCTGAAACATATCTTGCACTACCTTCATTCCAGTCACCACCACGCTTGCGATATTGCCTGTCTTTCCAATACCTATGCCCTTCACCAGCTGCGACTGCGACAGGCCGCGGCGCACCGTGCCTGGATGACGGCCTTGCTGGTTGCGGTCCACCCCATTGTTGCAATTATCGTTGCAGTGATCGTTGCAGTGATCGTTGTAGTTATCGTTACAGTAGTCGATGCAGGATTTTGTGCAGCCATCAATCTCAAGCACATCACACCAATACTCCACTCCTGTTGCGCTGATCCTCTTCCCGTATCTTGCCATCTCTTTTGTCTCTTGTTCTGACTACCGTGCAACACCGCAACGCGTTGCTGGGCCTCGAAACGCGTTCTCTCCCTTCACATGTCCCCGCTGCTCTAAATCTGGTTGATGGTGGTGTGCGAAATGCGTCAACGCGCCTCACAGGCTCGGCTCGGCGGTACCCCTTCCATTCCAATCCACCACGAAGAGCATGGCTTCTGCCAAGCCGCGCGAAGCCATCGTCAATGGGGGCAAGCCATCAGCTTCGCTACCGGTTCAGCCAACATTCTCAACGACATGTTCCACGCAAGGTCACTACAGCCCATCATGCTTCACGCGAAACTGATCCAGCCTGCAGAACCTGATCCAGATCAGTACTCCAGTGCTCCCTGCAAGGCACATTCTCGATATGGTGGTAATCCGGCATGGCTGGCTGCACGGCTAACGGTTTGGAGCTCCTCCACTGCCTGTTATAAGTGTACACGGCGGGAGGTGCTGGCTTTGAAGTCCACCGAACCCTTCTCGGAACTACCTGAGCATCTGATCAGAGCAACTCTCACTCACTTGAGTGCTCGATCATGTTCTTCACTCGCTCAGTGCTGGCTTCGGCCACTCTTCTTTCCTTTTCTGCGACCACTGAAGGTTGGGTTCTGCATCGCAGGGCCGAGGAACACGCGGAGGTGAAAAGAATCGTTGCCAATGAGGCTCAGGACGAATGGTCCTGGAAGAACATCTTTGGGAAAAGACAAGAAGGGGATGTCCTAGACTGCCCCAACAATCAATTCGCGGCCTTACTCAGCAACAACCCCGACAGCAGTGTTGAGAGCTTCTGCAATGATTGGCTCAACATTCCGCCAACAACCCTAATCGTGGAGGTTACACCGACGATGTAAGTGCTCTCTTCTGCGTACATGGCAGGTCTCACACAATGGCAGTACTGTCACTACTAGCGCCTCCACCACCACTACCCAGACGACCACTGAGCGCGTTCTGGAGACTACGACTGTCTTGGAAACAGCAACAATTACTGCCGCGCCCACAGTCCGACGTAGGATGATGGCTGCTGCTCAGCAAATTGAGTCTATCGCCTCGTCCATCGTCGACTCTGTCATTGCAAGCGGCACCCCATCAGCAACCGAGGTAGCTACCTCTAAGGGACCTAACAGAATCGCCGCTGAGCAAGGCCTGGCTACTGCATGCTCTTGCAGATTGGTCAGCCCGACCTCCACTGTAATGTCGACCTTCACCGTTCCGAACGCCGTTGTAAGTCTACAAGTTTCCAGAGTATCTTGTTCCTTGCTGATGAATAGCGCACTACTGTTGGTGTCAGGTATCTGCGAATTGTTCGCCAGACCGATGTCATAACTTACACTGTGACCACAACAGTGCGCGAAGCTGCCCCTACGCAGACAACAGCCGATACGAGCTCCAGCGCCGACTCTGTCAGTTCTCGTGCAGACGAGCAAGCTAGCTCGAGTGCGGTTGCCGCTGAAGAGTCTACTCTGGTTGATGCAGTGGGTACCACTGCAGCAGCTGAGAGCAGTGGATCCGCATCAAGCGTGGTCGATGAGGCTACAAGTTCTCCAGCAGTCACGACCGCACCAGTCGTCGCCACATCGATCGCCGCGAACGCCACTTCAACTCTTGCAGAAGGTGCTGCTGTAGTCACTGCAATTCCGTTTTCTTGCGATCAGGATGAAGTCAGCAAGAGCGTCGACCAAGTCATCGGCGGTCTGCGATTGGGTTACAACGTTTACTGTAACACAGGGTTCAGCCAGGACCGCGTCGGTAGACCCATCATCAGGAACACCACCGTCGCGGACGTTACCGAGTGTGCCGCTCAGTGTTCGCTTCTCAACGCCCAGGGCGTATCAGATGCTTGCCAGAACGCTCTTTTCGAACCTACTACCGATGGAAGCGGTGGTTCTTGCTCTCTTTTCAGCGCCGGGGACAACGAGGACGGCAGCGTTCAAACCACGCCAGCTTCAGGATCGATTGCGATCGTACACACTGGCACCTTTGCAAATGGTGACGAGTGCGCTGCGTTGAACGCTACTGCAGTCGCCATCGATACGTCTGCTGTTGTTGCATCCATCACTAGTGGAGGAGTTGCCATCTCCACCCCCGGGCTTGTCACCGGGGATGCCGGCGGCGGAGTGTCAGCCACGTATGTCTCTTCAAACTCAACCGATGCCTCAGGCTACGTTCACTGGAGCTGGTTCTCCGTGTACGCATCTTCTACGAGCTGGTGGGCTGTCTACGAGACATCCTGGGCCTGCTCTGCCACCATCACCCGCACCATTGAGCAGCCCGCTACGACTATCGTTGGAGGCACGACCATCACTTCGGTCATTGTGACTACAATCATTGGAAACGGCTTCACAACAATCATCTCTGGCGATTCCACTACTACCATCAGAGGTGGCGGCGGCGCTGGCGGAGGCGCTACTTTCGTGCCTGTGTCTACCACCACTGATGGTGAGGGAGCAATCACTACCTTCTTCTCCTCTGCTGCTCAGGGCTCGACCGGTACGGATGGTATCGTCACTCCCACTCCTGTTCCGACCGTTGGTGGCGAAGGCAACGTAACCATCAGCGAGGCATTTTCGACCTTCTTCTCTACAGGAACCGAGGGCGTCATCTCCCCCAGTGCATCTCCTTCTGTCAACGCGAGCATCAGCGAGGTTGTTATTGTGACTTCCACCGCTGTGACTCTGACCATTTCTGGTGCAAACTCTACCTTCTTCTCCGCCGGCACTGATGGCATCATCACCCCGTCCGAGACTCCTATTGTGGAAACTGTCGTGTCTTCTGGCGCCCTAACGCTTACTGTCAGTAGCTCGAACGCTACCGCTACATCAGATGGCGCTAGTGGTGTCATTCCTCCTTCGTCAACCGCTGCGACCTCCACTCCATCTGAAGACGAGGAGTGGGATACATCTGGAGTCTACGGCCCTCCCAGAACCAGCACGATTGTTGTCGCCTCGAGCGAGATCATCACCATCACCTCAACGGGAGCCAGCGGTGTCGAGACACCAACTGTCATCACCGCAGTCTCGTCCGAGACGCTTGTAGTCGGGATCTCAAACACCACGATCTCAGGCAATGGATCGTTCTCCACCTTCGCATCCACTGCCACCCTCAACTCTACAGGCGGCGGAGGCATCAGCACACCTATCATCATCACCGAAACCATCACAACTGCAGCTGGAACTGGGAACTTGACGGTCATTGTCAGTACTGCCACAGCCAACAGCACTGGACTGAGCGGTATCATCCCTCCCGGCAACACCCTGGTTGTGACTGAGACCTTGAACTCAACTGCCTCTGTCCCCGAAGTTACTGGAGGCTTCTCAACTGAGGGCTTTGGTAACTTCTCCACTAGCTCAGGAACAGGTCTTACGATCTCTACCGGTGCATCTGGTGTCATTCCACCGGCATCTGCGAACTCCACTACCACTCCCGGCTTCATTGGTTCCACCAGCACCGATCAGCGCACAGGTTTCTTTCCATCACCGACCCCGAGCCGCAGCGGAAATGTGACGGCGTCTACTGGTTTCCCTACGCCATCGCTCAACTCATCCGTCGTAGTCGAAACTCCCAGCGTGAACACTACCCTCATCCTTACTGTGCCATTGACGACTGGTTTCACCACGACCATTGAGATTTCCAGCTTCAACTCGAGCTTGCCCGTGATATCGGTTCCCAGCCCCACTGCTCCGGCCAACAGCACGTCAGCCTTCACTGGTTCCACTACCAGCGATGAGCGCACCGGTTTCCTGCCACCACCCAGCTCTGTCCCTGTGAACTCCACTTCGACTCTCACCCTTCCCGTGGGCACTTCATCTATCGAGATTCCCATCGTGAACTCGACCGTTGTGGTTCCTGAGACCACACCCACACCACAGGCGTCTGAGTCAGGGTCAACTCTCGTTGTGACTACTACCGCTAATATCACGCTCTCCACTGTCACACTGATCCCCCCAACTACTCGACCATTCGAAAATACGACAGTACCGAACCCAACTCCAACTGGGAACATCACCACCGAGTCCTTTGTGTCGATCGATTGGTCAACTGTTCCCTCTTTCCCGACTCTCAACCCCTCCACACTCCTTCCTCCAACATCGACCAACATCACGATCACATTCGAGACACCAAGTGTGCCATCGAACTCTACTACAGCGCCACCTGTATCATTCACTATCCCTCCAGTGTCAGTGAACTCGACAACATCTGGGTTTACCGGGTCGACAACTAGTGACGAGCGCACTGGATTCCAGACTCCTCCCTTCCCTACAGGCAACTCCACGCTGCCTCCCGTGCCAACAGCCCCTGCTACGGAGGCCTGTCCTAGCCCTACAGAGTTCTCTTTCGTTACAAGGGAGATCATCATCACTACCTACTCTGTCGAGACGATCCCGATTGTGGCGGCTACTTGCATATCGCCAGACGCTGCCCCAACTGGCCTCAATGGGACTGTGGTGGTGGGTGTAAATGGAACTCTACCAACAGAGACAGCGGTCCTCTCCTCGGTCGTAGAGAGCATTGCTTCAGAAGGCGCAAGCGTGATCGCGACGGAAGTTGCTCCCACCTCTGAAGCCGCTGTCAGCACCGCTGATGCTACTTCCGAAGCCGCCGCTACCTCTGCTGCCGCCACCTCTGAGGCTGCCGCCACCTCCGATGAGGCCACCGCTACATCGTCCGAAGCGGCTGCAACCTCATCTGATGTTGCACCTGTCGTCTCAGAAATCCTGAGCGCCATTTCAAGCGCCGTGTCTGTCACCGCATCCACCACCTCCGAAGTCGACAGCGGAGCCACCGAAACGCCCCTTTCGCGCTTTCGCCGCTCCGGCATTCTTGCTACTCAGGCTCAGATCGACGCCGCATGCAGCGACAACGGCAACCTCGTCCTCTCGCCCACTCTGAACATCCAGCCCGACTCCAGCACTGAGGGCTGGTTCGTCAGCCAGTTCGATCCAACCATCCCCGTGGACTCGGTCACCACCGACAACGGCACGATTGCGCGCTTCCGCTCTGCCTTCCCTGGCCAGACCACTCAGCTCTCCCAGCCCGTGACCCTCTGCCCAGGCACGCAGTACCAGCTCGCTGCTCTCACGAGGCAGGCCAACACCAGGAGCGACTGCACCGTGCAGCTCCGCATCGGCAACGACGCCGTCTTCACCGCCAGGCCCCAGACCGACTGGCTCGAGCGCTCCGAGCGCTTCACTGCCGGGCCCGGCACCGAGGGCGCCAGCCAGGACCTGATCCTCGTTATGAGCTGTGCCGGCTTCGCTGGCGCAGCCGTCGGTGCCGACCCCGAGGGCTACATGGTTGGCGAGATTGGCGCCGTCAGCGTGGTGCGCGAGGAGCTCAGGAACTAAGTCGCCGCGTTGTGGTTCGCGGAGACACGAACGCGCGACGAGGAAGAGACAGAGGAAGAGGAGGAGGAGGAGGAGGAGGAGGAGGAGGAGGAGGAGGAGGAGAAGGAGGATCCCTCCGGATGGAAATTGGCTCGACGGACAGACCTGGGCGGTGTTTTTGCTTTTGGCGCTCTCAAACGTAACAGTACTCCGCGCTCTCGGTACATGGTTAGCATAGTCTTGGAAACCCCCCCTTACCCCCCCTTACCCCTCGCTCATCAGCATCTTACGATACTTACGATATGGATATGAAAAACGATTGTATGTTTTGCCCTAGACTAGATGGTGTTTTTGGTCTCTTTGTCTGTTGCTGTTGCTGCTGCTGCGGTGGTGGTGACGGTGACGGTGACGGCGATATCAAACCGACTGACAGAATCTCAGAGCTACTGTAAGTGCGCTCGTCTCGTCCTCATCCAAGTCCTCATCCAAGTCCTCGTCCAAGTCCCAACCAGACACAAGGCGCAGCCCAAACCACAGCTCGCAGGACACACAGGGCGAACAAAGATGCCCCCCCCCCCCCCCCCCCCCCCCCCCCCCCCCCCCCCCCCCCCCCCGCCCCCCCCCCCCCCCCCACCCACCCATCCTCACGCACCCGCGTTACGTAGTTCGTCGTGCCCGGGAGGAGC
>JAFISE010000064.1:22411-42861 GCA_022560025.1 Stagonosporopsis chrysanthemi | reverse complement strand
GCCACACGCGCACCCCCCACCAACAAAAAACCGCGCGCCCCCCCCACCCCCTCGGCAACACAACGGGGCAAAAAAAACCCCCCCCCCCCCCCCCCCCCCCGTTTTCTAGCAGAACGGCTCCCGTGTCCAGTCAGCGCTATACTATGCATATAACTCGTGGATTTTGAGTTCGTTAGTCTGTGTCTTTTTTCTGGTCGGCTGTTCTTTTATCGCTTCGCTTTGCTTTGCTTGGTGGAGGGGTAAGGGGTAAGGGGCGTTTGTGGAATGTGTTGATGTAGATGTAGATGTAGATATAGTGGGAGGGAGGAGGGGTTGGGGTGTAGCTTAGCTTATCGACGTGTGGATACCGCGAGTAGAAGTGTAGAAGTGAAGTGTAAGTGTAGTGTAAGTGTAGTATATAGTATCTATACCGAATAAATGCCAGCGTTGATGCATGCAAAGGAGAAGAGTATATCGGATTCATTATCTCGTCACATCCCATCCCATCGTACCCTGCCCATCCCAACCCAATCCAACCCGACCCACCCAAAACGCCAAAGCAAAGCAAAGGATATCACGTTCCCAGTCCCACACAATCCACGCGTCCCGTCTAATCTAGCCGCAGCAGCATGCAAAGAAAAAAAAAGCCAAACCCAATCCACCCAGCTAAATAAGCCAACCCGAGTCTAACGTTACCGCACCCAGTACGCCGTGAAATGCAAAACTCACCACCCCCCTGCAATGATCCCCGCTCAGTGCTGCACAACCAGCTCATCGCTATGCCTTGGACTCTCGCGCCGCGAATTGATCTGCGTATTGCGGAACGTCTCCTCGTTCAGGGTGTCGAGGCTGCGGGCAGGACTGGGCGTGGTGCCTCTGCTGCCGCGGCTGCGGACGGGGCTGCCGGGGCGGGAAGTAGCGACGTCGTAGCTGGGGAGGGCGACCTCCATGGGAGTGTAGGCGGCGGGGGTGCGGAGCGCGGTGTTGTAGCTGGGGGTGCGGGCCAGGGCGGACATGTCGTATTCGTAGTCTGCGGTGGGGATGTCGAAGTACGAGGGCTCGGCGCCGTTCTGCGGGGTGCGGGCATGGTGCGGCGTACTCTGGCCCGAGGAGTGGTTGGACGACTGCTGGCCCGAGTGGTCGCCGTTGGAGTCCTGGCGCGACGGGTGGAAGCGCGAGTGCCGGTCATTGTGGGTCATGTTGAGGTTGGCCAGACGGTGCTGCAGCGCGATGGTGGAGACACCGGGGCCGTCTTGCTGGTGCGCGACTGCGTCCAGGGAGAGGTCTTCTGCGGAGCCGCGGCGGCTTTGCGCGAAAAAGGGCGTGTTGGCGCCGCTGTTCATTGTGCTGCGCCAGCCGCCGGGGGTCATGAAGCCAGAGGGGTCGATGTCGTTGTACAGCTCGTCGAGCTGGTGGAGACCGTACGTCGGCGGTGCATTCTGGTTGACTTCGTCTGCGATCGCCTGCTGTGACAGGAGGTTTTGATCCACGACGACGCTCTGGTCCTCGTTCGGCGGGAGATTGGGCGAGATGAACAAGTGGACGTGGTTCTTGACCAGGAGCTGACTGGTGTGGCCCTCTGGGTTCTTCAGGTTGACGTACAGCCTCAGCTTGTGCGACAAGCGGATGTTCTCTGTGTCTACAGACTGTCTGCAGTTCTTCAGAGACTTGGGCAGATCCAAGGTCATCGAGAAACGGTGGGACTCGTCGAACAGCGCATCTGCGTCGTCGACCTCGGCCGGAACGAGGTGTGCGGAGTCGGTAGGCATGTCTGCCTCTTTCACGGCCACCTGAACATCGGTCTGATGGCTTATCCGCCTGCCAGCGTACTCTGCAAACAGCTGCCGCGATTCTATCAGCTCCATCTTGATCGTTGTGATTTCGACGCCCTTTCTCAGCGGGATCAATACAAAATCAGCGGTGACGGCCGTGCCGATGATGTAGTTCTTCTGGGGAACGGTGATTTTGTAGGCGACTTTGTTCGCCCAGATATCCTCGTTGATCTGCGTGGTCTGGTCAGCCAAGCCCCTCCAAATACTGCGCACGACTAACCTGCTCCATGGGCATGGACTCGAGCATGTCGCGGCCCAGTGTGCGGATCACACGAATGTGCGACGAGGCCGAGAGCTGCTTGCTCATGTATCCTCGGTCTACTATGGCTTTCAGGTTGTACACGACCCAGTTTGTCGGCAGCCCCTCGACGCTCTGGTCGAGGTTGCTGGGCATCTTGAACTTGAAGTCCCACTCATGGTACCCAGCGTTGATCTTGTGCGCCTTCGTGCTCTTGTCCGAAGCCGAGACGGGGAAAAGCGTCAGGGTGTCGACGAGGAAGTTTGTTTTCTGCGTGATCGGCTGTGGGCTGACGGTGTTGGTCAAGTGCCATCTGTCGCGGAGTGTCAGTCTGCGCGCTGCAGGGGCTTTGGGGGTTCAGGGCGGCCGTACGAGACTTTGCGCGTCGCCGTCAGCGTTATGCGCACGCTGCGCACCGAGATCGACTCGGGGTTGTTCAACACCAGCTTGCCCTTGAGCTCTGCATCGTGCGATTCCGACGGCTCTCCGTAGAAGACCACGAATGGGGAGTCTGGCCTGCACGAACGTCAATGTGGTTCTCCTCTCACTTGCGCGCGCCAGGCGACTGCAGCTGCACGTACTTGATCTCCAGCACAGGGGTGTGGTCTCTCCCACC
Source organism: Stagonosporopsis chrysanthemi (assembly GCA_022560025.1). Classification (NCBI taxonomy): domain Eukaryota; kingdom Fungi; phylum Ascomycota; class Dothideomycetes; order Pleosporales; family Didymellaceae; genus Stagonosporopsis; species Stagonosporopsis chrysanthemi. Next base: position 40,196 of record JAFISE010000064.1, on the reverse strand, counting down.
AAAGATTCCGGCACCAGGGCGAGGCATGATGTAACGAGGGACAGGACCAGGAAAATCACCAGGACTCCGGGACCATAACACTCGCTCGTCCGAGGCCAGGAACTATGGATAGTATGCAGAAACGAACTTCAACTCTGCCGGATGATATACACAGCACAATGAAAGAGGCTGAGCTAAGGATGAGTGGTGAGGTACTTTCAAGTTCCGGCCGTACGCGTACGTAGTAGTGAGAGGAGGCTGAGCGTTTGCGTCTGCGGTCGGGGCGGTTTTCTAATCAACACCAACGACCCGTGATGACGATCAATGCGACTTTTTGCAAGCCAGCCGCGTGTTGGCGCGCTCGTTCTACATATACAGCAAGCAGCGTGGGATTGCTCGTCGCCGCAGCGGGCAAGGGCGGCCTGGCTTGGGCCTCGCACCTACCCCTGCACGCCCTCTCTCAGCGCGCCGCAATCCACTGCGCAGGGTAGGCTACTACAAGTGGGTACCGTTGCTCGCATCATGGTCGTCGCTAGCGCCCTCTGTAATCTGCCCTCTCTGCGCGGCATGCTGGTCTTGGGATCTTGAATTTTTCTGGCGCGCCGGATCCACCGCGCAAGGTGCAGGTGGGCCGATAGCCTCCCGCGAACGGCGTGATACATGACACATGCTTGCTCAGTGAGACAGGACAGCCGGTGAGACGTCTCGTCTGTATGCGGTTCGCCGAGCTGTCGCTGGGCCGAATCGAGGCTTGACGGTGCTGACAGGCAGGTTGAGCGTTGAGCGTTGACATTTGCCATTATTGCATAGGCCATTTGCTCAACTGCACCAGAACAGCTGAGCCAGTTTGACCATGCTACGGGAGGGATTGACCCGGCTGCTTTCTAGAACAGAACTTGACGGAACAATAAACTGGCTTGAGCCTTGCGTTGTGCATGGCCGTCAGCCACACACGCAGCACTGGCCGTCTCGTTATCGTGTGTATCAGGGCAGCAATACTTTGACGGACCTAGATCACACCATCTATTTTCAATGCAAGACATCATAAGTACCGCCCCTGCGATAGCAAACCTTCTTTTCGCTGTTGTGGAACACACGCTTCCACAAGCTCCACCTGATACCGCCTTTGTGCAGTCACGATGTTGTCCATGTTCAACGTCTGTCCGGCCGCGGTACGGAAGATCGCAGCGCTTGCTTGGGCACGACGCCGCACTGATCGACGTGCGACTCGCCGTGTCAGTCCAGCCTCACATCACGCACGGTAGGGAAAGCCGCAGTGGATACCTTTTCCACTGCAGCGCCCAAAAGATGGCGCAATCAGATAGGTAGCCGGACTTCTCGCCGAGCAGCAGCATCACCGCAGTTCACATGTGTCGCACAGTCGTCGCCAGATCATTCGAGCATCAGGTTTTCTTTGACCGTCAGTGACGCCATGCGATTGGGAGAAGTATAGATAAGAGTGATGTGCTGCATGCTGCACGCGCCATCGCCCCTGCATATGGTGGTCTTTTGTACAGTCGATCGCCAGAGAGACGACCACGCGCATGCACGACGCGTGCAGCGCAAGGAATCTCGGTCGGTGAGTGACGTGCGGTTCCAGAACGCGAACAAACCTCGGGCCTTTCCGGGAGACAAGTCTAAACAGCCACCCCTGCCAGAGCGCATGCAGGTGCTCGCAGAGCCTCATCGTAGCGCGCCTAACATCCCAAAAGCCCGCCAATGACAGACGCCGCCCTGCACGTGTTGTATATCTATGGAATGCCTGCGCTGGAACTCGTCGGCGAGCGCGTACGCCCGCTGTCGTCTGTCGACGAGCCCTCCTTTGGACGGTCCCACGTCTTGATGTGTCCTGCGAAACAGTCTGGTCAGCACAGTCCCAACACTGGTCCCCACCGAGGATCCTTATCAGTTCGTATGAAGTTTTGCGCCTCCCAACAGAAACACAACACACCCGGCGAGCGGGTCCTGCACGGCGGCGGGTGTTCCTGCCCTAGCGCGACGGCTGCGGCGAACGAGCCTCATCGCATGATTTTAGGACAGAAACGTGCTTGCGAGGCTGGGACAGAGAATTTCAAAGACGATGAGCGCTTTTTGACGAAAGAGAAACGTACCGTTCTTGCATGATGTTATTATGCAATCTTCCTCGAATGCCAACCAGGTGAGAGGGTGCTCATCGACCTTCTTGGTCTGCGCGCACAGTCAGCATTAAGTCTTGGTGACGTTCTTGATAATCGACTCACCAACACCGGAGGCAGCATCGCGGTGCGTGCGCGGGGCTCAACCGGATGCACGACCTCGTCGTCATCGAGGACGCTCCCTGATGTCAAATTGGAGTTTGATCGCAAACGGCCGGCAGAACTTTCCGTTCGGGTGCGCTGAATGTTGACGTTTGTCGAGGCTATGCTGTTCCGTGGCCGCAGTGATGCCGCTCGTGGTCGATGCAGCATGCCCACACTAAAGTCCCACAGCAACAGCCTGGTGTCTTCTCCCACACTTCCTATCCGGTAGTTGCGCTCGTCGCACCGCCAAGGGTCGAATTGCACGCCTGTAACCCAGGAATTGTGCCCCTGGCAGCGCGCCACTAACACGCGGTCCTCCAACGACCAGATCGAGACCAGGTCGTCCTGGCCTCCTGTGACGATGTATCTACCGTCAGGCGACCAGCATACGCACATCATGCCGCCATAGTAGCTCATGTAGTGGTGAAGCAGCCTCTCTTTCAAAAAGTCGATGATCCTAAACGAGCCATCCTCAGAAACAACAGCGAAATGGCGGCGGTCGGGCGAGAACTCGAACGCGTTGATCTTCGAACTAGAGACCTGCCAATAGGATACGGGGTTTGCTTTCTGGTTCTTGGACTGCACAGACTTCTTGATTGTGAGCCTGGTCTTTCTCTCTATATTAGACATGCCCTCATCAGGCGTCTGGTCCTCAGGCACAAACGCAACATCCTCCTTTTCCTTGTCATATACGATGAGACTGCCGTCCATGTGTGCAGCCATGAACAGGGTCTCGCTGTTTGGTATCCACCGGATATCGGACACTGCGGTTGGGTTGATAATGCCGTTCTTGTTCAGACGCGAGTACTTTTGCGTAATGGGCTCGTACCAGATGATGTCGCCTGTCGAGAAGCCCATGACGATGTCGAGGTGGTTTGGCCCCTTGGTGACCTGGTTGATGTCATGGCACAACGCGTGCGCTTTGGTGAACAGGATCTTGGTCAGATGTTCCTCCTTGGTCGGGGACGTCAAGTCCAGCCATTGCAGCGCGCGGTTGATGTTCGCAAATGCATAGACTCCGTTGACGTTGTGCTCTTGTAGTCGCTTGGTCAAGGCCTCATGTGGAATGACGCGGGAAACGAACGAAGAGTTGCTCTTAACAATGTTGTTCTTCGGTTTGTTCCTCTTGCTTGGGTCTTTCGAGACCTTGCCATTCACCACGTGCAGCGCTGCGTTGTCTGCGCCGAATACAGGCGTGCGGAGACCGTCTAATGGCGACGACACAGAGCCGTTCACGCCTTGGGAATCGGCGTCGCTGGTGTGGCTGTTGGATTCGTGTTCGGCAATAGGCGGGACCTGTGACCGGGTGCTGTTCTTCGTGTCGAGTCTGGATAGCAGCGTGGTGGAAGGCCGGCGGGGCGCGAGCGCGACGAGTGACAGTTTGGTGCCTTGTGTCGGCGGCGTCACCGTAGTTGCGAGCGGGTTGGGGTTATGAACGGGCGCTTCAGAGGGGTGCGGCGGCGGCGTTGCTAGGAGAAGGTCGTCGCGCAATATGTAGGTGCCTGCCATGTCCGCTGTCAGCACAGAGCCCGGCGTGCCTCGCGAGTATGCGCCGAGTTGACATACCCTCGCCCACGACCAATTGATGCTCGGGCCCCGAGGGGTGGCTGATAGTGTTGTTGGTCTCGATAAGCTGGCCAGGCGGCGCACCGGGATAGCCGCCCACAGGGTACCGAGGCGGTGGAGGAAGCACGCTGGACGGGGTGGTCAGTCAAGCTTCTTGCGTGCAGGAGGTGGCATGATAGCGGTAGATCTGCGATTGGTGGGCGGGCCTGGCCGTCACTTACAACATGGCTGATGCGGTGCAATGTACTATTAATTAATCACAATGCAGCGCGAGCAGAGACAGGCATGACGAGGAGGGTGGGGCGATGATGTATATGTCGGAGGAAGTGGCCCCGTGTGCACTGAGACGGAGGATCGAGTCGCGGCGCAGTCGACCGAACCGTGGAGAATGCGGAGAGGAGCAGCCTAGCATCGCATTGGGATGTGGCTTGAGTTGGATGCTCGGGTGGGTGGCACCGTGCGCAAGCTCAAGCTTCACGCTTCACTGCTCGCACGCGTGGTGGACGGCTCGCGCTGTACGAAGCAGACGCAGCGAGGCCGATCAGAGACAAGCATGCCAATTCACTTTCCGGTAGTCTGGCAACGGGCGCAAATGCGGGGAGAGCTTTTAAGGTTGTTTTGCCGAGAAAACGTGTCGCGTCGCGCGCTCGGTACTCAGCTGTTGATCGAATCACCGACCACAGCTTCACCGACAGTAGTTTCATCGCGGTGCCTGGTCTTGCCACTTCCTGCGGACCTCCTACGCCCCTACATTTGCTGCAATCTTCCCCCACTGATATGCAGTGAGCAGTGAGCAGTGAACATGCTGCAACATGGCAACTGGTGCGTCGACCCCCCTGTCCGAGCTGTCCGTGTTTGTTCGCGCCGCTGGCATGGCTGTTGACTAATGTACACCCCAGTCCGAATCTGTGTCTGCGGTGACGAGGGAGTCGGCAAGAGCTCCATCATCACCTCGCTCGTCAAAGACGTATTCGTCACCGCCAAAATACAACCTGTGCTTCCTCAAGTAACGCTGCCGCCTACGCTGGGGACCCCCGACAATGTCACCACTACCATCGTCGACACGTCCGCTCTGCCCCACGAACGACATGCTCTGCGCAAGGAGCTGCGGAAGTCGAACGTCATACTGCTGGTCTACTCGGATCACTACAGCTATGAGCGGGTCGCGCTGTTTTGGATGCCGTACTTCCGCTCGCTGGGTGTAAATGTCCCAGTGGTGCTGTGTGCGAATAAGGCCGACATAGCCACGAACGGAACAACGTCACAAGTGGTGGCAGAGGAAATGCTGCCGGTGATGAACGAGTTCAAGGAGATCGACTCGTGCATACGCACCAGCGCGAAAGAGCATGCGAACATCAACGAAGTCTTCTTCCTCTGCCAGAAAGCCGTCACCCATCCAATAGCGCCCTTGTACGACTCGAAGGAAAACGCGCTCAAGCCTGCCGCCGTCTCTGCCCTCCAGCGGGTGTTCCACCTCTGCGACTCGGACAAGGATGGGTACTGGAACGACCAGGAAATACATGACTTTCAAATCAAGTGCTTCGAGAAGCCACTGGGCGAGGACGACCTGGCCAACATCAAGAAGTCAATGGAGCGGTTTGCGCCGGGCGCCACTGGTGAGAAGGGGATGGACGAGAAGGGGTTCCTGCTACTCAACAAGATCTTTGCAGAGAAGGGCCGGCATGAAACGATTTGGATCATATTGCGCAAGTTCCACTACACTGATAGTCTCAGCTTGCAAGACGCATACCTGCGGCCGAAGTTTGAAGTCGCGCAGTTCTCGTCTGCCGAGCTCAGCCCAGCCGGCTATCGATTCTTCGTCGATCTCTTCCTCAAATTCGACAAGGACAACGACGGCGGACTGAACGATCGAGAGCTGGCCAACCTGTTCACGACGACACCTGGAATCCCGGCGTCCTGGACCGACTCGGCGTTCCCATCTTGCACGGTGCGCAACGAAGCCGGCCACATCACACTACAAGGCTGGCTAGCACAATGGAGCATGACTACGTTTGAAGAGCCCAAAACAACACTCGAGTATCTGGGGTATCTCGGGTTTGAGAGCATCGACCGGAGTGGCACAACAAGCGCATTGAAGCAGACAAAGGCGAGGAAGCGCAGGAACAGGCCTGCAAGAGTAGAGCGCAATGTGTTTCTATGCTACGTGCTGGGCTCGAGCGGCAGTGGAAAGAGCGCGTTGCTGTCATCCTTCCTGCAGCGTCCGTTCACGCAGACATACCATCCCACCATCAAACCTCGGTCAGCCGTGAACAGCGTGGAGCTCAAGGGTGGCAGGCAATGCTATCTGATTCTCGAAGAGCTGGGCGAGCTGGAGCCTGCGATTCTCGAGAACCAAGCCAAGCTCGACGCTTGTGACTTGCTGTGCTACACATACGACTCGTCTGACCCGGACAGCTTTGCGCACGTTGTCGAGCTGCGCAAGAAGTATCCCCACCTGGACGCGCTGCCTGCCGTATACACGGCGTTGAAGGCGGACCAGGACAAGACGATGCAGCGCTGCGAACTGCAGCCTGACGAGTACACGAGCGCGGTGCGCATGGCGCCGCCACTGCACGTCAGTGCGACGTGGAGCAGCATATCGGAACTGTTTGTTCACGTAGGTGACCCCCACCCCCCGTTGTGCCACGTGATGAGTGCGAGCTGAGCTAACGACGTGTAGCTGGCCGAGTGTGCGACACATCCGTCGACGGCGTTTCCGAAGAACGAAGACGAGGGTGGTTACGACAGCCTGAATTTGTACCTGGCGCTAAGCGCTGCTACGTGCGTGGTTGCGTCGGCGGTGTTCATCTGGAAGCGAAACAGTGCATCCTCGTGACGGCGACGACCTAGACTTTGCTGTACGTGCATAGGCACAGATGCGGCGTCACGAATAGGCACAGACGTGGCGCGTCCACACTCACGTTGTAGTAGATAATGAATTAACCTATGTCCCTACTCTTACTTCGCTGGCGCGAAAAGCGCGACATGATGTAGTTCTCTGTGTGCGACGTGAAAGGCACGAGCGAGTAGGAGGCTTTTAGTAGGGTTGATGCAGGGGTGCTCTAGATTCGGCGGGCTACCGCTACTTTACCACGACTGTATGTACTATCGGTGGTATGGCGGGTAGGCGGGGCGCTAACACAGCACTCAAGACACCGCACGCAGGCGAGAGACAGGCTCAGCACGCGGCACGGTTGTCTCGCGGCTGGGGCTGGGCGGGCGGGCAGAGGTGTGCTGGGTGCTGGGTGCTGGATGTGAGTGCTGGGTGCTGGATGTGAGTGATAGGTGTGGGTGTGAGTGATAGGTGTGGGTGTGATTGTGAGTGCTGCGCTGGCTGCTGGCCAATGTAGAGCCGACACAGCGCAGCGAATGCCACTGGCGGGCGGTGGTATAGCGCACGGCGAGGCAGTGTGGGCGCCCCGGGGCACGACTGTTCTGGCCTAGCACTGGGCAGGTGGTGAGCGGACCTTGGACATGGGCGCCGACTGCAGGCCCTCAGTTTGCTCAGTGCTGTCCGCTCTCGCCCACGCCCACGCCCTCGCCCTCGCCGCCGCCGCCCTCGCTCTCGCACGCCTCGCCGGCCAGCAATGCTGCCCTCGCCCCGCCTATTCTTCACTCGCTCGCCCGCCGCCTAGCACGCCAGCCCCAGGCCGCGCCCGTCGCCCGCCCGCTGATGCCCTCGCGGCGCGCCCGCAGCTCTCCTCAGGCTCCCCCCGTGGCAGCCGGCGCACCTCCGCATTCCTCGCGCAGCCAATATGGTGAGTACTGGCACCGCGGCCCTCACGTCGCGCCCGCAGCCAGTGGGCGTGCCGCACGGCAGGCGGTGAAACGCTCGGCGGCGCTGCTCGCTGCTGCGGCTTCACCCCCTTGCCGCTGCGCCGCTGCACCGCTGCACCGCTGCACCGCGGCATGTCCCCGGCCCCCGGCCCTGTCGTGTCTTGGAGCCCTGCGCTGACCTCCCCTCCGCCCCCCTCGCAGGCTGCCGACCGAGCACGAGAGCTCGAGCGCAAGTACCAGATGCGCCGCGGCCACGTCCCGCACATCTCCATCAGCGATGACAACCACCACATCACCGAGGCTATAGGCGACCTGTACGGCGGCGACAGCGACGCCGACTCGCCCAACCGCTCCTCGCGGCCCCTCAGCTTCCTGCCCGACTCCCTGAGCGACAGCATCCACACCCCCTTCGATCCCTTCCCCGACATGGCCCTGCCTGCAAAGTCGCCCCTACGTCCGCACACGCACCTCGACACCACCCCGCACATGGCCACGAGCCCCAATGGCACCCCCGCCATGGCTCCAACGGCCACCCAGCAGTTCCCCCTCAACGACCTCGACTACGAATCGAGCCCCGCCGGCCTCGCCCAGGAGCTCAGCAACCTGCAGGCCATCCGCCGCATGTCCATGGATGTCCACAACGCCGACCCCGACCTGCCCTCGTTCCAGTCGTACAGCTCCGGCCCCGTCTCGCCGCCAGCACTGTCCGACGACGAGAGCCAGCAGCTGTTCTGGGTCCCCGCTCGCCTGCACCCGGAGCTGGCCCCCAAAGAGTTCAAGACGTTCATCGAGGAGAAGGTTCACACCATAAGACGCCGCTCTGGCGACCTGAGCTCGTCGCTGTCCCCAGATGGATCCATGGGGCGCCAGGACTCGAGTGGTGGCTTGCGCAGGAAGAAGTCCATGCTCTCACGGCAGATCGACACGGGCAGTGGCTACAAGGACGGCGCCGACCGTCTGGAGAGGAAGCGTTCAGTCAACCAACACGACGGAGGCCTGTCCAACAACCTGCAGCAGTTGGAGCACATTGTCGAGGACCCAGCGGCTATTGTCAGACGCATGAGCATGTCCAGGAGCCCGACCCCTGAGTCGGTGAATGGCGACGTTCCCATCATCCCTGGCGCCGTGGGAGGTGGCATGGGCTCGCTCAAACGATCTACACGCACCACCTACAGACGAGGCAGCTTGCGGAGCCAGGGCCGAGTGCCCCTTTCACGACGGCTTGTCAGCCGCAACGCCGAGACAGATACGGAGGAGTCCCCCGCTACGTCACCCACACGCACAGACGTGCCCGAGCTGCCCAAGATCCCGCAACTGAACAGGGTGCAATCAGAGCCCATCAACGGCACGTTCGAGCCCTCGAACTTTTCACGTCCGAACAGGAAGAAGTCGTCTGTAGATGAAGAACAGCGGCCAGGCTCTGCTGAGCCTCAGGGTCGACCCGGTTCAGCAGGGCCTGAGGAGGAAGAGCGAAAGGGACCAAAGCCGCGGGCCTTCCACTCGAGGATAGCGTCCAACGGCCGAACAAGCGCTCACCTGCCAGGCTACAATGCACCCGCGCCAACACTGTCATCGCCAGTACCGCACATCATCGAAACACCCCCACCTCAGGAGCCAGAGCGCAAACAGCAGTACCAGCTGCCTGAGCGTACAACGTCACGGCAGCCCCCGCCGCAGCAGCAGCAGAGACACCCACAACAGCCTGCTCAACAACATCCACCGCAGCACCCACCGCAGCACCCACCGCAGCACCCACCGCAGCACCCACCGCAACACCCACCGCAGCACTCGCAGCAGCAGCCTAGCGTCCCTCGAGCCCAAGCCCAGCCACCTCCTCCAAGCCAGCAGCAACGCCAATCTCCGGTCAATCGCCAGAACAAGCATGCTCAGGCTGCTCAAAATTCCCCGATCAAGGCGCAGCAATCGCTTGACGATCTGACGCAGCACCCCTCTCCCATTCCCGGTAACCACAGCACCAGGGTGGACAACCTCTCGATCATCCCGAATCTTCCCGATGAGAAGAAGGACAAGAAGTCCAAAGACAAGAAAGACGACGCACCCAGAAAGACAAGCTGGGGCTGGCTGGTCGGCAACGACAAGAAAGAGAAGGAGAAGGAAGAGCGTGAAAAAGAAGTGGCCAGGAAAGTCAAGAACAAGCTCAGCAAACCGCAGGAGAAGGCTGATGACACGCGGCTCGACTTGCTGCAGTCTTCGATGCAAGCTGGTAATCGTGGGCGAGAGAGCGTTGTGCTGGACCGCGACAATGTCAAACTCGAGGAGGAGCGCAAGAAAGAGAGCAACAGGAAGGCGTCTGGTGACAAGAAAGAGAAGGAACCCGGACTGCTCTCCTCCATCTTCGGTGGCGGCAAGAAGAAGGGCGAGAAGGAATCGACACACAAGAAGAATGCTTCGCGTGGGCTGTCCCCTGAGCCGCCTCCACGCATCCTCAAACCCGACATCGACTACAACTGGACCCGCTTCTCCATCCTCGAAGAGCGAGCCATCTACCGCATGGCGCACATCAAGCTTGCCAATCCCCGTCGAGAGCTCTACTCTCAAGTCCTGCTCAGTAACTTCATGTACTCGTACCTTGCCAAGGTCCAGCAGATGCACCCGCAGATACAGATCGGCAACTCAAAACAGGCCAAGCTAGCTGTGGCGCAGCAGAAGAAAGAGCAGCAGCAGCAGCAGCAGCAGCAGCAGCAGCAGCAGCAGCAAGCTCAACAGCAGCAGCAGTCGCAGCAGCCTGAAGAGTTCTCACAGTATCAGCGATACCAGCAGGTAGGCGAGGAATCGGGCTCGTGATTTGTGAAGTCGGCTGACAGCTCGATAGCAACAGCAGCAGCAAGAGCAGCCGGACAAGTCAAGTGAATGGCCCAGCGCCCACAGCCAGGAAAACGGCCAGCAGCAACAGCACAACGGGCAGCAGCAGCAGCAGCAGCAGCAGCAAAAGTATGGCCAGAGCCCTCGTGACAGCCATCACTCACAACACAGCGTGAACAACGGGAGCTACAGTGTGTCGAACACGTCAAACTACTTGGGACAGCCTGTGAAGCAGGGTCAGTCTGACTCCGATAAGAGCGGAGACGACGACATGTGGTAGACACCTGCAAGAGCTGATCTTCTCGCTGTATTTGCTGAGCAGCACTATATCACTATATTCACTCAGCGGAGCGGACAGGGATGTCTCGTCCGCAGATCGCATCTTCCCTTGACCTGTATTATACAATCTTCTCCTTCTATTTGGCGCGCTAATTTCTATTACACACTTGCATCTGCTTCTGCTTCCACCTTGGGAGTACAGCAGAGATGCGGCGGGCGCAAACAGTCGTATAGAGGGCATGTTGGGATAAACGAACTGTACGGTCGTGCACGTGGGATGCGTGCGCGTGGTCGGCATCGGTGGCGCAGGAGCTGGAGCAAGCTACACGTAGCGGGCGTACCTGCATATACGCACGTAGTACCAAATCCTACAACTCTTCCACCCTACATTCATACACTACAGCCCCGAACCAAACCATAATCACACGTCTCCCAGCTCGCCGTCGTGCTGCGTCGACCCCGCTAACAGGAAAAAAACCGATAAGAAGTTATCGCCCACCCTACCCCACATCGCGCAGGCAAAACACAGCACAGCACAGCACAGCTCACACCGACACTTCCCTCGCACCGCGCAACGCACGCACGTGCTCCGTAGTTTAGCTTAGCCTCCCCCCAAGCCACTGCCTGCCTCCCACCCACTTTCGCACTCGCAAGAACAAATAAACAAACAAATAAACAAGCCAAACCCCCAGAAGAAGAAGAAGAGAATCAACCCCCCCCCCCCCCTCCAGAAGAGAAAGAGACCAAAAGACCAAAAGAAAGAAAGAAAGAAAGAAAGGAAGAGCAAAAAAAGAGAGGGAGAAAGAAAACAATGTCCTACACCTACACCGACTCCCACTACTCCTCCATCATCCCCCCTTCCCCCCCGCTCTCCCCAACCTTCGAACCACACACCACCCCCTTCGAAACAATAAACACCCAGACCTTGATCGACAGCTTGCGCCTGCACCCCCATCCAGGGGGCGGTTATTGCGTCGAGCTGGATCGGGATCCGCGGGTGATTGCGAATCCGTTTCGAGATGGCGACGAGGGGGAGGGGAGTGCGAAGGGGGTTGCGAAGGGGGATGGGGATGCAAAAGGGAAAGGGGTCGGGAGTGTACGCAACGCAAGCACATCCACATTGCATCTCCTAACCCCGCATCGGCCACAGGGCGTGTTTCATAGGAATAAGGGGAAGACGGTGCATACGCTTGTCCAGGGGAGGGGGAGGTATGTTGTCATCCATGATGAGGGGGAGGGTGGCGGTGTGAGTGCGAGTGCGAGTGAAGGTGCGAGTGAAGGTGCAAACAAGGGGGAGGGGCAGGGTGAGGCGACGACGCAAGAGCAAGTGAACGGAACTGCAAACGGGAAGAAGAACAAGAACAAGAAGAAGAAGAAAATCGAAACCTTCATCGTCGGCCACGACGTCGAGGCCGGCGAGCGCGTGTGCTGGATCGTCGAGGGGGGCAAATATAAAGCGAGTTTCCTGCTTGCTGAGGATGGGGTGGACGAGTGGGAGAGCCGGTTGTTGGTTAGTGAGGTGCGTTTTGAAGCTTTCTTTTATTACTCCTTACTTCTATCCTTCCATCTTGCCTGCATCTTGCCTACATCTCCGCTCCACCCCTCCCCTCCCCTCCAGCAGTCGATCCATCCATCAGCCCAAACCCACAGGGCGAACACAGAGAAACACAAAAAAAGACGGGGGGACGGGGCGGGGCTGCGTAAGCGAGCAAGTGATTACGGCGGCTAACAAAATTCGCCATAGACGGTCGTGCCCGGGTTCGAGTTTGCGGACCATGATTTCCTGAGAGAGGAGACGCTTGATGCCATGCTGGAGCCGCGGCAGGCGGATGAGCTGAGGTGGCTTGTTGGGAGGGGGGGAGGGGAGTAGAGTAGAGTAGGAGGCTAGCTACTAGGACATCGTCGGAGGGGGGAGGGTTGCGAAAAGGCAGAATGCTATGGGAGATGCTGGCTACGTGCACGCTTGGAACTGGGGCTAGATACATGCATGCTCGCGCGCTGGTCGCGAGGGAAAAGGCAAAAAGGGAAGAAGGAAGAAGGGAGAGAAAGGACCAGATATCATCTCACTGCGGATAGTGCTCGAACAAGAAGCCCGCCGCCATCTCTACATTCCCGTCCGTGGCGTTGAGCGCCGCCAGCGCCTCCTGCCGCGCAAAACCCAGCACAACCAGCTTCTGCACCTCGTCCTCGGGCCAGTCCGCGCGCGCATCCGGCAGCCGCGTGACCATCTGCCTGATCTGCTCGGCCGTGACGCCCAGCGGCGGCCGGCTGGTGTGCGGACGGGGCGGCGTCTCGGTGCGCAGGACGCGCCCCAGCGCCGCCACCCACCCGGCCTGCACCGTCTCGTTCCCCAGCTGCAGCTCGGCGACGTGCACGATATCCTCGTCGTGGTCGCCGCAGTTGAAGTACTCCCAGCCCATGACGCCACCAAACCCCAGCCCCACGCCCTTGTACTTCTCCCGCAGCAGCGCGCACACGTCGCGCAGCTTGCGCACGGGGACATGCCCCGCGCCGTTGCCCGGGTGCGTCACGACGCCCAGGACGACGCGCTCGGGCTTCCAGCCGGCGGCGACAATGGCGTCGTACCAGGCGGTGGTGGCGGCGTCGCCCCAGCCGCAGTAGAACTGGGTGTTGTACCAGGCGACGTCGCGGCCGTGGACGCTGCACTCGAGCTCTGGGTAGGAGAAGCCGCTGAGGTGGGGGAGGGTGGGGTGCAGGGGGTTGGGGCTGGGCCCGCTGGCGAGCATGGGGCGGGGAGGGCGCAGGTGCGGCGGGATGTTTGGGTCCGGAATCAGGGCTGTGGCGACGGGGGCGAGGGTGATGAGGAAGGCGGGGCCGAAGTCTGCGCGCAGGCGGGCGATGAGGCGGGTGGCTGTTGCGAGCGGCACTTGCTCCTCGATGTCGAGGTCGAGGCCGTCGAGCTTGTAGACTGTGATGATGGCGTGGAGGGGCACGTAGTATGCTTCGAACTGGGGGATGCATTAGTTGTGCATGTCCGTGGGCTGCCAAGTACCCACGCTTTCGTCGTCCCCGCTGAGGCGTTCAAAGCTGCCCTTTGCTGCTCCCCCGAGCATGCCCAGCACCTTCACACCGCTGCCCTGCAGCCAGCTGACCTCGCCCCATAGCTGGTCGTACCGCTTGTCGTCGGGCCGGTGGTCGTTCAGCGTGATGTTGCCCGGCCCATCGTTGAGATGTATCGCGGCGACGATCACATGCGTGACGCCCGTGTTGTTAGTCAGCAGCGGCAGCAGCGAGTTACAGTTGCCCTGGGGGTCGTGGATGGTCTGGTGATAGACGATCAGGCGTGGGCCGGTCGACGGCGAGAGGAGCTTGGGTGGAGATGAAGTCATGGTAACCACCTCCGACGACAGGAGACGGAGACGGAGACCGCAACGGCGTGTCGTGAGACGGGCCGTTCCCTGCCCCTCAGCATAGGGCTGAAGTGTGGGGTGGATAACGTCATCGGACGCAACACCAAGAATCTCACCATAGCCATCTCTCTTACACATCCCAAGTGCACGCCATCATTTCAATGACCATGTATTTTGAATGATATATTCCATGCTGTCCGCAATCTGTAGCGTCACGATGCAGTGTGGTAAGATGTAACAACCCAAACGCCTGCACTGTCCCCCACAGCATTATCCTCGTATTCAAGACACATCATAAATACACACTGGCGCGCGGGAGTGTCCGCCCCGGCTGGTCCAAGTATGTTCCGTCGAATTGCATAACTGTCATAGCATCGTCCAGGGAGCCAACCGCTTCAGTGGTAGCCGTTGCTGTGGCCAGCCGCCCCTGTGAAGTAGGGGTGGATGACGCACTGCTTTGCTGAGATGCGGCCTGCGGGGTCGTAGACAAGGAGCGCGTCGAGCAGATCAAGGCCGACATCGTCGAGGTTGTGAACAATCGCCGCAATGTCTGTGCGGTTCCACTTGGGGAACGAGGGCTTGAAGTCGGGGAACGATGTGACGCCGGGCCAGTCCTGCTCGCCGGGTGTGCCGAGAATACTATCCCACGTCAGCATGTATTCGTAGTCGGTAGATGTCCAAACGCACCGGAAGATCTTGAAGATCTCGTCAATTTCAGAGTCACCGGGGAACAGCGGCTTGCGCGTGCACATCTCAGCAAAGATGCAGCCGATCGACCACATATCAACGCCAGTGGAGTACTGTCGCCCACCGAGTAGAATCTCTGGCGCACGGTACCACAGTGTCACGACCTGGTGCGGTGTCAGCTGTGAGCGCCCTCCCGTCATGTCATGCATCACCTTACCTCGTGTGTATATGTCCGCAGCGGCACGCCGAAAGCGCGGGCGAGACCGAAATCGGCCAGCTTCAGGTTGCAGTCGCTGTTGATCAACAAGTTCTGCGGCTTCAGGTCACGGTGCAGAACGCGGTGTGCGTGGCAGTACCGCACGCCCTCGCACAGCTGCATCATGAACTTCTTGACCATGGCCGAGTCCATGACCAGCTTCTGGCCGGCCAGACCAGAGCCCTCGGGCAGGGCTTTCCCACGCCCGCCATCGCTGACGGGCAGCGCCTCCATGTACTTCTTCAGGTCGAGGTCGAGGAACTCGAAGACGAGGTACAGCTTGTGGCCGTCGGCGTGCACAATGTTGAGCAGCCGGACAATGTTGGGGTCGTTCATCTCCTTGAGCAGCGAGATCTCGCGGATGGCGGTCGAGGGCACGCCCTCATCTTCGGCCTCGAGGCGGATCTTCTTCAGCGCGACGATGCGCTGGTCCTTTGTTGTGAGGTCGCGGGCCTTGTAGACGACTCCGTAGGTTCCTGGTGGCTGTCAGTGCGCAACTCCACATAGCCGTAGACCAGGCGCTGCAGGCGCAACTCACCCTCTCCCACCTTCTCCAGCTTCTGGTAGTTCTCCATAGCAACGGTAACGCGCAGAGGCTTTTGGACGGTAGGCGGTCACGCTTGTTCGCGGCGTACGAGGAGTGAGTGGCGACGATGTGTGGCCAGAGCAGCGCAGGCGAGTCCGCGAAGAGGTCCGGGTAAGATTGGCGCGCCTGTAGGTTAGTATGTCGTCGTGCGTGGAGGTGGACGAGGTGGGGAGTGCAGATGTTATGCAAAAGGGTGTAAACAACCTAAACCCAGCAAGGGAAGGCGCCACAAGCCACAGACGCGCCCCGGCCAAACCCTGACTCTTTCGCGTCACCCCCTTGACATGCACTTTGGAGAAAGCCAGGCATTGACACGCACCAGACATCAAACTGCAACCAACCCTCAAGCAGCAGACGTGTGCGCGGCGCGGTCAAGCTCTGTCGATTCAGCTGCGCTAGATGGACCATCTGGACCCTCATCAGCGGCCACCTGACAGCATCAAGCATGTCTACAAAAAGTACCAGAAGATGACGCCCAAAGACCTGGCCCAAGATCCAGACATTGTGGATCTGCCAGACACCCTGCATACGTCAGCCAAGGACCAAGTTCGCATCGTCGAGGAGTGGAGTGGCCGCGACCTGACCGCTGCTTTCCGGGCATTTAGCGGTCAGGAGGAAGAAGCATTCGCAGCCTTGCCGGCAAGGATACCGGTGTATGAACATGTAGACATGCCAGGTAAGGACGGAATATTACCAATATTTTATTTCATACGCTCAGTTGGTATCCAATTTCCATTTCTCAATCTCGTTTTCAAAGCGTGGACTCAGGCCCTTCTCTTCACTACCCTGCATCTCGAAGTTTGATCATTCCCAACACCATCAACTCTACCACACTCCCATAGCTCCAGCCTGACGGTAAACAGGCCTACACATCGTCCCGTCTCTGCTCCCCCCCACAGTCCAAACCCACCTCCTCTCTCGCCTCCTGCACCGCGACCTCTCCAACCCCTCCCATCTCACAAACATCCACACGCACTACATGCTCTCCTACCCGCCCTCGCCGTCGTCCTCCTTCTTCTCCCACGCCCCCACCAGCACCTCCCCCATCGCCCACCCCCTCGACCCCAGCATCCACAAACCCCTCAGCGTCCCGCAGCTCCTCAACAAGAAAATGCGCTGGACAACGCTGGGCGGCCAGTACGACTGGACCGCGAAACGCTACCCGGATGCCGCGCCCCCGCCCTTTCCG
This sequence comes from Stagonosporopsis chrysanthemi, assembly GCA_022560025.1. Taxonomy (NCBI): domain Eukaryota; kingdom Fungi; phylum Ascomycota; class Dothideomycetes; order Pleosporales; family Didymellaceae; genus Stagonosporopsis; species Stagonosporopsis chrysanthemi. The sequence goes on along the minus strand of JAFISE010000064.1, from coordinate 23,404 downwards.
CGCGACATCAAGGACCTGCTGGAGAGCGTGTGGACGCGCACACGCGCCGAGGCGGCGATTGTGAATCTCTACTCGCCGGGGGACACGCTGAGCGTGCACCGCGACGTGGCGGAGGCGAGTCCGCACGGGCTGGTGTCGGTGTCGCTGGGGTGCGACGCCGTGTTTGTGATTGGGTTGTCTGCGTCTGCGTCTGACTCTGCATCTGCAGACGCAGGAGAGGAGCACGACAAGACCATCGCCCTCCGCCTCCGCAGCGGCAGCGCCGTCTACATGTCCGGCCCCAGCCGCTTCGCGTGGCACGGCGTCCCGCAGATCGTCAAGGGGACGTGTCCATCGTATCTAGCTGAATGGCCTGCAGCGCCGGGGAACGGGACAGCGGACGAAGAGGAGGGGGAGTACGGGGCGTGGCGCGGCTGGATGGCAGGGAAAAGGGTGAATCTGAACGTGCGGCAGATGAGGGATTGAGGCGACGAGACTGAGGCCCCGGAGACGGAGCAGTATCCTAAACATTCCGTTGCAAACATACCCAACCATACATATACATCTCCAGTCTTGATAAACCGCTCTTCTTCTCAACCTTCTATGAACCTGTGCCCGTGACGTCAGCCCCCATCCAGACAACCCGTCGCACCACCCCCAACGTCTTCGCCCGACAGCAAAACCCGCCCGAAACACCGCGACTCTTTCCCAAACAGGCAGCAGAATAAGGTTGCCATCCAACGCAGCGCTAAAAGGCTTGTGTCATCGTGTCGGTTTACCCGCGGTAAAAAGAGGGGAGAGGGGGGGCCTGAAACACGCACAACACCATCATCACGAGCAAGGAAGATGGAATGCGAGGAGCAGGAGCGCGGGGGAGGAGAAATGCGGGGGGGGGGGGGGGGGGGGGGGGGGGAAAAACAAGGACGGGGGGTGTTTCTGAGAAAAAAGGGGGGGGACATAGCCCTCGTTTATTTTCTACTTGTTTTTTTTTTTTTGGTTGCGGTCCCCCCCCTC
>JAFISE010000064.1:0-22401 GCA_022560025.1 Stagonosporopsis chrysanthemi | reverse complement strand
AATGGGGAGGAAGGGGGGGGGGGAGGGGGGGGGGGGGGGGGGGGGGGGGGGGGGGGGGGGGGGGGGGGGGGGGGGGGGGGGGGGGGGGTGAGATGGAAATAGAAATGGACATGGGGATGAAAAGGCAACATGCGATTCGCTTTTACTTTTAGTCTAAGGCGGAAGATATGGCGCGCATATGTGTCTACATTGCCCGGCCGCGAAATCAAGCATCGGCAGCGATGAGCTTGGTGATCTTTCCAATCGCAATGGTCTGGCCCTGGTCTCTGTGGGTGAAATGTCAGTCGCTGCGTGCTCCCCATAACCAAAATCGCGACAACGTACCTCAGTGTGAAACGGCCCAGCTGGGGGTAATCCTCGAAGCGCTCAACACAGATCGAGCCCGCTGTGCCTGTGACCTCCAGTCTCGCGATGATGCTCATGCCCTTTGTGGCGAAACCGGGGGCCTTCTTGGACTTGCGGCCGGTGCCCTTCTCGAGCTTGTGCAGGAGCGCCGAGATGGTGACTTCCTCCTGTGCGGCGTGGACGTGTAGTACGCAGTTGAAGCCGGCGGTGAAGATGGACTTGATGTCGAGGAGGACGATCTGGGCTTCGAAGGTGGAGACGCAGTTGACGGGGCGCTTGGGGGAGCACAACACGTAGCCGGGCAGGATGTCTTCCTCTTCTACGCCGCGCACGCGGATGCGTACTTGGTCGCCGCAGGTGGCGCCGGGGATTTCGTCTTCCTGCTCGCCGTACAGGGCGGAGATGTGGATGAGGTCCTTGTTGGGCATCATGAGGTATTTCTGCTCCTTCTTGATGATGCCGGATTCGATCTTGCCTTCGATCATGGTGCCCATGTCCTTGTACTTGGCGGCGATGGGCATCATGAAGGGAGCGTTGATCTTGCGCTCCAGTGCCTGCATGTCGTCGAGGTACTCGAGGAGAGATGGGCCGTCGTACCATGGAGCCTTCTCCTTGGGAACGCGGTCCTTGATACCGGTGAAGGTCTGCGCACTGACGGGCATCATGAAGATGTCAGTCTTGGGGTTGTATCCGAGTCCCTTCAGGAACATAACGACCTTGCTGGTGCACTCCTTGAAGCGATCCTCGGACCACTCGACGGTAGGGTCATCCATCTTGTTGACCACGACAATCAGCTTGTTAACACCCTGTGTCTTGGCCAGCATGGCGTGCTCTCGTGTCTGACCGCCCTTCTCGAAACCAGTCTCGTACTCTCCCTTACGCGCCGAGATGACAAGCAGACCGACATCTGCTTGCGAAGCTCCACCGATCATGTTGGGGACGTAGGTCTTGTGACCAGGGGCGTCGAGGATCGAGTACCGGCGCTTCTCAGTCTCGAAAAACCCACGACCGACTTCGATGGTCTTACCCTGCTGGCGTTCCTCCTTGTTCAAGTCGAGCGCCCACGAGATGTACCATGTCTCGCGACCGGCGTCCTTGGCTTCGCGCTTGTACTTGTCGAGTGTTCGCTCATCGACCATGCCTGTGGAAATGAGGATACTGCCTCCGAGAGTGGACTTTCCAGCATCAACGTGGCCCAAGAAGATGATGTTGACGTGCTCCTTGCCGTAGATCTCAGCAAGTGTGGCCTCGTCAACAACCTCTTCCAGCTCCTTCTCAACATCAGCGGCCTTCTGAATGACCTTGTCCTTGGCGGTGGGGGTAGGGCTGTTGCGTCCAGATGCAGGTGTTGGTGATGTGCGGCCACTTGCAGGTGTGGATTTGGTAGGCTCGCCGGTCTTCTCGATTGCCTGCTTAGCAGCAACCTTGGCTCCGGCGGCTGGCGCGCTCTTGTCTTGGGTTTCCTTGATGGATTTTTCTGCAGCAGGTGCGCCTCCGAGAGAAAGGACCTTGGTGCTGCCGACCTTCTCAGACTTGGGCGCAACGGCGTCCGCGCCGATGGTGAGGGTTTTCGGCTTAGGCGCATCGCCACCGATGGAAAGAACCTTGGCCTTGGGGGCGGCCTCCTTTGGCTCAGCAGCCTGGTCGGCCTCGCCACGCTTGGCAATCTTCACAGGTGCCTGCTGCGGTTGCTGGTAGTTCTGCTGGTATCCTCCATACTGCTGCTGCTGTCCGTATCCGCCCTGCTGTCCGTAGTTGGGATAGCCTCCCTGCTGCTGCTGCCCTTGGCCGTAGTTGGGGTAGCCGCCCTGCTGCTGCTGTTGGTAGCCGCCGTACTGGCCGCCGTATTGCTGGTTGTATCCGCCATACTGCTGGTATTGCCCGTAGCCTTGCTGGTACTGGCCGTACGCCTGGCCGGGAACGAACGAGTTTGCGCCAGGCGTGAAGGACGTCGCGCCAGGGACAAAAGCCTGGGGCTGCTGCTGGTTGTTGAGATTGATGCCGCCCGTCTGCTGTGCGAGCCTCTCCTCCTCCTCTTCCCAGTTCTCAGCCATGGTGCGTGCGGGGTCGCGGTGCGGTCGTGAGGCGAGTCGGGAGTTTTTGGGATATTCGAAATTCGAGAGACGTTCGGACGGTGGTTGCGGGCCCTAACGAATGGCTGGGGTCCTTATATGCGGGACTGCTGGGGCGTCGTTGGCAGCGGAAAAGTAGAAAAGTGCGACGCGGGCCGCTGCTGCCCATTCGCATTCGACTGTGGCGGGGCATTCACCCAAAATCCACCCAAGATCGCTGCCTGACGTTCATTGGCCAGGGCCCCTAGCAACAGCAAACAGTCAACGAGACTCATGCTGCAACGTCACTTACGCTTCTTTTTGCGATCTGGTTTGTTATCTGCTGTTTTTTTCGACCGCATCCTTCTTCGTGCCATGAAGTCGGTTATTCTTTCCTTCTGAGCGCGTGATACCCAACATAGAAAGCCCAATATGGAGGTGCTACTAGCAAAGGTGAGTCTTTCTGACTCCGAGCACAGTCACGAGAGTGACAAGGCCGGCATCCGCGATTCAATGAATATGTCTGACGTCCTCTCAGGTCACCCAGCAGGCTATGAGCTATGCTATCCGCAGTGGCATAGCCATCACAAGCACATACGCGATCAAACAATGCGGCCGACTAATGAAAACGGTCGATGGTCAAGAGAAGCAAGAGCTCGCCGCGTTACAGATGCGCCTCGATTCAAAGATCCAGGTGAGTCTTCTTTGTTCCAAGCAAACACTGTACTGACGTAAGAGAGATCATTTCGCCCGCAATAGACATGATCGAGCTCATCTCAGCGCGAGGGAACACGACACTCGAATCAGCAGTAACACTAACCAAGTCTCTCCGCTGGGACATCCAGTCGCTCGGCAGCCGTGTGGAAAAGGCTGTCGTTGAGGAGCAGCTTTCAAAGAGGGGCAGCTCGAGAGCAAAGTCGCGAGCGCAGAATGACATCGAGCTGAAGATGATCATTGCAGACATGAAACAACTGCTCCATCGTATCGAAGACGCAGTGCCGCTGATCAACCTTGCTATCACAACTTCAGGCGTAAGCTTGTCGACCAATCTGCCCCCGACTGTCTCTCCCTCAAGGCTGCTGCAGGCCAGCACCTTCCTGACTGCTGGAGACTCGCACTACTGTATGTCAAAACCCAGGGCTCAGCAAATCGGGCCGACATTCACACTGTCGATGTACATGCTGTTTTCTGGCTATGCTGTACCTACACACGAAGAGCTGCTTCGCCAGCGCGACACGACATGGAAGGAGGTCATGCACAAAGCTCGTGTGACGCTGCTGAGGGTGCCGCTGGAAAACGTCTACGATTACCCTGTCCCCTTTGGTGCGCGAAGCAGCAAGGCCGAGGAAGGCCACCACCGCCACATCCCGTCAGAAAGTGCGTTACAAGAGTATGCGTACCAGCTTCTGATAGTAGAGGATTTAGATGACGGCCGCTTGCACACCTTCGAAGACGATGAACCCCAGCCCGGGCATTACGATGGTGTTCAACAGGCTGGTGTCCGAGAAGTTATACCCATCCACGAAATGTCGAAAATTTTCTACGCAGACACAGGGAAAATCCTCAACATCGGTGGCGACGGCGAAGCGAACAACCCAATACTGTTGCTGAAGCGCGACGTCAACGCGCCGCCTCCACGCCGAATGATGGAACACGAGCCTGCAAACTGTGGGTATGAATCTGACGACTCTCACACAGTAGGCGCAGACGACGAAGACCAGTCAGATTTAGACGCCCAGTTCCGCCGTGAGTCGACCGCCGATCTTGCAGCTGAAGCCGCAGAGCAAGAAGAACCTCCCACCTACCCATGGCGTCTACCACCCACACTCGACCTGGAATGGATGGCGTTTGAAGTCTATCAGGAAGACCCAGACTCCGAGTCCGACTTGGACGACACCGACGACACAGCCCCAACCTCCAGCGCCGTGGAGCTCTCGAATCCCCCCTCCCCCGGCCTAGTCTCCAGCCTCTCCAACCTGCATCTCTCCCCCTCCACCCCTCCACCCCAACAAACCACCCACCTCATCCCCACCCCCTCCACAACCACCCATCACACCACACCACCCACTGCCCTCCCCCCCATAAAAACCTCCCTCTCCATGCTCGAGATGCTCATCCGCCTCACCGCCCTGCAGCAATTCCAGCAAGCCTCACACCTTTCCATCCCCGACGAGTTCCTGACCTTCTTCCTGAGCGAGAGCAGCACCGTCGGGTCTGGGGGGGATGCGGAGGTGCGGCGGCGGGTGAGGCGCGAGGCGAGGCAGAGAGTCGGCTTCGATCCGTATGACGAGAGTCCGATCAAGCGGCGGGGCGAGGCGTACCAGGCGAGGCGGGCGCACGAGGGGCGTGAGGGCGGCGAGTACCAGCAGAGCGAGTACAACGACGACGACGGGAGCGGTTTCGATTACGTCGGCTTTCCCACGGGCAGGCGGTCAGGGGCCAGCACGCCGTTCTCGGCTTCTAGGACGCCGCGGTTGAGCGAGTCCGGTAGGAGCCGCAGTGACGTCGATATCTCGTCGCTGGGGCGGCCGGGCAGGGAGGCCAGCAGCCCCAGTCCGTTGCTGAGGAGGGCGACGACGCAGACGAAGGTGCAGCTGGCGCAGGTGGGGAGGGAGGGGAGGGGGAGGAAGGGCAGGGAGAGATTTCCCACGCCGGAGACGCCGCCGCCGCCGCCTGGTAGCTGAGGAGGCAGGGTGGTGAGTTGAGGAAGGTCAGTGGGGTGAGGCAAGGCAATGGAGGGGAGAACGAGGATGGACTTTACATTATGCAGGGCATTTGGGTGGCACTTTGTATTGGACTGAACATTAGCGTAGCATAGCATAGCACAGCACGGCAGAGCACGTCAAGTTGACAACACAACACAACCACACATCCACAAGCCATGTCATGACCGTGATCCTGAAATTGAAACCCACCGTCTCGTATCCTACCCCAATCCGCCCAGTCCCAAACGCCAAACTCCTCCCACTGGTGACCTGCCAGGCCTCACTCCCAGTCATCATCATCACTCTCCTCGGCCTTCTTCGCCTCAGCAGCCTTCCCCTTCGGACTCCCCGGCGCGCGACTGGGCGCACGGCTCGTTGCGCCGCTGACGACATCGTACGAGGCGTCGCTGTCTGCCACGCTCTTCTCGTCGTTGGAGCGGCGCGGTTGTGCGGGCTTGAGCGTGTCGGTGTCTGTATCTGTGTCGGGCTTGATTGTGGTTTGGGATTTGGCGAGGTCGGGGGTGGAGGGAGATGCAGGAGTTGGGGCAGGGGAGGTTTTGTTGGCGGCGGGTTTCGCGGGGGTGGTGTCGTCGTCGTCATTGTCGTCGTCGTCGGACCCGGAGGACCAGCCTACTTCTTCGTCGGCGGCGGCGGGGGTGGAGGCTGTTCATGGTCAGTACGGTGTGTGTGAGATTGAGGGTGAGGAGACGCACCCTTCAGCATCTCGCGTCTGCGCTGCTCCTCGCTCTCGATTACATGGCGGAGGAAGTAGTATCTGCACCAGAAGGCGGAATATTCGACTTTCTCGGGAACAAGCTTCTCCATGGCGTTTCGCAGCTCGTCGTGCTTCTCGAGGTCCTTGGCTATGGCATCCGTCTTCTTCTCCGCGTCGAACGTCTCCTTCCATTCCTCCCACTGCGGACTCGACGGGTCCTTGAGGAACGAGTCCAGCGCCGAGTGGATAACGTGTAGCTGGGCGTCGAAACGGGTGGCGTGGACGACCTTCTTGCCGCTGCTGTCCTTAGACTCGAAGAGCACGGCACCGTCTTTCTCGGCCTGGGAGCCAGACGCGGGTGGTGCGATACTAACGGCGTCGCTGAGGAAGTTGCGGAGGTTGGAGCCGAACTTGAGGAGGGCTTCGTCGGCGGCGTCCTCCGCTTTCTGCAGTTCTTTGAGGCGCTTGGTCGCGTTGGACCGGAAGAGCGACACGATGCCCTGTGCTTCCTTGACAATGTCGGCGGTGAGCGATTCGGGGCGGTCGGGGTGTGGTGTCATGTCTTCTTTTTCTGTGTCTTTGTCGGCGGTGGTGTCTCTTGCTGCGGAAGCGGTTGCATCGCCAGCCTGCACAGAGAGGTTGCGTGCATGGCTGATGAGGGTTGAGACACCGGCGGTGGCTTCTTTGTATTGTTTGCTTGTTGTTGCTGTGTCGTAGTATTGCTCGCCCTGGACGTGGTGTTAGAGGTGATGTGACAATGTCTGGAGTAAGGGAGAATCACCTGCTTCTTTGCCGTCTGCCAGAAGCCTCCCAGCCGTGCAGCCCACGGGCTGGCCGATATGGCCTTATAGGCTTCCTGGACCTCCGAGTTGAAGTTGCTGGGCTGCGCGTTGGCGCTGCTCTCGCCAGTCTGTTTCTTGGACTGGTCTTCGGGATAGCTCTCCTCCTGTATGTGGTCGTACGCAGAGTCCATGCTGGGTGAGGTGTGTCAAGCAGTGTGAGGGGTGGTGCGACGGCTAGCACTGGCTGGTGAGGTCCCGCATTGACCGCGGAGACCCTGCATGTGCTCCGCAACCAGCGTGTTAGCGCGGTGATTCACATGTTACACAGAATGTTCAGATGAAGGCGACCTGACTTTCATTACTTCAGAAATGATACTTTTGTCCTCCGTCTTGGACGTGACTCGGCTTCTAGCAGCGCGCAGTACATGCAGACTCGCGTGCCTTGCTGTTGCTGACACAGCGCAACTCTTGCTGCTGGCAGTGAATACACCTGTCACCATGTCCCATGCATTTTGGATGCACGTCTCGAGCCCTTGCCCCCATTTCAATTGCACTGTCACCCTCATGATCCCTTCACCTCTTCTTCTTGCTGACCACCTTCTCGAACCCATCCTCGTCGATCTCAGGCTCAGGCTTCGGCTCCCTCGGCCTCGCAGGCACCAACGCCGGCGCATCGTCCATATCAACGTCCTCGTCACTCTCCTCGTCCACACTGTCCCAGTCTGCCTCCTGGTTGCTTTCCCGTACATTGACATCGCCCGTCGCGATCTCCTTGCCTTGCCTGCTCTCCCACTTCTTGTGCAGTGCGTCGACTGTCGCTGTGCTCCCCTCGCCAATCTCCTTCCGTATGACCATGATGTTGCGCGCGACCTCGATCTCGGTTTCGTCCTCGACGCGGCACCCGTATTCGTCCTCGAGGACCTGCAGCAGCATAACCTCGACGTCTTCCAAGTCGGTGAGCGGCTCGTTGGCAAAGAGCTCGCTGATTTGTCCCGCGAGCCAGTCGCGCTTCTCAGAAGAGTCGGGGCCGCCCCATTGGTTCTTCACCGCGACAGTGAGAGTCGGCCAGTTGAAGAGGCAGTGCCAAATTCCGAGGTCGAATTTGTCCTGCAGTTCCGCTGCGAAACGTTAGGAGATTTTGCGTGCGTGTGAGCACATAGGCGTACCAGGAACCGGCGTTGTTGCTGTGGACGCAGACATAATGTGGAGTGTTGTATGTGAAATTTGGTGTTTTCAGAATTTACGACCGCCTTGCGTCACAAAAGTTCGCGGAGGGGCGGCGAATGTCTGGTATCGATAAGCAGCGCGCTAATCAACAGGTGGAGCGACTACACTCAGCGACGTTCTTGGACTTACTCCGCGGACACTCTCAGCATATCTTTGTACACCGGCATATATTGGTACTCAGCACAATTATGCAGCTAACACATAGTGACTGTCGGCAAACTCATGGCCCCAGCCACAGCTTGTGAATATGAATGGAGTCTGGCGGTATTGTCCCCATGTCTGACTGGCCAAGGAAGCGCTGTCATGCATGCACCCCTCAAGGAGGCTGAGTGACGGTATGCCACCAGCTTGACAGTCTTCTCAGCCTTTGCAACCTACCACATCACCTCGAAATCTTTGGGGCTTCACCCTGGTCAGCATCACGAGCGCAGCTTACGCTCACTAGAGACCGTCAGACGGCACGACTTTTCACACCCTGTTTGGAAGTATGGAGTCATCGCTGGGGACTCCTGTCACGAAAGGCCCGGGACCTGACCCTTCCATCTATTCTCCCATGATCTTTACCACGCTCGCACGTGAAGCTGCGTGTCTCGTCCCTCCTACCCAGTACAATGCCACGGCCGCCCGCGAAGCTGTGCACACTGGGCAGGAAAATTGGTCTGGAGGCCAGCACGACAGTCCCACATCAACGTCAACGAGGCCTCCAGATGAAAGCAAGTCTATTTCTGATCCCGACCGCAATCGAGTAGGAACGGCGGGTTCTTTGGCCTTCCAGATCGAGCACCACTTAGCACCGCGCGCAGCCCTGGAAGAGCGGCTCACCGCACTGGATCAGCAAGTCACGGCGAATGGTCTCGATCTGATTGTTAACCCAATGCATGACCTGGTTCTACCTTCCTCCTGGACTTTGAGTCCAAGGCTTTACCACATCCTTTACAACGCTGGCTGCATACACTTGCTACCGAGTCTGTTGGAAGCTAGTATAAGTGACCTGTGGTTGCCCCTTCATAAACGGCTGGTTCGCAGGTTGTTGAATGACGAAGATACGAGAAAGTTTATGACATGTCAGAACTACGTTCTCGATCAGAGCATACCAACCGATTTAGAAGGAAGACACTTCACTCTCGACAACATTGATCAACTTGACCTGTCTAGAGTCAAGTTTCTCGGTGCTGGAGGCTTTGGTGAAGTACATCATGTTGAAAGCCGACGCAATGGGCAGGCGTATGCTTGCAAGACCATGGCACGCCCAGTGAGGTATGATGCTCACACCGAATTAATGCGGAATTTCAAGCGAGAGGTGATGGGCATGCGTCGCGTGCGCTACCAGCACTGTGTCGACCTGGTAGCGTCATGTACGGATATGGATTCTGTGGCTATCTTGTCTTCCCCGGTCGCTGACATGGACCTCGCCATGTTTCTGGACATGGATCTTGATGAGGCTCAGCTTGAGATCCTGCGACATGCAGTCGGCTGCATCACATCCGCGCTTTCATATTTGCATGGCCTCGAGATTAGGTCAGTATTCGACCGGAGATGTATGTCAGAAACTTACCATTGCAAGGCATGACGACTTGAAGCCAAACAATATCCTCATACATGGCACCAATATCCTACTGACAGACTTCGGATTCTGGTATGCAAGGTCACCTCTATTCCCACGACGCGAATAACGAACATTGACATGGCAATCTTAGTCTAGATTCTTCTGATACCGGCGTTACCACTACGGCGGGACCACCGACACATTCTACCAGGAGATACTCTGCGCCTGAAGTATTCGATCACGGATCGAGAAACCGCTTGACAGACATCTGGAGCTTGGGTTGTGTACTCGCTGATATCGTCTCTCGCCTACTTGGTTACACCCTCTCAACCTCAAAAGAATTCTGGCTTTCGAATGGATCCAAATTCGACAGCTACGCCGAAAATGTTGATGCCACAAAGGCTTGGTTCGCACAACTTGCACAAAGTGCCACGGAAGACGATTACACTTGGCTGCTTTCTTTCATCCGGCACATTCTTCTTGAAAGAGATAGACTGAAAAGGCCAGCAGCAAAACAGGTTCTCGCTCGCCTAAGCAGGCTACATTGGTCGCGGCGACCGCCTTTTGATCAGCCTTGGATCGGTGCTTGCTGTGCTGTGGAAGGCGACCTACAAGCACGGAGCTCACCCTACGGGCACATATCGCCATTGTTTTGGCCCATACTCGATGACCTAGGCATCCACCGCCGCTATGAAGTCATATTCCTCAACTGGGACCTTTCCGTCGTGGCATCTAACGAACATCTTGATTTACGGGGCGGTGATATCAGGACCATTCTACGTGATGAAAGCGACACTGAAAAGGTGCGCTCCGCTGTCCAGGTATTCCTTGCACAAGCTCGATCCGCCATGCCTTCAAAAGCTGTATACAATCAGGTGCCGACGAGAGACTACTCCACCTATCTTAAGAGCTTTTACCTCTGTTGCCACATCGTACTGGGTTATTCATTTATGGTGCTATGTCTGAAGAATCGCTCTTCAAGTGCATGTCAATACATTGTTCGATTCGTTCTTGCGACTTCACACCTCGAGATGGGGCATGGGCGACCGAACAAGCCGGAGACGCCGTTCATTGCCATGTGTTTTGATCGATCGGGCGGGTTGACAAGCTCACCTACGGACGTGATAGAGCATAATGGGGAGTGAGCTGAGAAGCAAAGGGGAGCGACGAGATGAGTCTAGCGGAGCCCTTTAAATCAGTCCAGGGGAGTGTCTATTAGATAATGGTCCGTCTGAGGACTACGATTCTTCATTTCCATACTACCGACCCTTTTACAACTGCACGCATGCAATGCAAAGAAAAAGTCAGTCTGGAGGCCCGCTCCAAGTCCTGAGCTCCCTCAGCTCTGACGGAGACCTTCAGAGCAGTGTAGGGTAATGTCTACCAAGTGATGGACTGTCTAAGGACTACGATATTTCAGTTCCATACCACAGATATTATCTTGTCGCCACGCGAAGCTGTGCGCGCAAAGCAAGGAAACTAGTACAGATATGCGCTGCTCATCTCAAGTTGCGCAAATTGACGGAGCCCTTCAGACCTGCCCAGGGCAATTTCCACCAAATGGCAGACAGTCTGGGGACTACATACTGTGTTAGTCCTGCAAGACAGTACATCGCTTACCGTGCTAGTGTATACCTCGGCATCGGGGATCTATGCTGAGAAATTTATTTGTCGGGAGAATGACATGTTGTAAGGCTGGGGAGAGTGACTGACTTGAGCTAGCTGTCTTGGCAAACACCAGACATGGGGGTTACGAACTGAGAGTTGTCGATCAAGAGGAGCTGACGGAGGGATTCACTCGATTCCAATCGGTCCAACACATGCAATGCTGGACGCTTACATTGATCGAGCAGCCAAGCGGCGCCTAGACCAAATGACCTTCACCGTGACATAGCTAGGCAGATCTTAAGGCCTGTTCGCATATCAAGTTTCCTCATCGTTTAAGCTTCGAATGGTTTGCTATTTAACATGCGAGACACTCAACTTTGCAATTCAGTAGAGTGCTTAGAAGCTTAGGCCTTCATCGGTGAAAGATTGGCTCACGTGCAAAGTGAAGGGGCGTGATCACGTTACCAATAGCGCGAAAACGGCGCGCTGGCGCGACATTTGGTTATAATCGCGCCTGCCGTCCACTCTCACATACCCTCACAAATCCTCAAATCCTTACAAACACCATGGACTCCACTGTAGGTTTCCCAAGCCCCATGCGTATGACGCCTTTGCTGACTGACACAGACGCTCGTCGAAGATACAGTCTTCGTTACCACCGTCAAGAAAGCTCTCATAATCACCATGGTAAGTTTTGGCCCTGCAATACACTGATATCTGCGCTGACAGTCGAGTAGACATTCCTGTTGTCGATGACAGTTCTCTATCTCGTTATGAGGGACCGCGTTCTCACTGAACGCAATGCCGCCAAGCGAGATATCGAGCACGTCAGAAGCCTTTTCTCTGCAATGGAGGAATGCAACCAGATGCTCGAAGCCAAGGTCATCGAGATGACTGTCAGCAAGCGGAACAACGTCGCTTCATAAAACCAGAGCAGCGTGCTGCAGGTCGTGGAGCCATCTGGAGGGACGACGAGCTCATAAGTGAGAGTTATGGATGTTGAGGGACCACCTGCCATGTACCCGATGAATCAATTCAATGCTTCTACTTGACAGTGTCTTCGTGTCGTGACCTGCTATTCTGAAGGACAACAACACGTTCTTTGCGTGTAGCTCACCTAACTTCTTGATCTGCACATGTTACCTGTCACCAGTTATATCGTAGTCTTTAGAAGGGACTGCTATCTGATCGTCATTGCCTACACTGGGTTGATGGCCTCCACCAAAGTTGGGGAACAGTTTCCCATTCCTCAGCCTACGCGCGCGTTGACTGGAAGCTCGTTACGTGCGTGACTTTGGCAGCACTTGCTGTGTTCTGAGGTGTGGCTGCCCACACGAGCCGGCGCTGACAAAGTGGCGACCTGATCTGGTAGTCGCAATCGCTGACCGACGACAACACACTAGCCCGCCTGCATCCCCTCCCCACATGCAACCTTCCACTCACCAGCACCGCCCATCTCCCAACCGCCACCACTCAACTCGTAGTCCTCAACAAGATGGCTACTCTCACCGACGACCTCAACCAAATGATCGCCCGGCTCCGAGAGCCTGTGAGGGACCACGAGCATACCATTGCCGACCATGAAGCAACCCAACCGTCCAGTACAAAGACGATCGAGAACCTCAAGGCTGCCGTGAGGGACCACAAGCTGACGGCGGACACCCACAAGCTTATCATTGCCAACCATGAAGTAGTCCAACAGTCTAACACACAGACGATCAAGGCCCTCAAGTCAGCCGTAAAGGCCCACGAACTGACAGTGAACACCCAAAAGCGTACGATTGCCAGCCACGAAGTAGTCCAACAGTCCAACACACAGAAGATCGAGGCCCTCAAGGCTGTTGTGAGGGACCACAAGCGTACCATTGCCAACCTTGAAGCAACTCAACAGTCCAACGAAGACGCCATCACTAGATTCTGATCCTCAGAGTACCGTCACGAGCAGGATGCCATTGATCTTCGACAGAAGATTGCCGATCTTAACACTGCAGCGGCGGACCATGCGCAGACTGTCCAAGAACTCAAGGATACACTCGACACAAGACAGAAGATGTTCGATACGTTGGACACGGCAGCGTCCTACGGGACCAAAGAGCTCATGGGTCAAGTCCAGCAACTCCAAACTACATCGAATACCAAAGATGCAACCATCAAGGGTCTCAACGAGAGCATCACTAAGCTCCAGGATGCAGAGAGGGACGCAGCGAGGGACCGAAACCAGAAGGTCCAAGAACTCGACAGGTGTCACCATACAATCGAGACTGTGGAGAGTACGTGAAGACTCCCTCTACACGTTGTATGGAGCGCTTCCCGAGCCAGCGCCTGCGCTTGCAGATGAGCCCGCGAACGATGTCGTCAAACTCACCACCTCGCACATCCAAGTGTTTGTCACTGCCTTGGTCACCCTGCGCAATGGTGCCGTCGAAAAGGATAACCAGCTGAGTGCATCAAATGTTAGAGTCAAAGAGCTTGAGGTAAAGGCCCTAAAGCTGAGGGAGACGCTCGACATGTGGAAGCCCGTCGCGCGTACGGCTCAAGAAAACGCGGAGCGCTACTTTAACCGATGTGTATTTGATATGGATAAATATAAGGTACTTACGGCGCAGCTGGGGGCTGAAATTGCCAGGCTTCGCAACCTAACCTCATCATGATGTTACGTATGTCACAGGGACATATCGATAGCTTCCCGTAATCTGAAACCATTCACGTTGATTTTCGAGAGCCAACAATGAGTCCGCCTTACCCCCACTACCTTGCTTGATTTTAGGCAAACAGCTTATTCTTCTCGTCGTGAAGCTCGGCAGACCGGTTAGCCACACCCATTTGATGCTCTTGGAGTGGGCAGAGACGCTATAGTACAACGCGTGCTGGACTGTAGGAGGCCGAACGGCATATGCATGCGGATAGCGAGTGGGGCAAGGGGTAGTCGTGCGACGCCGGATCTAGTGAACTCCCGGAATTCCTCTGCTTCTGTCATGTCATCTTCTCGTGGCAAGCGCGTCAGGAAGTGTCCATCCCTCGGACCACATACAATGCCCATGTCCTTAATCTTGTCTACCTATTGGCTAACGCTCAAGTCTGATAGTTGAGCTTTAATACGCGCTTCAATCACTTCAGAATACAGCTCAAGCATAGCTTCAATAGCCTAGAAATACAGATTAGTAAGAAGTACATGTTTGCGCAACGGGATTTGGTGAGTTCGTTGTAGGAGTCGTAGCCAACTTAGTAATCTATGGTTCTCACGAACTATCATCCAGAAGAAACGAACTTCTTCGTACAGTCACGTCTCGGCATTACAGTCGGCAGCGTGCCAGCTCAGTTGTCGCAACTGAGTCTCGTGCGCTTATCGATTCGGATACCTACTTGCGAGCTGTGTTGGTCGGCACCGACCATTGGCAGAGCATTCACAAGCAATTTTGAAACTGTGAGGCCTACAATTACGATGCCGTCAGAATGTGTACTTACAGAGTCGGATGTACGCATTACGTTTCTTTATCAGACTACTCGAAGCTCGAGGACGCACAAAGCAGGAAGCTGTAGGGTCTAGCTAGCCAGCTGAGTGGAAAGGACTTTGACCATGGGTGTATTGAAGTTAGGATGTAAGGCTGCACTCAAGAGGAAGGTGTGCACGCGCCTACGTTGAAAATAAAGTAGCCCCACATTGAGTCTTGCGCAGGAGCGCGCGCAAATGGCGTCTTCACATGTGCGACCATAATACATACCGCTCGAGACTTCACGCAACATACTTCTCAACATTTCTCGTTAAACCCAGTCCAGCTCTCCACAAAATGCCCATCCAAGACCACTACCAAATTCCTCCAGCTACGCAAGACCTGCCGGTCCCTGATACCCCAAATGCCGCACTATACGTCGCCTTCATCTCTGGTACCGATCCAGTGACAAAGCAGTCATGGTGTCCCGACGTGCGCGCCGCGTTACCGCGCCTCCAGAAAGCGTTTGAGGGCGGAGATGCACCGCAATTACTCTACGTTCACGTGGGGCAGAAACCCGAGTACGTCGACGACCATGTAAGGCTACTTGACGTGTGCTGATACAAGATAACAGATGGAAGGATCTTGAGAATGTGTACAGGAAGAAGTGGAATGTCAAGGCTGTGCCGCAGTTGGTGAGGTATCAGAGGATTGGTGGGGAGATTGAGGCGACAGGGACGTTGGTGGAGAACGAGGTTAATGATGATGTGAAGCTGCAGGGCTTCGTTGCTGCGTGACTGGAAGAAGTCAATTTGCCATCGCAGAGGGCGAAGCTCTGAAGATGTGCTCGAGCCAAAGGGTGGAGGTGATCAGGTGTAGGTAGGGAAACGATTGCTCATGCATGTGGGGGCGAGGAGAATGACAGCTATATGGGGCTGCAAGGGGTACTACTCTGTTCAAGTCCTTCAATACCCTTCTCCCAAAAGCGAAAGATGGCTGCATCAGAACATGACAAGATAGAGAGGCGCATTCTCGATCAGGGTAGCTTTCCCCACAATCCGGCATACCGTATCAGGATTGGCGTAATCTGTCCGTGTACCGAGGTTGCGGAATGCTACACGCCGCGGGCGCTTCTCCGCATCATACAAGCTCCCACACCGCACGGCTCTCCGGAAGCAAGCTCAGACACGATTGACGAAGCTTTAAACCTCATCTTTGGAAGAGGATAACCGAGTACTTTTTCAACTGAGTCCTTACAAAGCTCTCTCCGCAATAGACACCCCGCACCGCCCCGCCTCCACCAGCCCACAATGACGATATCAACCGCAATCCGTATAGCACCGTCTCGGGCAGCGCGCGCTGTGAACCTCCTCCGCACCGTCCAATTTACCCACCCCTCGTCTTGTCCCTGCCACGCGAACCCCAATTACCACAACCAGACGCCGTCGACCATCCACCAGGCGCGCCGACACCTCGCAACCCCCGTCGATTTCTCGCAACAGCGCGAATATGCCTTCGAGATGGCGGCGTCGAGTATACGCTTCGGACCCGGGTGTACCAAGGAAGTGGGTATGGACTTCAAGAACATGGGATCCAAGCGTGTCATGGTCGTTACGGATCAGAACGTGAGGAAGCTGGATGCGATGAAGCAGGTTGTTGAGGGGCTGACCAAGGAGGGCGTTGAGTTTGAGGTGTACGACAAGGTGAGGGTCGAGCCGAAGGATAGCAGTATCAAGGAGGCGATTGAGTTTGCGAAACCATGGAAGCCAGATGCGTTCCTGGCAGTGGGTGGAGGAAGTGTGATTGATACGGCCAAGTTGATGAATCTGTACACTACCTTCCCCGGTAAGATGATCGGTTGTTCGAGCTGCAGTGAATGGGGTGCTGACACACCGCAGAGGCCGACTTCCTCGACTTCGTCAACGCTCCCCTAGGCAAGGGCCTCCCTATCCCATCTAAGCTCTTCCCGCTCGTCGCCGTGCCCACAACCGCAGGAACCGGCTCCGAGACCACCGGTACCGCCATCTTTGATCTGGTCTCCAAGCGCG
Source organism: Stagonosporopsis chrysanthemi (assembly GCA_022560025.1). NCBI lineage: Eukaryota > Fungi > Ascomycota > Dothideomycetes > Pleosporales > Didymellaceae > Stagonosporopsis > Stagonosporopsis chrysanthemi. The sequence continues at coordinate 5,943 of JAFISE010000064.1, read as the reverse complement.
CAAAGACCGGTATCGCACACCGCAACCTCAAGCCCACCCTCGGCATAGTCGATCCCCTCAATACCCGCACAATGCCCAGCGCCGTCCACGCCTCCTCAGGCCTCGATGTGCTCTGCCACTCCCTCGAGTCCTGGACCGCCATCCCGTACTACGAGCGCACACCGCGCCCGCAGAACCCCATCAACCGCCCCGCCTATCAAGGCGCCAACCCCATCTCCGACATCTTCTCCCTGCAGGCCCTCCGCGACACAGTCAAGTACCTGCCGCGCGCGGTCAAAGACCCCGAGGACCACGAGGCGCAGAGCCAGATGCTGCTCGCTGCCACTCTCGCAGGCGTGGGCTTCGGCAACGCAGGCGTCCATCTCTGCCACGGCATGTCGTATCCGATCTCTGGCCAGAACCCGGGCTACAAGCACGCCGGCTACGAGGTCGACCACACGATCATCCCGCACGGCGTGTCTGTGGCCGTGACTGCGCCCGCCGTCTTCAAGTTTACCGGCGCGTCGAACCCGGAGAGGCACTTGGCTGCGGCCGAGGCGTTTGGCGTGGATATCTCGAACGTGAAGAAGGAGAGCGCCGGCGAGGTGTTGGGCGAGGCGCTAGCGGAGTTCTTGGTCAAGCTTGGTGATCAGCCGCGTGGGTTGAAGGCGCTCGGGTTCGGCAAGGAGCATGTGGATGGTCTTGTTGAGGGCACGATTCCGCAGCAGCGCGTGCTGATGTTGGCGCCGCATCTTGAGACTGAACTTGAGCAGCAGAGGGAGCAGCTGAGGGGGCTGTTTGAGGAGGCGTTGGAGTACTAAAGCATATCTCTCTACTGGAGGACCCTGATGGACAAACTGTACATGCTGACGTAACTTTGAGATCGAGAACTTGTCTAAGATGAATAAACAATGACCATTGAATCGGTGAACCTTTCTTTCACGTTGCCGAACAGGCGGGATGCATAAGAAGCTCGTTTCAATGGAGGCCTTCGAGATTGTTGCGCTGATGGTATGATGCCTAAAGAGTAACCAATAGGACTACATTATTTTAGGGGAGTGAGCAATGAATTGCTGAACACCTTTGTGAACCTCAAAAACACGTATCTATTGTTGATGGAACGCATGTAAAGCCAGAAGCCGTTCGAAGCTGTGTTAAGCATTGAGAAGGGCACGAGGTGCTGTTTTGGCCTCTGCTCGTTGAGCCGCGCTGGCGCTGACAGTTACTGCAGCCCTTTCACATGCCCTATTGCGTGCTCTGCTGTTGCTGCCTGTACGCAGTCTGCCCCTCACCCTGAAGCGGCCTCCCAGCCATTGTCGATGGATACAACAATCAAAGGTGTCGCATGCCCAGAGACACGTGTTTGTTTACTTGCTGTGTGGACGAGGCAATCCTACCTTGTCACACTTGTCCACCAAGTCAATCGACAAGTCGGCCAAATTGACGACAGCGCGTGACGCACATGCATACGCGCTTGACTATTCACCAATCTCGTTACGTCCCTTTAGTCTAGGGTGCTTGATCCTTCGGTCCAGCGTGCGCGGGAAACATTGGTCTACGGCCAGCCGTTCATGCTGACAGTGGCTTACAGCGCGCCAATCAAAGTCTACGCATACGCGCTGGGCACTCCTGAACGACAAGCGCGCGTGCGGTAATTCACACCCAAAGACCGAAGTACAGTAGCGCGCATTAATCGGATAGACAAACGCGCTGACAATCTCTGGCAATTGTCCAGCAGTGCCCGCATCCAGTAAAGCGAGTTCTCCATGATCTCCACAGTTCGACAGCCACCAACGAACCCGATTCCCTGCACCCAACCCCGCCCCACACTAATAATCACGTTCAAATGCGTGTGCTTTGCGATTGGTACTTTTGCGCGCTCTTAGCCACATGCGAGTAGGCCCGATAAAGAGACGCGGACAGCGCCATGAGATCCAGGACAACGGTAGCGACACAACAACACCGCGACAAAGTCCTGCTCATGCGCCAGCTACACGCCGTTCTGCTGTCTGCGGTTGCTGAGATGCCATGGAGGATATGTGCCGGTTCCGATGAGATTTCTCTGCTCTTTAGAGGAGACGACAAATCTTACAAACGGAAGCTTTACGCCAAGCGCCCGCGCGGCTATCGAGTGTTCTGCACCCAACGATAATGCGCCGCGGCTGAGTTCGAATTGATCACCCGCGTACAGCTACGCCATATTGGCAGTCGGTAGGGGTAGGCCGACTGGGATCAGCCCCTCCTTGACTTCAACACCGGCATGCTCCCGCCTTTCCACGTTTTCCTCTACTTTCCAGCCTCGTTGACTCAGGATGCTTCTGTGACCTTGTGCTCTTGTGTCGCTCCGTTCGCCTCTCTTTCTGACTTCCTTCTTGGTTCCTTTGTAGTTGTCTCGTTCTGCGACAATGAGCATTCACCTTCGCATTCCGTCGCTACAGGAACGCCGGCCGAGCTTCCAGAGCAAGTCGCGAAGCCTCATCCGAGCGTCTTCACCACCACGGTCGCCCGCGTTGCAAAGAGACATATGTGAGGCTATCGAGTCAAATGGACGACCATGTCACGTGTCACTGCCGTCCGACCATGATGTCTGGTGTCCGAGACATGCACAAGATCTCAGGGATATGAATATGGCATGGGACAAGTTTCAGAAGGAGGCAGAAAAGATAGAGGTCAAGGACCCGTCAACAGCGACACAGAAGATGCAAAAGCTGCAGTTGGCTATGAATTTGCGTCGCAGACTACGTGAACGGTTTCATACTCGTGGCGTGGACACACCGGACTACACCAAGTGGATTGCCAAGGTCGAAAGCGACACCAGGCAACTTGCGGATGCGTTGTTGAGTATGTCTTGCCATTGCCTTAAATGCTCTTGAAGAGAGCGCACCGGTCGGGTGCATTACTGTTTGCTTCTTGAGGAAAGCCTATCACTAACACACTCCAGTGTCAAACATGAAGGATCGACGCCCCACTCCTGAGACTCCTGGGTCGGCTACACCATATCCAGACGCGGCGCAATTTGAAAAGATAATGGTACTGCAGTCTCCACTCAGCCCTAGAATACCTATGAGTTCGCTGCAGAGCATGCCGGACGATGGCAGCATCAAAATCCTCAAAAAATTTCAAACGGATCTGTGTAACGACGCCATTAACCGCCTATACAGCATCGTGCCGGATCTGGATGATAGGCCGCTACGCAGAAGTGACTCACCGAACGGCGGTCAAGTCGATCTTGGGGCAGAAATCGTACGAGCCTGGTTCCGCATCATGGTCTTGAATGATAGTGAAGCAGAAGTGCTAGAGCATGCCAGCAGATCGAGATGCATTGATGAGTTCCTCGCTGGATGCCAGGCTAGCCAGCTTGAGATGTATTGCGACTACTTTGAGAACGCGTGGCGACCTCAGGCCGTACAATACCTGCGTGTAGCCATTTGTGCCCAAACTCTGGCTGGCGGCGATATCAAATCGATTCGCCTTCTCGGTGGCGTCATACCTAGTTCCACAGAAGGACTTCGTATGACAAAGCCGGCCTGGGACATACTGTACGTGTCTCCCCCCCCCCATCTTGTAACGCATTGATACTAATAAGATGCAGCCATCGTTGGTTTCCTACACTGCTCACACCATGGACTGTCGCAAGTATTTGTTCGAACTTTGAAGACTACACGACTATTTGCAAGCTCCTGATGCTTGGGATGTACAACGAACATTGGTTCGATCGAACTAGCATACTTAGCGAGTGCACTATTGGTGTTTACCTCGGTTTCGTACCTACCAGCAAGGGCGACTACACGTCAAGTCTCCAATTAAAGGAAGAGACCAAAGCCTATGTACATGTGGAGTCGCGAAATTACCTTTGCGGGCAAATGGCGATGGGAGATCCGTTTACTCGAGATTTTCTAGAAGAGCTGCGCAAACGACACAACCGACTGCACCTTGTGGTTTATGAGGGCACGAATGCAGAGGCTACGGTGCACCCTTCAGAACCGGAGCTCTTCATCAATCGTTACCGATCTGCTTCAACGCGCGAAGGTCTTCATGGCGCGCCATGGACCACCCTCATGACATTGGAGGATATCAAGAATCATTTGCGACTACGGAAGACGTCGATGTATGACCCTATCGTCGTGGATTCCTGGCAATTCATCATCATCGATCGCGAAGTTGGTCAACCGTTTGAACTTCTGGATATCGTACAAGACGCCTTACTAATGCTAGTTGGTGATCCATCTCCGCGCTCAATCGCGAAACGTGTCATTCGTAGTGTCATTCCCCCCTCTATACAAGAGATCTTCCTCGAAGAAATGGTAATCGAATGCTCGCCCGAGCTCCGCTATCCTCCGCCTCACGACGTTCAGTATGATGGAAACCGATTTCGCTCTTATAACCCAGACCCCAACATAATCGCAATCCGGCAAATAGAGTCGTCATCTGAGAAACTCACACGTAACGAAAACCGTTTCATTCGACGACTAGTCGAGGACATGGAGCGATTGGGGATCATATCGCTAGTCACAGATTGGGAAGAGCCCCAATCACAACCGGTCATTGTACAAGGCTCAGACGGTGCGCTGGACCTCTACTTTCCGTACGAGCACACCGAAGCCGCTGGTGACGGCCAGCGTGCGCCTTCGTTGCCGTTTCCACCGACGAACTCACTAGAAGACTTCGCAAAATCGTGCAAACAACAACATCCGAATGGTATCATGGCAAAGGGTTCAATACAAACGCACTACTGTGCATGGCCAATGCCTACGATGCGCAGTCTGGGCAACATAGGGTCAAACTTCGCCACTCCCGAAGGGCATGTGTACCAATGGAACGCTATGCGTAAGTATCGATCCCTAAGAATCTGGACTTATTCTAACACCAAACAATAGCCTTCGATCGACCTTGGTCCGCCCATGCCTGGCAATACTACATCCAACACCACATCAACAACAAGCACCCATTCGTTTACTTTTACCTCTCCACCTTTATCATCTGTGCACTAGATGAGCAAGACGCAGAGCTCAAATCTGCGGAGCTTCTCGAGGTCACCGAAGACCGCGGCTGGCGGATCACGATACCCAAGATTAGGTACTGGAAGTCTGAAGTCGAGGATCTGAAGCTCGATGCATTGTATAGTGGTGTGCGCCCAGTAGAGGAGGTTTGAGCGCAAGCGTTGTTTTTAGCGTAGCATGTACCGTATGCTTCTCAATTCGATACCCTCCAAGCTTCACGAACGAGCTTGTTTCTGACTGTTCAGATTCGAATGCCATCATAGCCAACTCCTCTCGGCGCGTTACAGTCACGAGAAGGTGATTATGCCATACAAAACGCGCTTTGATGGAGACTCTCAAGGCTGTTGCGCGAATGTCCTAAGATCTGACAATTGTATAGAGGGCTACATTGTTCTGTACGGTAATTTGGTCACCTCCCGGGTGGGATATGCAACAAACAACGTCTTTCTGCTCCGGCTCTACATTGGCACCCCATTCAGATTGATCTTCAAGAGCGCCGACTCCTTGATTTCTCCCGCGAGAGCCTTCAACTCTCCCACGTCCCAATTGGCCCATACGAACCTGCCCTTGAGGAACTCTGCTTCAGGAGACGCAAGCCAGACGTGAAATTGGCCAGGAAGCGCGACAATTGTAAGGTCAGCCAATGTCACATAACCATTTCACCAGGAACGAGGTCTTGTCCTACGTATCAAGGGAAAAGGAGTCTACTCACCATCGTCCTGCCCCGAAACCCCCGAAACTTGATTGATCTCCGTAGTAATAACTCCCGGCTGCACATCATATACCCCGAGCTCCGGATTCTCAACCTGCAAATAATCAAACATCTTAATCACCGCCGCTTTGAGCGCTGCATATGCCCAAACCCCCCCCCCCCCCCCCCCCCCCCCCCCCCCCCCCCGCCCCCACCCCCCCCCCCCCCACCCCCACACCCCCACCGACAGGGACGCGCCGCGAGACCGCAGCG
>JAFISE010000063.1:138676-174113 GCA_022560025.1 Stagonosporopsis chrysanthemi | reverse complement strand
GGAGTAATGTGGCGTCAAAGAACGCGTCGCTCTGGTGTTTTGGTGGGTGTTGGTGGCACGTGCGTTTCGGGCGAACAGACTTTTGGCTTAGTACAGTACGATCAACTACAAGACCACGCCGAATTGGTCCAAAGAGGTCCTCAGAATTACAGACAACAAAGGCGCGGACTATGTGCTTGATAACGGAGGTGCAGGAACGATTGCGCAAAGTATTGATGCCGTAGCATATGGAGGTAATATTGCTGTCATTGGTTTCCTTGCGAGCTGTCCACAGGAAAAGATGCCAGATGTGGCGGCTCTTGCCTTGGGCAAAGGTGCAGTGATGAGAGGCATCATGGTGGGAAGCAAGCAGCAATTGGAAGATGTCACGCGCTTCGTGGTCGAGAAGAAACTGAATGTTCCTGTGGAGAAGGTCTTTGGATTCTCAAGGGACGAGGTAGTCCAGGCTTTTGAGTACTTGGTCTCTGGCCAGCACATTGGCAAGGTCTGCATCAAAGTTGATTAGCAAATAGTAAGCCTATTTCGCCTGTAGAAAGGACTATGACATCCTGTACATTGAGAATCAATCAAAACACAAAAGGCAAGCATTGTACGATGCGTTTCGTGTCTATGTACTCCGAAGACAACCTCCAACACCTCTCTAAGCTCGATCGAGCTTCCTGGTCGTGTCGCGTTCAGATGTAGCTAGCGCAGAAGTGACGCATCCATCATTCCATTATCGCGCAACAGCACCAACCTTCCTCATGCTGCGACTTCCAGTTCACTACATTCAGTTCTACATAACTAGGATATCTGCGCACAGTCTACCTCCGCGGTTACTGTCCGTTTCTGTGTATGGAATATAATTGCTCTCACAACTTCTAGAAACTCGCACAGCTTGGGCCTGGATCTGCTAACAGTTTTGTCGTAGTCAAGGCAGGTGAATGATATCAGCTCTAATGTGGAGCGTCCTATCAGCTACCCAATCATATCACCAGACCTTCTCACTCCACTTCTTGCCACTGGTCTATCAATTGCCGTACTAGGTGATCTGTGGCCCAGCCGATCTCAGACTCAATGTCTCGCAGAAGCCGTAAAATAACTTCGCGTTCTTGATCGTCACTGGGACAGTGACCAGCGGCGAACAAAGGTTGGACTGAGTGGACGCGAAAGGCCTTGTCTGGCTGAGTGAGTGAGATACGAACAATTTCACGGCTGTGGTTTCGGCATATGGCCAGAACGGATTGGTGACGGTATATGCGAGTTGCTACACCATTACAATCCAGTGAGCACTCGCGTGGCTTGTTCATAAACAAGAGGATCTGAGACATGTGATAGGTCTGCATGGTCGATGCGCACATGGGAGTTGTGTACCAGATCTCAGTGAACATAGAGGTGTTGTTGTCGTCCGAGGCCTGGTCGGAAGTGTGCGAAACCCCCCTGGTGGGAGGCTTGAAGGCGAGGGAAAAGCCTTCGTGCCAGACCTGAAACTCTTTTCGAAGACTGGACCAGTAGTCGAGGCGGGTGCGCTGGGAAACACCATTCCAACCCATGTCCGCTTTATCAGAAACTTCACCGCCCACAGCTATGAAATTGACTAGCTTGGCCATGAGCCAAACAAAGGCATTGCAAATGAGTCCTCCTTCCATCCTGGCATCGTATTCTTCGAGGTCCGGGCATGATGTCGTATTGCTGTAGATGATATAGGCTCTCTCGTCAATCGTAAGACCAGCTTCCCTCCATAGTGTTAGATCCTCGGTATCGAGCCTTGTGTTTGTCTTGTTGATGACTAAATGTATGTTAGTAGCACTTCTAACTTAGTAGATTATAGTACTTCCAAGCTGCGAGCATATCCTGTCTGGCGATGTTCCAGAACGCCACTCTCCAAGCTCTGGAGGCGAATCTGGAGTTGGCGGAGTACATTGAGGATGTCGGGGTCGATAATTGCAACGGCATAACGTGCTCTTGTGAGAGCGCAAGGAGAGATTTCGCACCAGTTAGATGCCTTTCCCATTCTGAAACGGAGGAGTCTAAGAACTCGTAGAAACAGAGAATAGCAGAAACTGTTAAAAGGTCCTCAGTGCTAGACTTGAAGGACGTGCTGCTTGACGTTTGTCGTCGTTTAAGTGCTGACCCATCGTATGTCAAGTCCCGATCGCCATTCCACTGTCTGAGTTGACCTTTAGATTCATGGTGCCGGGTTGCAATCTCCTCGGTGAGAGCGTGCAACAGCAGTGACACGGCAGTGCTGTAGTACACCTCTGTTTTGTACTTCCAGTCAACTATTGGTGCATCAGGGTACTGTTGCATCCCAGCTTGACACGTCACACTATCTCTCATGGCAGGCCTGCGTCCCTGAACATGCGCGAGCGCCTTTGCAGCACAGGCAACAGCTGCGTATTTGAGTAGTGGTTTCTCATGCGCCTGTATAGAAACGTGAGATGTGAAGTGGTTGCCGACGTCGAAAAGGTCCATCCAGTATCCAGGACCTTCTGAAAACCAGCTTAGAAGTAAGTCAATCTCGCGATCATCCTGGGTGGACATACCCCTGTCTAAGCGAAGCGGTGACCCTCGTAGGCTTGATATCGGAACTGATCGATGCATGTAACCAATTGAGTCGAACGGCGAGTTGAGACTGGAATAAATAAGTGGCAAGGCCGTAGGGGTAGTCATTACTGGACATGTGTGCCGATCAAATAGCGATGCAGGCGGAGAGATGGGTGTTTCTACAGTAGAGCCTGGAGGCGACTGTATCAGCGGTGATAGCGCTTCGAGATCAGGCGTGTAGCAGCAAGGAGCACTGATTGAAGCTGGTTTGGGACCTGAACACGATGGTGTACTAGTAATTGAATGAGATTCGCTTTCTGTGCACCATGAAGCTACAGAGCGGGTCTCGAATAGTGCTGGCGAGTTCACTGAAGTTGATGCGATGGTGCCTAAGTCAGGAGTATCAGAATCAAGATATGGGTTAGTTGTAGTGACAAAGCTGACTGCGACCGTATCAGATAGGCAGATTAATGCAGGAAAACAAAATGCTCACGATGCTTAGGAATGCTCGTCCATACCGCATCCTCATCGAACGTGTCCTTGTATGCATAGAAGCTTTTCATAGAATCTTCGTCTCTCAGACTTTCTCCATTCAACGATGCATTGTGTTGATGGCGGAAGACGATGCCTGAGCTCGGAATGCATTCTTTCGAGGCTCTGGTGCACCGTCTGCACACGGGTTTCTTCTCATCACATTTCAGCTTCCTCTGGCGGCAGGTGAGACTGCAGCAAAGGTTAGCAGGTAGCAGTGTATTAGAGCTATTACTCTACCTACCATCCAAGTCGTGACCGCATATTGCGGTTGTTCTGCTGTAAAGAGTTGTTTAGGGAAAGATTGACTTTCTAGAGACTTGTGCCACTGCAGAAAGACAGATCGTGGTTGCTTATCATCTATTGAACAACACAAAGGCTGACATCGTTAATGCCACGCAGGTGGGCAACATTTTATCTTCCTCACACCGACACTCTTTCTAGAGAGGTGCCAGCAAAATAAGCTTCGCTGCTTTACCTAAGAACAAATACAGGCTTCCTAGCATATTGCTTTGTAAGACTAGATAGGCTAGGTAGCATATTAGTATATATATTCTAAGATGTTAACTAGGCTAACTATTTTCTTTAGAATTCTACTCCTAGTATAAATTAAGTACATAAGATATAACAATCTTTTTACTTAATTATTTCTACTTGTACTAATATTTAAGAGCTATATATTAGCATTAATATCTTAAAGTGTAAAACTAAATAGTATTAGTAGATATATAGTAATAGTATAGTAACTACTAAGGCTTAGTGTATAGATACTTACTAGTAAAGAATAGTAAAAGTTAGCTATAAGGTTATAATCTATTACTTTATATTCTATATAAAAATATATATCCTCTTACTAAATTTAAAAAAAATTCTTTTAGTTTTTAAAAGTTAAGTTAGAAAACTATTATTTTTACTTTTGTTTTATTTAATTCTATTAAGTTATAAAAGGTTGCTATTTTAGAGAAGACTTCAAAGTTTTATAACTAAGGCTTTATTTAAAGATTTATATATAGAGTCTGCTAGTAATTTCTAAGATAGCTATGTTATATGTAATGTTGCTTGTCTTAACTTTCTTCTATATTAGAACTCAGGAGCTCTATTAGTTGCACTGTACCCTGCTGCCCTGCAGCATCGTCTTGCTGCAAGCGAACAGGGCAGCCCGCACAATTATAGTAGGTTCTAGATGTCTAGCTAACTACCGGTGATAACTCCGATTTCATGTCATTGGTCTTCGCAGCGTGACCAGGCTAGGAGGGTGCTGCAAGAGTCACAAAGACGTTTACAGCAGTTGCGATGTAGGGCTTCCAACACTAACAAGTCTAAACATGTTGACTACAGAATGCTGTGAGCTAGTGCGTTACAAATTCTACAAAACAACCTCACATGCCCTGGCCTACGCCTCCGCTTCTTTACGATCCTCACGATTGCCTCGTCGCCTATAGCTGCCGTTGCGAGTTGCGCGCCCCCAGACTACGGCATCACCTCTTGCCTGGAGCTCAGAAAGCCCGGCTGTTTGAACAAACTCTCTTGGCCGCCACCTGCTGCTCAGCCCGTCCTTAGACCTCCCGTCAGCTTCAACCTTAGCCTTAGCGCCACACTCGGCTCATTGCGAGTCCCCTTGCCACTCTCCCTTGACGCACGAATCGTGTTCAATGTGCAATCGCAGTCAGGTGTATCCGAGCGGGGAAGAAAAATAGGACAGACAACTTTGAAATTAGTATTACATAAAGCATCAACAATAAATACCCGGCGTAGCGGAAGCAGACTGGCCGTTGCCTCAGACAGGGCAATGGCCGATTCGTCCCACCATCAACACCACCACAATGAGGCTATATGAACTTATCAGATAGCTGCTAAGCTCAGCTATATATCTTTGGGCCGGGTCACCCGCGTATACTTCTCGACCATCTCACCACAACACGTTGTTTCGCATTTGGCACTCCACGATTATAACATCACAGAAGCTCTCATCTACAAATTAGACTGCAAGCGACCGAGCGACCTCGACGCTAGCAGGGTCTCAATCTATTGGCTCAAGAATCGCCCCTTAAGGAGGGCGGGTGCTATGTCTCGCCTCGGGTCGACCAGTACCTTCCTTGCGCTCAAGCCGTCAATCAATACATATAACTGCTGGTGTTTGGAGATCTTATATCCCTTGTTCTTTCATCAGACGGCTTTCATACGCGATTTTTTCTGTCTGCAATAGTGTGCTACGTTATGCAGCCTCACACGCATCTAGATGGTAGCGGTTCGATCGTTCGATCCCAACACCCTAGCTACGGTAATGGCGGGGCGGGCCGTACCTACGCATCGAACCACTAGCAGGCCGAGCTCACAAGGCTGAGCTTCTGCGCTAGCTGCGCCAATACACACGGCCAGGAAACTCACTCGACCTTGCCGAGGTTGCCGCCAGGCGCATCTACATTCACTGAACCAGCAGGACGGAACGGAGCTTCCGTCCCAGTTCCACATACAGTTTCTAGCCACGTCGGGTCGTACAGCCCGGTCTCGCCAATATATCCCGTTTAGGGAAACTAGGTCTTCCTGAACAAATTCTTCTCAGGTTCAGACACCCTCTTTCCCCAAATTCACGGTGGCGATGAAGAGAGCCAACCACGTTTTACAAGCGCAGTGCGCCCGACTCAGCTCAGTCAGACTAATCAAACCAGCATGCCGTACAGTTTACTCTCGTCTATTCACTCTTGTCTATAGGGCCAATTTTCCAGACCAGACATCCTACTCTGATGTTCCCCTTCATAGTGCGCGCCGAAGAGAGAATTTTAAGTCACATCTGCCCTCGCCTACCCATGCTTGCCATAACCATGGCGCCGCGCACTTCTCGCGCATTGTATGACTGGTATGTCGACCAGGGGACTGATCTGCATCCGCAGGTCATTGCGACGATATTATCAACGACAAAGCTGCGGTACACGATGTCTGCATTCGGATCAGCGTAGAACCAGAGGTGGTGATTTACGAGTGTGGGACATGGGAGGAGACCGGTCCAATGACCGCTGTTCTCCTGTCAACGATGAGTGCATCGAAGGGTATCATACCGAGCTAAGCCGCCCGAGGTCCGGATCTCGAGACTGAGAGAGCAACGTGGAAGGCTGAGTTCAGCGATGAAGATAGAGAGGACTTGGCAAGATATGTGCTCGACGCGATGCCACATTACAACTATCTCCTGAGTCGAACAACTTATAGAGGGCAGCAAGGCACCTAGGGGCGAAGTGGCGAATAGCTGGGGTAAGGTCTACAGCAGTGATACTGCTCTTGCAACATATTTCTACCAACACATATTTGTGATTTACATACTTTCTGTGCCAAAAACCTCGAGGGGTGGTGTTCAACAATGACTCAAGGTCGGACGCTGATGCGGGGAAAGGGCGCGATGGCACCTTTCCTTTCGTAGCCTCCACTAAACTCATTCTGGAAGCAGCATGAATACAAATCGAACAGAAACCAAAGTGCCGACAGACTCACACTCAGCTTCTACCATGGCAAACAATGGTACCTAGCGCATAAATCGAATTGATGTTTTCACTAACGGCGCCAAAGCAACCCAAGATATAAAGGCTCGCCTCAGGAGCTCCTATGATGCCATCGCGGACACATATAACGCCAAACTCACGACGCCCGACGATCCAGTTAGGCTCAGTTATCTCAACCTCCTACTTTCGCGACTCCATAACACCAGTCTTGAGCAGGCCACGGTTCTCGAGCTCGGCTGCGGCAGCGGCGTTCCGGCAACGAAACACCTCCTCGACGTAGAGAAACCCGTGATACATGTCACAGGAAATGATCTATCAGAATCCCAGCTCGATTTAGCTCGTAAGAGCCTAACTAGCTATGGCGACCATCTGACGCTTGTAGAGGGTGATATGATGGGGTTGACGTTTCCCGATCAAACCTTCGATGCTGTGACGGGCTTCTACAGCATCATCCATCTGCCTCGCCAAGAACAGACTCAGCTCGTACAGAAGGTTGCGGCATGGCTGAAGCCCAGCGGCTTGCTGCTGGCCGATTTTGCTGTAGACGAATCAGAAGTCATCGTCGCCGAGAATTGGTTGGATGAGGACAAGGGCTGGATGCATTGGAGCTCTTGGGGGGAGGAAGGTAGCGTCAAGATGTTGCAGAACGCAGGGTACGAGATCCTGTTTAGAGAAACAAAACACGTTGATGGAGATGCCAACTTTGTCTGGCTACTGGCTCAGAAGATCGTGTCTTGAATAGAAGAACGCATGGAAAATTATATACATTATCTATATCGTATTAAGAGTTGAGAGAACCTAGACTTTGCTAGTAGCATATATATGGAGCTTGGCAATGTGCGTTTTACCAGCCGTACTCTGGTAACTTCCAAGCCTCTTTACTATCGGCACCGAAAAAGCGTGTTAGGAATTGGGGCAGTCGCAGAAATGACACTACTTTGAGGACAGTTTGAAATAGCCAGATACCCCACTCAGTCTGCGGGTTCGCTATTTGCATACCTGGGCCTGGACCTTGGTGCTTTGCCACATAAGGCTTAAACAGATCTTCGTACTTCCGTAACGCATCGGGGACTTGATCAGCTGACTCGATCTTTGAGAGCTCACCGGCAATACAATACGCACCAGTCATCGCAAGGCTTGTGCCGATACCCATGGTAGCAAAGGCAGCGTCACCCAAGATGACAGAGTGGCCTCTAGTCCACTGCGGTGCAACAACACGGCACCATCTCAACAGAGTTAGCAAGCTGAAAACAACGACGAACATGGATACTCACTGAGACATGTAGAAGTCATTAGTCGCGTCAAGGCCGTCGAGAAGTCGTTGGCTCTGCCAGCCGGCATTCTGGAAGCGTTGTCGAAGGTATGCCTTTTGCGTAACAACATCAGCATGCAGAACATCTTCAAGCTCTGGAATATTAGACTGCGTCGAATTGCATATCGTGAGATAGACGCCCATCGTCTTTTTGTTGCAATGTGGCCTTAGATGCATCCCTAACCCCTACATCGTGTTAGGGGAATCCGGTATACGTTCGACTGTTAACTCACCGGTGCTACCTGGCACCAATTCCAGAGTGTGTCGTCTTCGGAAACACGTGGAATCGAGAAGAATCCGATGTACAAGCCAGACGGCTTGACATGCTCACGGAGATCTTGTTTCCCGAACATCAGACTGCGAGTCTTCGATGCAATCCCGTCTGCACCAACTACAACGTCGAACTTTTGGTCGTTGACTTTCCCGTTTGCAAAGTAGACGTCTACTCCCGACCCGTCTTCCCGCTCCTCCATTGATTCAACACATTCACCATACACGATGTCAACCTGTGCGCCCTTCTCTTTTGCTTCGTTCGTTCCAGCAAGCAAAAGGCTGGCCAGGTCTCCTCTCAAAATTTCGTATTCGCTGCTTGCGCTTTGATTCTTAGCGTCACCAGTCGCTGGAAACACGGCTGCTGTAGCGCCCTTCGAGTTCAAGAAGGCAATGCCGGTCTCTGTGGTATGTCTCGCTTTGATCTCTGGCTCCAGGCCGAGTTTGCAGATCACATCCACCCCTGGTCCTCGTATATCGACTGCTTGGCCTGTTGTGCGCGGTGCAGGTGATCTCTCGATCAAGGTGACTTTTCGCTGAAGTTTGAATCCTGGTTGACGCGCAAGCGTCAGTGCTAAAGACATGCCAGCCACGCCTCCGCCCAAGATCAGAATGTTCAATGGCTGTTGCGACATGTCGATGAAGTGCTGTAGAAGTTGTTGTAGGTTTGGTGTTCTATCTGCCCTTGACTATGGCTGCATACTTATCCCATTGAAAGGTCTGCCAGTGCAGAGGGTTGACAACCTCCGAGATCCCGTGCCCAACACCACAAGCTCCGAAAGTCCGAGATTGTGGTAACTATTGTCTGCGATGATTCATGGTACAATCTAACCAATCATGGTGCTTTACGTCATCAAAAGCGGCGAGGATCGCGGATGCCTGAAGAACACCAAATGCTGCTGCACAGTCTAACAGTAAACAGGTGGGATGCCTTACACCAGAAACCGGTTGTTCGGCATGACTACGTCGGGCTTCGGCTGTGATCGGTCACTCCAGGTTGTCAATTTATCTCTGGAGCGCTGTTCCCTGAAAGTCCAAACAGTACGAGGTCTCCGATCCGACCCCGAGTCCCAGCACGAGCTTCAGCACTGCCACAATGGAATAATTTGAAAATCAATGACGGGAAAAGAAACTATTCGGATATTCTTTTCGGGTACAATCTACGGACCGTCTAGAGCAGTACCTCGGACATTTTACGAAGCCTTGCAATCCAGTAGGATTAAACAGCAAATATCGAGACTGATGCATCGAGACCACCTCATCTCTTTGACTTGATTTGATCCGATTCTCTCAGCTTCCTTTCGAAACGAGCAGAAATGTTTTCCATACCTGTTAAGTCCAGTGCAGGACGAGTCTTGTCAACAAACTGCTGCCCTGTTGGACCCCAGTCCCCCTTAGGTCGCTCCTTAAGGCCACGTTGAAAGCGACTTCCATTCCATCTCTTCAGGCGAATGGCAATGACCAAAGTCGATGTACCGCGATGCGCACAGCATATATTTGAGGTCCTTCAGCCAAGATTTCGCAAAGACTTGTGTGGCATCGAAGCGGTCGGTGGGAATAATCTCAATCATGTATTCGGTCGGACACCTACTGCACCGGTACCTCTTGTGCACGAAGCCCATATGTCTATTATCGTAGTCGTTGCTAAGGAGTCTGTATGATTCTACCATATCGTTGGCGAGATGCTGTGAGTGACGGAACGTCTCTCTTGCATGCGGGCAGACGAATTCGGCATTTTGGTACACAAGGTACGTCGGGTTGTGGTGAATCCAATGATGGATTGGGCCGAACGATCGAGTGCGGACGAGTAGCCTATCATCTACAAGGAGGGCCTTCGAGTCGGTTTGCCAGCGGCGCGTCATGAACAATCTGTACGCCTTCCTGGAGTTGTCCAGCACAACAGAACCGTACTGCGGGCCATGACGCAGAGCCCGCGCCGTCTGGTGTATCTGAATCCAAGGAACCGAAATATCACATATCAGATCCTTGGGAGTCGTGTGTGCTGTAAAACAAAGTATACCCTCGATGAGAAGTACACTACAAGAGGGCAACGGACTGGGTATGCTGACAACTTGTTTCCCCTACGCTTTTTGCGGAGATGGAAGGCTTGGCAGTCGTAACATATGAGCTCGCTTGGTAGATTCTGATTGTGATGCTCGTAAAGGTATTGCGTTCTCTCTTGGTTGCTGATGATCCGTTGTGGGCAACAGTCGGAGTCTTTGCATGTTATGTCTTTGCGGAGCGAAGCCAAGTTCCTTGCAAAGGAGGCGGCGAAAGAGCTTTTGGGGCCTGTCGCGTCTAGACCGTAATTCGCAGGCTGCAAGAGCGTATATTGGAGAACGGCACTCCTGTCTGTTATTGTGAGAAGCATATGCCTGATGGACAGGCCAGCATAATAGAGTGGTTAATATAACATCTGGCGCCATTGTGGGGATGTCTAGTTTCTGTGCCGTTGGCATTAAGGGTGATGGCGAACCGTGGTACGTGACATCCTGGACCAATAACCACTCACGACGATGGAAGGTTCTTGTAGGGACATCATTTTTTGGAACTATTCCGGTGAGTCTGCACTGCCATTCTGAAATGGTGGTGAGGACATGTCTGCAAAGAAGCTGCTCCAAACTCTTTACGACAAACAGATATATCTAATGACTCCAGGATATTTTCATTCGGTGTGAAATGTTTTACATTGGGCCTTTCTTGGTTTATGCACGAAGCGTACTTATCCCTAGAACCACGTAAAGGTGAAAGCTCTCTTTATGGTGGGACTTATGCTGGTCTTGCCATTTCCGTGAAGGATGTACAACCCTCATGATGGAACGTTAAACCATGTTTGACTGTGTTGGCTGATGTTCGTAGTGCTCTTGGCTTGATGTTCACATGCTGCAAAGTGCAGCAGTGGTTTTGGAGCAAGACCGAGCCTTGTCCAAGTGGCCGGCGTTCCTGATCGACAGGAGAAGCGAGAATGGATCGCGAACACGAGGGGCACTGCGATCACGAGAGTGCACTTATATAAGTCAAGACAACGCGCAAACTTTGACTAATGTAGTACTGTGCTTTGCTGGCGATCAGCGAGCGGTGCAAGTGACATGGTTACCTTCAGGTACGTTATTCCGTCCGCATGGGAAGGAGCTTCACAACGATGTAAGTAAATTGCTCCGTGGAGAACGGTTTTGCTCCAGTACTTCACGGTAATTCGAGGGTTGGGTGCTTCGCGCATGTCTCTGAAGACTCCCATTCCGATTGGTGATTGCGGTGCAGCCAGTGTGCATTGCTTGGCAGAGGTACTACAGTC
Organism: Stagonosporopsis chrysanthemi; assembly: GCA_022560025.1. Lineage (NCBI taxonomy): Eukaryota > Fungi > Ascomycota > Dothideomycetes > Pleosporales > Didymellaceae > Stagonosporopsis > Stagonosporopsis chrysanthemi. The sequence continues at coordinate 162,688 of JAFISE010000063.1, read as the reverse complement.
CCTCTAATATTGTATTTGCCATCGAACACTGAACAGGGTACTCATTGGCATAGCATGAGTCCCACTAAACGTCTATGAGAAGTTGATGTTGAAGCCAACGTCGCCAAGAATACATCTCCGACACGTTGGTGATCCAGCTGAGATGATTCATTGGCGCAGCATCGACATTGGCGGTCGGCGTGGTTGCCGCGCTCTGCTGACCAGTCCGATCGTGACGGATTTCAAGTCGTTGCCTATGCCATGTGAATCATGAACACGAGTGCGACACACGGCGTTTGAAACAGGCAGACGCGAGTTGCTTGGGAAGGGTCGCCGCGCTGTAAAGGCCTCCGCAGGAATGTACGGGATTGTGTGCTCGTGTCACAATATGTCAAAGGCAAACATCCTCCGCTTCAGCATTGTGCATCAGCGCAGCGATGACTGAGATTTGGCGGTCGGTAGGTGTGCGTATCTGCTCACGCCTTGGTGTCCTTCCATATCTCTTTTCAATTCCCTTTGCGCTGCGTGCTGGACTCGTGTCAAAGCCGCACCACAAGCCCCGTCCGAAGCGAAGGCGTTCATCGGTCGTATGGGGACAGAGGAGGCGTGACAGGATCACCTGCGAGTGCGACTCCCTATGGCTGAAAAAGATCTCATCACCTGGCGTTGCGCTGCTCGTTCTTTTTCTGAATACGCCGCGCGATGTACTCTTCGAGTGTTTGGCCCTTGGCTGCAGCACGCTTCTTATGCTCAGCCTTCTCATCAACACTGAGCTTAGCAATCTTCTTTGCCAGCTTCTTGGCATCCTTGTCACCTCGTGCATCGTCCGCCTTGCTCTTCGACTTCTTGTTCCTGCTAGAGTCCTTGTCCGCCTCCCGCTTGCGCTTGTTCTTCTTGTCCGCAGACGTCTTTGCTGGCTCGCAGTCAGAGGCTGACGTGGCGGGCGTGCTGGTGCCGGATGGTGCACCTGAAGCGTCGGTAGGTACTGTCGAGCTGTCTGAGTCTCCGAGAGTTCCGGCAATGGACTCGCCCTTCACAAAGAAACCGTAGAGGCCACCACGATTGATGCCCTTCTTCTGAATCTGACTAAGAGTGCTCTGATCCAAAGTTAGGTAGTGCTAACAGGGATACTATTGACTTGACGTACCTCCTGACCACTTCCAATATTTTTTAGGCTGTCATCAAAAGCGCGCATCCACCACTGGTCGTCTGTTGTGTAGGCCGCCTTTTTCTTCCCCAGACCAAGCTGATCCTGCTTGTGGGCGATGAGGAGCGGCTTCTTGATACCCCGTCCCTCGCCGTCTAGAGAGTGGCCGGAGCCTTGCCATCCCTGCTTGCGCAGATATGCTTCTGCGTTCATCGTTGCGAAGTTGTCTGGATGTGTTGACGTGTGAGCGATCGTTCTTTCCTGACTTTTTTGTGGGGTGAGCTTGGCGTTCCAAAATTCGAAGTGGGGCGAGACCCTGAACGGTCACAATCTTCAACCCCTTCACTATGCCTTGAGGGCAGATGCACTGTCTTCAATGACTACAACAACATTGTAGACGACTATTACAAGCCCGTGCTCCGGTATCGTTGATCATGGTTGTGTGTATGGAAGTCTTGGAGCGGACACAGGCACGTGCTCGCACTAACGCCTTTAGAATCACGAACTTGTCTTCGATGTACCTCAACCCGCAAGCTTAAATCATCTCTGACCAGTATGGGTAGTCCTAGAGGGGCACAGTACTATCTGTCGCACGGCTGTCTGTAATGGAAGGTCGTTTCTTGTCACATTCTACCGCACATACTGGCTGTTAGGTGGCTCCTTCACTATGGAGGCGTGCTCCCCTGAAGGAGCGCTTCGCTCTTCCCTCCACTCCACTTCTCGCGTGCGTAACCATGAATCCAATGCAGGATTCTCCCTTCAATCTCGCCTCGCCGCTTTTCGCTCACACTCGATCGGCCGCTGCCTGGCTATCATCTCAACCTTCATCGTTGGCTTTACCATGACTGTCATCATGAAACGTGAACACCTTCTCTGGCTTGCAGCTTCGACTGCTGGCGCTTCTCCGCTGCTGCAATTTGGCCAAGGCTCGATATTCGACTACCCTGGCCTCCGTTTTGGGCCGGACAAGAAGCTCTCAATCACTGTGTTTAGCGACATGCACTTGGGAGAACGTGAGTTGCTGTTGACTATGCAAGTCCTGCCATTTACTGAACTCAAACAGCTGCATGGTCTGGCCTCAACAAGGGCCCCGATGCTGACTTGAAGACGATTGGAGTAATGAACTCGGTCCTGGACAACGAACAGCCTAATCTTGTGGTCCTCAACGGTGACCTAACCTCCTGCGAATTCGTCGCACCAGAGAACGTGACCTCTCTCATTGACCAGATCACTACCCCTCTTACCAACCGTAATATGCCGTACGCTGCCACCTTCGGTAACCACGACATGTCCAAGACCTGCAGCACGCGCATCATGTCCGAGCACATGTGGGACAACGTTAAGGGCAAGAACGGGAACAAGTTGTCATTCACCACATCATCCGTGGCCGGACCCTACGAGCAGATTGGAACGAGCAACTATTACCTCCCCGTCTACGCTTCCACTGGTGGGGGTAACCCGGAGCTATCTCTCGTGCTGTACTTCTTCGACAGCAGGGGTGGACGAGATTATCAGAAGACCGATCCCAACGGCAATGATGTCTCCTTACCAGGATGGGTGGACGACAAGGTGAGCCTACAGACTTGAAGCCGTTCGTGCTCAGCCTCCTCACCACACCGACCGTTCGATGTCTCGGCTCGACTTTTGACTGACCAAGTCTGTAGGTCACCTCCTGGTTCCGCCTCACCCGTGACGCAATCCGCCAACAGGAGGGTCGCGTCATTCCCAGCCTTGCGTTCGTTCACATCCCACCTCACGCTACACAAGCCTACCAAGACACCGGTCGCGATCCCAACCTAGCTCCGGGCATCAACGAGGAGTTAGTTGGATCTCAGGGCATAGTTTGCGACAACAACAACAATTGCAAGTACTCAGGAGCTGACACACCCTTCATGCAAGCTCTCGTCGACACTGAGGGCCTCATGGGTGTTTTCTCTGGTCACGACCATGGTATCGAGTGAGTGTGTGCTTTCATCTCCAGATCTAATTACTGACTACCTTTCAGCTGGTGCATGAAGTGGTCGAAAGATCTCCCAAGAACCTCGCCTGCGAACGGCAAAGGTCTCAACCTGTGCTTCAATCGTCATACTGGATACGGAGGATATTCCGACTGGACTCGTGGAGGTCGTCAGATCGTCATCGAAGAAGCCAAGCTCGGTCAAAACACCCTCGAGACGTGGATTCGGCTGGAGGACGGCAGCATGTCCGGTCGGGTCACTCTGAACTCCACTTATGGTACCGATAAGTATCCAGCCGTTGAGGCGCGGAAGAGTACCGGCCTGTAGGATAAGTCTGTAAAGGCCTCCACGCTGGTACAGATGATCGAGACTGGGCGTGCGAAGATTGCGAAGCTCGCCGCGACGATGCTCAAGCCTACAAGAAATGAGGCTTTCACGTTCGAGTGACGTGGGCTCTCTGAGTATCATGGTTACCCCCGGAACGAATACTTCGACTCTTAACACTAGATCACTGTTGCATATATATAAACGATACATATATAGGATGAATATACAGCTGTGTCAAGTTTCCAAGCACTTGGTACCTTAAATGAGGTTTATGGGACACAAGGGTGAGTCGGACTGACCGTGTATGAGCAGGGCAAACAGCAAGTCGACATTCATCACGCAACGGCGGCTTGATCTCCAATTCATGGTCAAGGTAATATCCAGCCGTCAGCACTAGATGAAGCATGCCGAAATGTGTAGGGCGCAATACATTTGGTAGCGGACAAGCCTCTCACCTGCAAGAAGCCTGTCACTGACGTTGGATCTCTACGGAATCTCGCAACGCAGCGCTGCGGACGAGAAGCACGTACTGCGAGGCCGTCTCGAGAATATCAACCACTCTACCTATCATTCCAAACCGAACTCATAACTACTGTCTACAGCACTCATCTCCATCCACCACGACACTCCCATCAATCAAACCGCAAACCCAAAAAACTTCATATCATCCGCGCCCCTAATTGGTACACTATGTCCCACATTCGCCGCATAAATCCCTTGCACAGACGGCCCATACACCGTCTTCGTATATCCAGCCTGCGGACTATTCGGCGTCGTGCTCTGCGGCGCGTCGTAGTCATACCCAAACACGCCCGCCCACTCCTTCATCGTCTCCTGGTAGTTCTGCGGACGCAGCGTCGTGTCGGCGCTGCCGTGGTAAATCTGCATGCGCGGGCGGGCGCCGCTGTAGTCCGGGTACATTGCTTTTGCCACGCTGGCCCAGTGCGCGGGTGTGCTGATCGAGGTACCCTGCGCGCATGTGCTGTTCCAGGCTGCGATGCCGCCCGAGGCTGAGACGAAGCAGCCCGCGGGCACGCCCGAGTAGGCGATGGCGGCTTTGAAGAGGTCGGGGTAGGTGGCTGCGAGGACGTTCTGGGGCGGGTTGTCAGTGCGCTGTAGCGCAGTGCAGTGCAGCGGGTGGGTATCTGCTAGCTGGGCCTCCGATGGAGGGAGACGAATGGACTGCACGACTTACCGTCATCATCGCGCCGCTGCTCGTCCCCGTCACAAACACCTTCGCGGCATCGGCTTTGTACTGCGCCACCGTCCACTTCACCATGTTCGCAATGGTGTTACTATCGCCTCCCCCCTCGTGACTCAGCGTCGCCTTGCTGCTCACGTCCCAGCAGGTCCCCGAGTGCGGCGAGCTCGGGTAGATGACAATGAAACCGTACTGCTCTGCGAGCGATGCATACGGGCTACCGGAGTAGTACGCCTGCGCGGTACCGCTACAGTAGTGCACCGCGACCACGATGCCCGGCGACGCGGCGAGCTTCTTGGGCACGTAGATGAAGAAACCGGCGTTTGTGGGCGCGCTGCCAAAGGAGGTCACTTGGGAGAGGGTGCCGGGTGTGGGCGCACGTTTTCCTAGTGTAGCTGCTGCGGCGGCCGAGAGGCACGTTGTGAGGAGCGTGAGGAGGCGCATGGTGGTGGGTTTTTCAGTAGTCCCGCAAGTCGACTCCTGGTCCAGACGCGCTGTGCTGCAGAGCCAGACGGACAGGCTTTATTATATATTCGCCCTTGCATCCATGCTCGAGCGGAGGCTCGACTTCAGCCTTGTGTTAGATTGCATCTTCCCCCACAGACAGAGCGATCCCCGCAAGTTTTGTAATTGGATGCTCTAACTCCAAGCAAGCTCGTCTCGAGTTGGCAAATTGAAGGCTGGATTGAATAGGATGTGCTCTGTATTTAAGCCGAACTTTTGCCTAATCAGCCAGAAACGGGTGGTGTGTTGCCGTTCGCGCTTGATTTGCCGTAAATGAAACGTTGAAACGTTCGGTGCGCAAAAGGCCCGCGATTCAGAAAGCCGGACTGAGCACTGCTGTTCATATGTGACTGCGTCAATAGTTCGTGACAGTATTTTTTGTTGCATTTAGTCTGTTTATCCGATTGCATGGCCGCGCATGCATGTTCAACATTCTCTACAGTGTCACTTTATAGCGTTGAGCTCAGCCGGTCTTCCCACTCAATATCCACGGTCTCTTCTCCCAAAATTCGTCCTTGATGAGGTCCACGTGTTCTGTTATGATCTGCGCTTTGCTCCGCTTCTTCCGATCCTTGTCCTTTTGCGTCCGGCTCATATGAGCGGGTCTCCCAGCAGCAGTTTCTTTGTCAGCAGTGGGAGGAGGGTTTTTCTTTTTCGACTCAGACTTCGACAGCTCCTTCGATCTGCGCGCTTCAGGGCTGGTTTCAGACTTTACATGCGCTTGTCGAGTGGAGCGCGATGCACTCTTGGGCGGTGGGCGAGGCTGGCTGTCTGGCTCGACCGCTGATCGAGCGCCAGGCACAGAGCTCTGCAGTTTATCAAAGAAGTGCGCGTATGAGCCCCAGTCGCTTGTTGACTGCGCCGGTTGCGATTGCTGGCGAGAGTGACGGACGGAAGTGGCTGGCAATTCAGCAATACCGGGATGGTCATCCACTCGCGACCCGGCGCTTCCTTTCCGTCTGTTTGGGTCGCTGACTGCTCTTCGCTCGCCACCTGGGGGACTTGGCAGCTCCTTGTTGGTGTTGAGGGGCGGGCTTGACCGGGAAGGTGTTGTCAAACTTTGCGTAGAGGTTGCGAAGTTCTCTTTCTCTACGTCGTTGTCTTCCTTGAGATTCGAGTTGGAGCGTAGGTGCTGCAAAGATAGTTTGCGTGGCTTCGAGTTGGCTGGAATACTGGATATCCGCAACGGTATTGTAGGTGGCCCGGCGGCTTGACTGCCGCCGGATGCTAGGTATGTGTGGATTTGCGAAAGGCTTGGTGAGCGGTGCTTCAGCTGTGGCTGCGATGGCCCCGAGGTGGACATCGACGCCGATGCCGAATGCGAGATGGGTTTCTCCGTCAACTGTAATCTACTGCGCTCACTGAAAAAACCAAATCCTGAAGCAGTAGGCGAGAAGTTCGCACGTGTTGTTGGGTTCGGCGCATCGAGAGATTGAGGTGGTCTTGTACTGGGTTTTAGAATTGGCGGCGACAAGGGTAATGGTGTTAATGTTGAACAGTGTTGCTTGCCCATTGGAGATGTGACCGTAGAAGGCGGTGAAATTGGCATAGAATTGTAGTAGGAGAGGGTGTCGCGGGGGCTGACCGGGTTCGATTTGAGTGGGTTGGGATATCCGGCTTCTGGCAATTTGGGCGGTGACAGAGGAGGCGATGGTGTAGAAGTTGTTGAGAGAAAGGTTGGTCCTGTTGGTGCGGAGAATATTGGCAACACAGGTGATCTGCCCAGCCTGGGGACTGTCAAGTCCGGCTCCTGGGACAAATGTCGAGAGTGTGGTCGTGACGGCTGAGGCTGGGCGATGACGGGCTTCTCATCGCCATTTGCGACTGCTTGATTCAGCTGCGGAGCATCTGCCGAGTAAAACTGTGCTGTCAGCGCTGGGACTCGGATCCGAGCGGTGTCATCCAGAGCTTACGTCTCGATAAAGGATCGTGCCTTTCTTGAAGCACTCCGGCTCGTTGTTGTAATTAATACCGAACTCCTTGAAGAGAATTTCATTCTTATCTGCCGAGACTGTGCCTGATAGCCTTTGCTCAGCCTCTTGAGGCCCCATGCCGCCTTTCTGGACAAGTGTCCAGAAGGTAGTGTTGTAGAGATTATTGATGTGGCCTATAATGTGTCAGTGAATTCATATAGGACTACAGCATCATTTCTTACAGTCGACCTGCCGCCAACTCATGTAATCCCTGAGGTTTGCGTCGCTTGGGTAGCAGACCGCTCGACCATCGAACGATGGCAAGGGCGGCGTCAATGGCTTCTGTGGGAAGTACTTCGACCAGAGGAACACGTAGTACGATGTGAAGGTAGACACAATCGTGGTAACGAGTTTGCTTTCGACGCATTAGTAAGTCATATGCTTACCGGGCGGGACACCATACCTAGCTCTCCGCTCAAAAAGCATGCAATCTTTGTGGAAAACGAAACTTGACCGTGTCAGTCCCAAGCTCGATGAAGATCCTCTTTGTCGGAGCATACCTGAATTCGTCACTGTTGCCATATGCTAAGACAAGGTCGGGCAGCTCGCGCATCACAGCCTCGGCCGCCTCGTTCATCAAGTCCAGGGCATCTCGATCATTGGGCTTGACAAATTTGTATTTTGTTGTCAGCCTACCGTCGAGTCAGCACCGCTCTGGCGAATACGAGGGGTAGTGAAGCTTTCGGATAATTCACGGGTACCTGCATCCCAAACGCAAAAACAAAAAAGAAGAACAACGTACTTTGAGAAACCCCGGCCGTCGATCCGCACCACGATCCAGGTGTTCGACAGCAGAATATCAGGCTGCTCGAAGGCGCGTACATACTCGTATCTGCCATGTGTAAGTCCACGCTTGGTGCTCAGCTCGTGCAGGCGGGTGCATCTCGGCACCCCACCCAGCAGCACGGGCAAGATGGGCGCTCACTTTGAATTCGCCATTGCGCAGTGTCTGGCAGTCTACCTCACGGACAGAGCATGGCCTGCATAGCGTGACAACTGGTAGGTATAAGAAAGAGTCGGTCAACGGTCAGCCACATCGGCCAGTCTACGCAAGCGCAGTTTTGAGCCGGGATCCTGTCCGGGCTAAGCTGCGAACGTGCTGGGCAACAGCAGGGACTGTTTCAGATGCGACTCTTGTGGCAGTGAAAGATAATGCGCGCGGAATTGTCTCGGCTCTGCAGTGCCAATGGTCATGCCGCGGGCACAGTGCGAGAGGTGCTGAAATGAAAGCCTTTGCACGGCCTGCCTCCACAATTTGTCGGCGGAAGATCGACGCTAACTGCGGCTAGCCTTGCCTGCGAGCCAAACACCACCACATGTTGCGTTCACGATAATGCCAGCCTTGCCTGTGCGACGGTCAGCTCGTGCGTGGAGTGCAGCATAGTCCCTGCTGCACGCCTCTGCGCGTGCGCCGTCGATCCCTCGCCATCTCAAACGCCACCATCACCAACCTGCGGTGCTGTCTCCAGCACCGGCCAGCAGTGAATAGCACAGGTGCAATATTGCGCCGGCCATCAATCCGCCTGCCACTGCGCTGCTGGCTTGATGCTGGGGGCAGCGGCATAGCCCGACGCACACGGGACACTGGTTCTCATCAGTCAGCACCCAGTCTGGCCAACCGCGCTGCGCCCGGCTATGCTCGCACTCCCCGCCTCCATTCCCAAACGCTATAATTTCCAACTTATAGGTTGCATTGATGTTGACACGACACTAACACTCGTCATGCCTGAGCGTTCGGCAGTCGACCTGCGCCGCGAGCCTCAGACCCGGCCCATGGGAATCCCCAGATCAGCCTCATGATCGCCGCAGAAACAGCAAAGTGGGGACGGCATACTGACCCGCATTATGCCTACGAACTGAGGCAGTCGCCGGCAGTGAAGGGCGGGTCGTCGTTGGCTGCGCGTGCCGGCACCTGTCACTCCCGCGGTCTCCCTTCGCGTGCACGGCTCCACCTCGCGATCCTCGCCTCTCCACCTCAATTCCCCAAACGACACATCTCTACACACGACCCTTTCCCACCGATCCGCCAGACCCCGCCGAACGCATGAACCGCCATCCCGTACCCACTTCCCATTCCCGGAAGGGCGAACTCGCTCTCCAGCACGCAGTACTGCTCCTCTCCCCTTCACAGCGCCATCGCACCGCACCCTTCTTGCTAACACACGTCCCACCAGCCACCATCCACGCCGAGCTGTCACCCACCTCCGTCGCGCAAAATGCCCGTTGCAGGGCGACGTGCGCGCCCGTCAGGGTTCAAGGGCGCGCGCTACTGTATCCCTGACACCCGGCGAACCTTGTCGGCAATCCAGATCTAACCTCGCCTCTTGCAGCCTGCGGGTGCTGACAAAGTGATCACCAATGCAGTGGTGTTCTAGGCATGCACGCGCGAGCTGACAGTGACCGGCGGGTGTTGAGATGCACCGGGTAGGTACCTCGCCGGACATACCGGCGCGGACGGGAGGTAGGTAGTGCTGTAGAGTGCACAGGCGTGGCTGTGCGAGTGGGGAAGGTGGGTTAGATTAGATGGCGTCAAGGTTTTTGCGTGCAGGCAAGCCAAGAGATGTACTCTATTCTCCACCGCGTCGATCGTCCGCACCTGATAGCGTGGATGCCGTCAGCTCTGCTGCACGCAGGCATCTCTGGCCAAGCCATGGATTCCTCCATTCTCACCTCGTCTATCATCCCCGTCTGATAGAGTGGATGCCGTCATCTCTTCTACGCGCAGGCAAGCCAAGACATGTACTCTGGTCTGACCGCGTCTACCGCCTTGCCTCTGCTGCGCGCAAGAATTTCCCCAAGACATGAACCCTCTGTTCTCCCAGCATAACTCTTCCTTGCCTCAGAGTAATCATTGTCATTTTCTCTCCACGCCCAGAGCCGCAAGACACAGCTACGCGTGATAAGGAAGTATGTTAGAGTGAATGGCGTCAGCTCCTCCTTACGAAACAAGACACAGCTCCACTCATCAAAAAAAATGTACGTCAAACTGGATACCGTCACCTCCTCTTCAAGCCCGGGCAGATCAACCCGCAGTGATAAGGAATGAACGAGTGGATGCCGTCACCTCTTCTGCGCGGGCATCTCCACCGAGACAGAGCCACCCCCTCCTTCGATTTGCCCAGAGAGCACATTGGTGGCTGCGCTTTAGAACAGGGCGCCTATTTCCCCCCGTGCATTCTTCGACAGCACATACCACAGTAAGTTCTGCAGAGTAAACACGACAACCTCGGCCTTGTATGTTGTATTGTTATGCTGGCCAGGCGCGACGGCTGTCGGTACGAGAGCAGTCAGCTTAGATCCAGTTCTAGTCCAGTTCCAGTTCCAGTTCCAGTTCCAGCTCTAGCTACGCTATGGCATGGCATGGTTTGTTATGCCTGTAAATCCCCCCCCCCCCCCCCCCCCCGCGCCCCTCTTCACTGCTCTGCTCTGCTGCACTGCTCTGCACGGCGTTCACCGCCTCGCTGGATCCGTACTCCACTCTCTTTCACTCTACCCTGACCTGTCCTGCTGCCGTCCATCATCCTTTTCTTCCTTTATCTCGTCCAATCCGGTTCTATTTGACTTTCTCTTCGCACCGGTCAGTTTGGCTGCATGGATAATGTGGGGGTTTGCTGCAGTAGATAGATATTGTCTAGCGATGTCGATGTTGATGTCGATATCGATCTCAATCTCAATCTCAATCCCAATCTCAATCTCCACGTAACCCCTCTCTTTTCGTGACCACACGACGCGATGCATGGCGGAGACAGAAACAGAGACAGAGAAGGGGAGGGAAAGAAGATCTGCCGCCGCTGCGCATACCGCTATGCTCGAGCTGGGTTTGTGGGACACGCGGAAGTGGTGGTGGTGGTAGAGACGGAGAAGTGGGAGGGGTGTGGGGAGTGTACAGATGGAGGGAAGGAGATCTGCGGATGGGAGGGTATCAGACGGAGTGCACGGACGATTACAGAAGGCGATGGGGAGTGTACAGGAAGTGGGAAGCGTTACGTAGGAGGTGTGTATAGCATCAGTGCCCGCAGTATTCAGTGTCGGCATATTAAAGTGTTCCATCCGGCGCCGTCCCGGTATTCAGCGTCGGATGGTTTGCAGTGCCTGTACAGATATCTAGTTTACGTACAGATGTTTAAATCGGTGGGCGTATGACATTCGTTCTACAGTATCCCACGCTGAAGCAAAGCCATGACGAGACAAAAGTAAAGACCCGAGCGAGCACAAATACAAGCACCACCAGCCAAAACCAACCAAAACCAACCAAAACCAATAAAAGTCAGAATCAACAGCCCCATAAAAGCCAGTTCGCCGTACTGCGTCCTTATGTCTCTCTATTCCCCACTGCATATCGCCCCCTCCCCTTGTTTTTTTTCCCGTTTTTCCCCTTTTTTCTATTCTCCTTTCCAATTTCTATTTCAGTCCTGACTTCCCCGTTCGCCTCCCCATTCGACTTCGTCCCCGCATACACACATACATCGACCCTCCCTACGCACATCCAGAGACACACCCAGCAACCACCCCACCCCACCCTGTCCTCTACTCTACCCCACTTCTCTGCGGACGTAGATGCAAGCAAACCATGCTACCTAGGTCTTCAACACACCCATCTCGCGCGTCTAGCTGATAGTGTCATGGTTCACAATCTACAATCTACAAGGTGTAAGCAGCTGTGTTATAGGAGGAGTTGCAAGCCGCACGCCACACGCCGTATTATAGAAGCCTAGAAAGAGACCGACAGACCGACAAGCCGCTCGATAGCGTTCAGAGCGGCCTATATGCTGTGCTGCTGCGTCAAGAGAGGTTAGTTTGGTGAGTTTGCAGGGAGCGTTGGGGAAAGGGACGTGTGGGTTGTAAGTTGCTAGTTTGCAGGTTGTAAGCTAGTTGCCGGTTGTAAGCTACTGGAGTAGGAGATGGGAAATGGGAGATAGGCAGCAAGTAACTAGAGCCAAGAAGCAGGCTCCCGAAGGAAGGGGAAGCAAGCTGCCAGCTCCCCCCGGAGTAGGAGATAGAAAGCGACTAGTACTACCTGCAAGTCAATAGTCTTATTCTGAACTAAGCAGCTAGAAGACAGATAGGGGGAAAAAAAGGCTACAAGGCAGAGATAGACAGATAAGAAACTATAGAATTATGAGTCAAGGAAGTCTAAATTCTAAACTCTAAAGTCTAACTCTTAAAGTTTCAAGTCTAAGGGTAGAGACCTACTGACATTTCTTTCTTTTTTTGTTGTTACCTGCTAGCTGGTAGAGAACCCTAGAAGCTGGGGACTGACGTTGTGCTGTGTGTAGGGTAGCTGTGGGCGTTGTGTGTAACTCTCGTGTGCAGCTCTCGCATACAGCTGGTGTGCAGCTCTCTCACACAGCTCCCACACACAGCTCTCACACACAGCTTCGTATACAGCTTCGTATACAGCTTCGTATACAGCTTCGTATACAGCTTTGTATACAGCCTCGTATACAGCTTTCGTGTACAGCTCTCGCATACATCTCTTATACACATCCCTCACATCCCTCACAACCCTCCTACACCCCTTGTCTATCCCTATCCCTATTCCTATCCCTATCCCTATCCCTATCCCTATCCCTATCCCTATCCCTATCCCTATCCCTATTCCTAGCACATGACTTCTCTCTCGATGAAATAGAATTGAACGCAACACAGCATAGAAATAGACTGTCCTGTCCTATACTGAAACACAATGAATTCGAATCGCATAAAACAAAATGGACTTGAAGTTGATGTAAACTAGACTGGACTGGTATCCCCACCCTCAAGCGCCTGGAACGCCGTGCTCGCGAAAGGCAAAAAGGGGCGTAGTGGATGGATGGGTTTTGGATAGGTATTTGGGTGGCTTCTCGATGGGGGTTTTCCGTGGCTTTTTGGTGGTGGCAGCTTTTCGATAAGGTTTGGACAAGATTTGGACGGTGACTGCCCAGTGGCGCGGTGTGGTGTGGTGTGGTGTGATGCGTTTTGGTGTGGTGTGATGCGTTTTGGTGTGGTGTGATGCGTTTTGGTGTGGTGTGATGCGTTTTGGTGTGGTGTAGTGCGATTTGGTGTGGTGTAGTGCGATTTGGTGTGGCGTAACGCGGTGTGGTGTGGCGTAACGCGGTGTAACGCGTGACCGAATAGTGTAGACGGCCTCGAAGGAAGATGAGGAGGACAAGACGCGCCGCCTTTGGTAGAAGCAGTCGCGTCGAACTGCGAATCGACCGGGCTCTCCGGCAGTCCGGCTCGAACTCGGAACCAAGCCTGGTTTGATGAGCACTGAAATCACCCCATAACCTCCTGGAACTCATCCTCGTCAACCTCCTCCTCCTCGTCTTCCATCCCCCCCATCTGCGTATCGCCCTCAGCCTGCGCCCCAGCCTCGGCGGCAAACCCGCCCCCCACAGGCCCGCCCTCCATCTTGCCCTCCTCGGCTTCACTCTCCTCCCCATCCTCGACCTCCTCCTCCCACCCCCGCTTAACGCCCCACCCCACGCCGGTAAAACAATACCTCTCGGGCGGCAATCTCACGCCAAACTCCCTCTCCACCCTCGGCAACGCGACTCTATTCCGCTCACTCGCCACCTCGCCCAACACCTCCTTCCCCAGCCCCCCTCCCCCGCCATACCCCCCGCCCCCACCGGCACCCATCATACTCGCGCGCCCCGCAACACTCGTGCGCAGCGCATTCAAACTCACGCCCTCATCGGCGCCGACATCGCGCTTCTTCTTCTCCGCGGCGGCAGGGACAGGGGGCTCGTAGGCGAGCGCGTCCGTCAGCACGCCCGAGGTGTAGCGGTACGCGAAGTCGAGGAGCTGCAGGGGCACGCGCTCCGTGTACGCGGCGACGCCCATGTTGGCGAGGAGGAGGTGGAGGAGGCGCGCGTCGCGGGGCCGCTTGGAGGTGCCGGCGTCGAGGAGAGAGGTCGGCGGGTACGAGGTTGTGGGTGTTGTGGCGGGGTGGGAGGCGGTGGGTACGCTGGGGAGGGGCGCGGTGGGGAGAGAGGGCGCGGCGGAGGCGGGGGGCGAGTTGGTGTGGGCGGCGCTGGCGGTGGCGGGGGGCGTGCTGATGCCGTTTGCGTCTGGGGCTGGTGAGGCCATGGTTGTGCGCGGTGTGTGGTTGTGGTTGTGGTTGTGGTTGTGATTGTGAGTGGGTGGAGAGCTTGGGAGAGGTGCGCGGTCGCGTTGCGCGGGCTTGGCGCGGCTTGCGTAGGGCTGAGCTGAGCTGTGGAGAGCGCTAGGCTGACGTGACTTCACTTCTCACCAACGCAACGAGTAACTTGAGCAAGCCATGATGGATAACTAACTACATCTTCAATCCTAGACCCTCTGCCAGGCCCTTGTTGCAATGATCCTTATTGCCTGTTACTATGTAGGGCTGACGTGACTTTACTTGTCACCAACGCAACGAGTACTTTGAGCAAGTAATGATGGATAATCAACTACATCTTCAATCCCAGACCCTCCGCCGGCCCCTCGTCGTGATGCTCCTCGTCGCCCGTCGCCTCGCTCGCAATGCTCTCGTGCAGGCTCGGCGTCTTGTCCTTCCTGCCCATGCGCTTGATCGAGCCCCAGCTCAGCGCACTGCCCTTGTCCTTGGGCGTGCCGACGCTCGGCGAGTTGTGGTTGCTGATGCTCTCCGTGCTCCTGCCGAGGCCGAAGAAGCCGCTCGAGTCCTCGTCGGCCTCGTCGGGCGTGCTGGGCACGTCGCCCTTTTTGGGGAACAGCAGCGAGCTCTTCTTGCCAAAGGACAGGAACTGGCTGGTGCTGCCTTTGCGCGTGAGCTTCTGCATGAACGACTCCTTGCCGATGGAGCCGGTCTGGTCGGACGTGGCCTGCGAGACGCTGCGCTCCAGAGACTCGCGCGGGGAGGCCTCGGAGGCGTCGGCGGTCGAGATGATGGACGGCGTGTCGCGCGAAGGGCGCGGGTACAGCTCGTGTGGAGAGGTGGGGTGGCTGCCGTCTGATGGCTCAAACGCAACCTGCTTGTCCTTGTCCTTGGCCTTTGACTTTTCACTCCGCGTCTTCTCCTTCCTCTCAGCCTTTTCAGCCTTCCTGGCCTCCTTCTCGGCCGCCTTCTTCGCCTTGTCTTCGTCGGACTTTTTGCCGAGACCGAACATGGTGAAGGTGGCGGCCGCCGGATTGAGCACCGTCGGAGGCGTGCCCGGCATGGGCGGGATGTCTCGCGGCGGGGGGATGTGAGAGGCAGAAGACTGGGGGCGGGTTCCAATCGGTGCCTGCATGGGCGAGCGCACGTTTGAGGGAAACTCCAGGATGTCGTCGTGCATGGACTCGTCGCTGATGGGTAGATTGGATGTCGACCCATGCTGGATCGAGGGGCGGCGCGAGGGCAGCCGGGACCACGAGGACGTGTTGGTGTTGTTGACGCTCCAGTCGACGCCCAGCGGGCTGCTTCTCGCTCCGAACGAATCCAAGCCCCAGCCAAACCTCGTCTGGCTCTCGGTGGACGGTCGAGGCAGGGCCATGCCCTCACCCGACTTGGTGGAGCCTTGACGCGGGGACGAGGGTCTCTCCGTGCCTAGGATGGATGTCAGCCAGGGATCGTTCTTCGTGCCAAACATGTTGAACGTGCGCTTGCGTGTTGCCACGTGGTGTTTGGGACTACTGGACGGCTCCACAGGCTGCGTCTTGGTCCGCATGAATGAGTCGTACCACGCACCTTCGGTGCTGCCACGACGTCGCGGATTGCCGACGGGGTCGAGGTCGAACTCCTGCCGAGGGAGGGATTGGCTTTGGGATGGTTTCAAGGAGCCCAGTGCAGGGCCTTGTCCGGAGATGGTCTTACCACGCTGCCTGTTCAGCCCGAATAGCCCGCCGAATCTGCTTTGGGAGTTCATGAAGGAGCTGGAAGCGGACTGGATCGACCGTCTGTCGGCGTCGATGTTGTCGGGGTTGGGATAGAACTGCAGCTGGCCGCTCTCGCGTGGGCTGGCGAACAGGCTGGGCGACCGGCTGCGTGGGGGCGAGACGGGTGTAGACGGATCGACGTGTGCAAGGGCGCCCAGTCCGGGAAGGACGTTGCGCATGTTGGGAGAAGGCTCGAGCGAGGACAGGCGCGGTGGGCCGATGAGGTCGTCGTCTTCGTTGTCTGTGAGACCGAGGTCGTCTCCGAACAGGCCTGCGGGAAGCAGCGCACCAGCGGTGGGGCTCATGGGGGCGCCGCCAGTCAGCGACTCGAGATCAGCCTGAGACATCTGTGAAATGGACAGCGTGTGTCCATGGCCGCGCGGAGGGAGCGCCATGCCGTTGACGGGGTTAAAGTATGGCGTGACAGAGGCGAACGGAGGGGACGACGACACAGTCATGCTGTTGAAGGGCGCCGAGGAAGTCTGCACGAAACCACCAGGGGGGTTGAGCAGGCTCTCGCGCATGCTGAGGGGCCGCTGGCGCTGGCTGTTCCTCCTGACGGGGCCGACGCGCGGGACGGTTGGGTCGTCGTACAGCTGGGGTTGGCTCATGCGGCGCTGCTGGAGGTACTGCAGCCTGCTTGATGCCTCCTGGTTGGCGCGGTCCGCCTCGGTGAAGAGCTGCCAGGCCTGGGCATACTGCTGCTGCAGCAGGCCCAGGGTCATCTTCCAACGGTTGTCCTCCTCGCGCTCGGCGTTGTCGGTGCCGTCGGGCGCCTCACCGCCCTCTTGGCCGTCCTCCAGCTGCTTCCTCTCCTCCTCGAGGGCCTTGATCTGGATGCCCTTTTCGCGGACGGCCTCCTCGAGGAGCTTGTTGGCGTGGATCTCGTCCTCGTACTTGTCTTTGACGTCCTGGATGCGCTTCTGGGACGAGAGCTTGTACTCTTCCTGCTCCGTCTTGAGGTTCTCGGCCGTCTCGCGCAGCTCGACGGACTCGCGGGACCACTTGGCGATGTCGTCCTTCATCTTGTTCCGCTCGGCCTCCTTTTGGCGGAACAGGCGCTCCTGGTTGGTGCGGCGCGTCTGGGCGGCGGCGCTCTGGCGCTCGAGGGTGGCGACCTCCTTGCGCAGGTCGCGGCTGGCGTCCTCCTTTTCCTTGAGGGCGGCCTTTTTCTCGTCGCGCTTGTCGGTCAGGAGGGCCTTTTGGGTGGCAAAGTCGTGGTCCTCGTCCTGGATCTGGCGGTCCATGTCGTCGAGCTCGCGGCGCAGGGCGTCCAGGCGCTCGGTCAGGGCGCGGAGGGAGTCGCTCGCGTCGGCGGGGTCGCGGGGGTCGTCGGGGGTGTGCGAGGCGGGCGAGCCGCGGCGGGCCAAGTCTGGGCGGCGGGCGCGCGAGGTGCTGTTGCTGTGCTCGCGGGCCATGGGCGGGGCGACAAAGGGGGTGGCGACGTCGGCGAGCGACTTGTTGGGGCGGACGATGGGGGTAGGGTTGGCGTCGTCGTCTTTGGCGGGGGAGGCATGGGCGGCGGGCGGGGCGGCGGCGTAGTGCTGGTCCGAGTCGGCGGGCAGGGTGCGCAGGCGGATGGGGACGCTGGGGGCCTGGAAGTTGGACGAGTTGAAGGTGACGACGCGGACGGTGTAGTGGCGGTCGGGCTGCAGGCTCTCGATGGTGGCCGACGTGTCGTGCGGGGCGACGTCGCCAATGTCGATGCCGTTGAGGCGGATGACATACTTGAGCACGGCGGCGCGCTCGGGCGACTTCCAGTGCAGCAGGACGCCGTCGGCCTTGATGCCGGCGAGCGAGACGAGGGGCGCGACGGGGACCTCGAGGCCGAGCACGGCGACGAGCTTGTCGACGGGCTGCGAGAGGACCTGGTAGGCGCGGAAGGCGACCCTGGGCGGTCAGGTCAGCACGTTATACACTGTATACGCTGTATACTCGACCTCTGCTCGGCCTCTACTCGACCTCTATCGTCGACCCAGCGTAGGAATGTGAAGAATATAAAACCCACCAGAACAGCGCCAGCACAATACACGCAGTGCGCAGCCAGCCAGACGACGCAAACAGCAGCGTCTCCATGTCGTAGCGCGCCACGTCGGGCGGCCAGTACAGCGACGTGGCCGGGTCGGAGAACATGGCGGGCGATGCTCCTCAGCGACGGGCACAGTGTAGCGAGCGTGGAGGTGTCGCGGTCACGGTGTGTCGCGGTCACGGTGTGTCGTCGGTCAGGGCCAAAGACGCACACGCACACGGCCGGCGCTTGGCTCTGCAGGGTTCGTCGCGCTGCTCCACCGGGCGCTGGGCTGGCCGGGCTGGCTGGGCTGGCTCTAGCGGGGCGGCGGCCGCTGGGGAATAAATTGTGTGCATGACGATGGCGTGGCGGCGCATCTGCAGCTCAGCGCGCGGATGGGATTGCAGAATGCCATGCTGCTTCCTGTCGCCCAAGCACACGGCAGCACTGCAGCACGGCAGCACCGTGTGGCATGCAGTCTTGGACCGGCTGCCAGTGTCAACCGTCAGTGCGCGGGCAGCCGCGGTTGAGCTCAACACATGTCGCCGCGCGGGCCAATTGGTCTGCTGGTGCGTGCAGTGCGTGCAGTGCGTGCAGTGCGTGCAGTGCGTGCAGTGCGTGCAGTGCAGTGCAGTGCAGCATGTGAAAGGCGAGCGACGTGCCAGCAAACTTCTGCTGCCCGCGTACCGTGTGCCGTCTACAGACCACCGCACCTCCCATACTGTGACCTGCACGACGGCATCCGCTCTGCCCCGGCCAGTCTGTAGTCTGTAGTGTAGTCGCAGCCCGGCACTCCCACCTGACCTGCGTTCGGCCGGCTGCCGGCAGCTCCACCGGTGACCTCACTCGGTCGCCCATACACAGTGCATACCGCCATACACAGTGCATACCGCCATACACAGTACATACCACCATACACAGTACACCACACACCGTACATAGCCGCAGCCCTCACGCTCGCGCACCATCTCCCCGCCCGCAGCGCATGTGAAGACGACGAGGCCCATCACGGCCGAGCGCCCGCACCACCACCGCCCGCCCACCTCGCCTCCCGCCATGAACTACATCCGCTCCGTCGCCGGCGGCGTCTCCAAGGGCTGGAACTCAATCAACCCCGCCACGCTCAGCGGCGCCATCGACACCATCGTCGTCGAGCGCGAGGACGGCTCCTGGGCCTGCTCGCCCTTCCACGTCCGCTTCGGCAAGTACCAGATCCTGCGCCCGTCGGACAAAAAGGTCGAGTTCCGCGTCAATGGCGAGCTGCAGCCCTACTCGATGAAGCTGGGCGAGGGCGGCGAGGCCTTTTTCATCTTCGAGACCACCCAGCACATCCCCGCCGACATGCAGACGTCGCCCCTGGCCTCGCCCGCCGCCAGCCCCGAGCAGAAGCCCGCCGACCCCCCCAAGCACCCGCTGCTCGACGACCCCGAGCCCCTCGACCTCGCCCGCGTCGACTCGACCCTGCACCGCCGCGGCCGCGACCGCGACCGCGACCGCCTGTCCATGTCCGTCCCGCCCGCCGACGCCGCCTACGACGCCGCCCTGGACCGCCCCAAGTCGGGCGACTGGTCCGGCTTCCACGTCCACCGCGCCAACACCGACTCGCTTGTTGCCGCCGCGAACGACCACTTCCCCGCCGACCTCGCCAGCCAGAAGGAACACGGCCCGCTCGAGATCAGCAGAGAGGACGCCACCCGCTGGAACCGCTCCGCCCGCTCCGCCAGCCCCCCGCCCGTCTCGCACGCCGAGGCCCTGGCCCGCGCCATCAAGCTGTCCAAGAAGCTGTACTCGTCCAACATCCCCAACAAGGTCACCGACAACGGCGACCTCGAGCTCGACATGACCGGCTACAAGAGCAGCGAGCAGGACGCCCTGCGCGCCGAGGTCATTGCCCGCAACATCCTGTCCGACGAGCTGGCCGGCGACTACGACATTGGCGCCCTGATTGGCGCCGACGAGTCCGGCAACCTCTGGATCTACAGCAGCGAGGAGTCCAAGGCTGCCGCCATGCAAAAGACGGCCCAGAGCGTCTTCAGCGAGCCGTCCATGGACGCCCTGTCCGACCCGGGCTACCAGAGCGACAGCGGCGCGAGCGATGCCACTGGCGACTTTCTCCTCCACAACCGCAACGGCTCCGACAGCGCTCTCGGCCTGTCTGCGCCCCACTCCCCCGAGCAGCAGCACAAAAAGACCGAAACCCGCAACTACGCAAAGACCCTGCGCCTCACCTCCGACCAGCTCAAGGCCCTGAACCTCAAGCCCGGCCAGAACACCATGTCCTTCACCGTCAACCGCTCCAAGTGCGAGGCCTTCATGTTCTACTGGCAGCACGACGTCCCCATCGTCATCTCCGACATTGACGGCACCATCACAAAGTCGGACGCCCTCGGCCACGTCCTCACCATGATCGGCCGCGACTGGACGCACAAGGGCGTCGCCAAGCTGTACACCGACATTGTGAACAACGGCTACAACATCTTCTACCTCACCTCGCGCTCCGTCGGCCAGGCAGACACGACCCGCGCCTACCTCAACGGCGTCGTCCAAGAAGACTACCGCCTCCCCAAGGGGCCCGTCATCACAAGCCCGGACCGCATGATCGCCGCGCTGCGTCGCGAAGTCTACCTCCGCAAGCCCGAGATCTTCAAAATGGCCTGCCTGCGCGACATCATGCAGCTGTTCGGCAAGCCTGCCGGCTCCACCCCCTTCTACGCCGGCTTCGGCAACCGCTTCACAGACGCCCTGTCGTACCGCAGCGTCAACATCCCCAGCACCCGCATCTTCACCATCAACTCCAACGCCGAAGTCAGCCTCGACGTCCTCTCCCTCAACAGCTACAAGACCGGCTACGCCTCCATGCGCGAGATTGTCGACCACTTCTTCCCCCCCGTCGGCCTGCTCGTCCCCGCCGGCGGCGAGAACTTTACCGACTTCAACTACTGGCGCGACAAGCCGCTCGACATTGACGACTTCACCGACTCCGAGGACGACAGCGGCAGCGACACAGAGGCCGGCAGCTACCGCAGCGAAGACGAGGGCGACCTGGGCGACGACCTCGAGGCCAGCTACATGACCAGCGAGAGCGTCGACGACGACGGCCTGCTGCAAGACAGCATCCTCGAGAGCGTCGAGGGCGGCAACGGCGAGCACCTCGGCGAGGACCTCGACCCGCCCTACCCCGACGAAGACGAGGAGCCGTACAGCGAGGAAGAGACGGAGATGGACGACCGCGTCGAAGACTGCGTCGATGACCGCATCGTAGATGACCGCATCGTAGATGACCGCATCGTAGATGACCGCGTCGATGACTGCGTCGATGACCGCGTCGACGAACGCGTCGATGCCCGCCCCACTACCCCAGACCAGCCGCAGCCGCTCCGCGCAAAACACAGCGTCCCTGAGATCAGCAAGAGGATGGCCGAGCGCGCCGCTGAGCGCATGAGCTCTCTGAACGTACGGGATCGCGATGATGGGCCCACGCCCCTGCCTAGTCCAAGGCGGTAGGCGAGGGCGTGCCGAGGCGGTGGTTAGTCCCAGACACACACACTGTGTTGTATGTACCCCACTGCGTATCATTGTTGTCAATAGTTGCATAGCAAGGGCGTTTTTTTCATTTTCTTTTTTTCTTTTTTTTTTTTATCTAGAAGAGCATTTTTGTCGTCGTCGTCGTTGTATCTTACTCACAGCATAGCGAAGAATCCACCCTTTTGTTTTCAGGGGGGTAGGGGGGTAATTCATATACCTGTATTTCTACTATTACCTATTGCTTGCTGTACCCAGTCTGTTGTGAGTTTCGGGAGCTATCTGGTACGCGCTGTCTCTGTCCCTGTCCTTGTTTGGTTGGGTGGCTATGGTTAGTTGGCTGGCTGGCTAGTTGGTTGGTTGGTTGGTTGGTTGGTTGGTTGGTTGGTTGGTTGGTTGGTTGGTTGGTCGGTTGGTTGGTCGGTTGGTCAGTTAGTTAGTTAGTCAGTCAGTCAGTCAGCCAGCCAGCCCGCTGAAACTAGCCAGCCAGCCATCCATGCACTCACTCACTTACTCTGTGGCCGCGAAAAAGAACAAGGTGGCGTGTCGTGTCGTGGCGTGTCGTGGCGTGGTGGTATACATATCGTACACTACCCATCCTGTCAACTGCTTCCTGTCTCTTGTTCTGTCTTGTGGTGTGTTGTATCCTAATATCCCAACATCCAATATCTAATATAAATACACCCCTTCCCTCCTTCTTCCCTTCTTTGTTCTCAAGTCCTTCGTTGTTAAGTCCTTCCTTCTTACATCCACGTCCACGTCTACGCCTACGTCTACATTGACGTCCACGCTGCAGCTCTCAAACACACACACCTGCGCACGCACACACCCCTATACTATAGAATAAGCCAAGCCTGTACTACAGAACAAGCTAACCTAAACTCTAACGCCTATTATTTAGATGGCCTATACCGGTAGTTCACTTTCTACGTGCAGAGCGTAAGTAGTTATACACATTTAAAAGAACATTTTATTACTATTGATATTGACTATCAACTACCTCTCTTCTTCTTCCTACATCATCCTTCTTCTGTTAATTGGGTGTAGGGAGAGGGAGTCGCGGACTAGATGTGGCGGATAGCAGAATACGGACGGTGGGTGTAGGCGTGCTTGGCAAGCTGCGCGGCGCGATGTGAAAAAAGTCTTGTTTGGTTGGTGGGATATGTATACATACTATACTATACTATACTGTACACGTATCTCCTCGCGGCTCGGGTGGTCGTACAGACTCAAAACTCGTTGGTGTGGGCAGAGAGGTTTCTCGTTGGGGTGGGGAAATGCCATGCCATGCGCACTTCTGCCAGCCCTGCACAATCGACTGTGCCTGCCGCACTTGAACCCCCTACGTCCCCATCCCCCCCTCACGTCACGTCAACACAACACACCCCCTACGTCCCGCCCCACACCCCCCCTCTCCTCACCCCACTCGCGTCGACCCTCCCCCCCTCCTCCCTCCTCGTGACCCCCTGCCCCCCCTCCTCGACCCTCCTCCCCTGCAGCCTCCCCTCATCATCCAAATTCCACCACTCCTTGTGCTTAGTGCGCGCGTCCTCTAATTTCCTCTTATGCTCGCGCCGCGCCTGCTGGCGCTCCTCGGCGCGCGCAAACCACTCGCTGCGCGCGGCGTCGAGCTCGGCCTGCGTCTGGTACTGCAGCATGCAGGCGTTCATGGCGAGGCGGGGCGCGCGGCACGCGTAGATCATGGTGAGGGTGCGGCCGAGTGCGCATTGGGCGAAGGCTGGGCGGGGTCAGGTCGGGTCGGGACAGGTCAGGTGGAAACGAAACATGATGGAAGTGGAAAGTCGGGAAACATCAGGAAGGGAAAAGTAAGGAAGGGAGAGGTAAGGAAGGGAACGCACCCTCAATCTCCCCCGCGCACTTGGCCCGCACGTTCTTGTAGTACAGATCCCGCACCTGCTGCTCCTGCGGCGCAGACAGCGGCGTCGGGTTCGCCGGCCGCGTGTTGGTCCCGATGATGTAGCTCTCGGCCGACCCGGGGCTGGCCGCCGGCGGCATCGACGCGCCGGGTGTGTTCATATCTTCTCCTGTACGCTGGATTCCTGCTCGAGGACGGGGATGGGGATGGGGATGTGGATGTGGATGTGGGTGGAGGACGAGCTCCGGCGGGGATGTGTGGCCGGGTGGAGCAATGCGCGACAGCGGCGTGGATGGCGGGTAGTGGGGGAGCGGGCGGACGGCGGTGCAGAGGTAAGTTGGCGGGGCGGTGGTGGTGGTGGGATGCTGCGCTGCGCTGCGCTGCGCTGCGGCGAGCTCGGTGGTGGTGCGAGATTTGGGACGCGGTGCAGGGATTAGCAGTCGGTGGATCGGGGTTTGGGGACGGGAGTGCCGATGGCGCTGGGCCGAGGCTGTCATGGGCGTTTTACACATGCTGGACGGGTGCGTTTTCTGTCTCCCTTTCACGGCCGGATCTTGCACTTCACACCTTGAGGGAGCATTTGACTGTCGTTCTGGCAACCGGAGCTGCATCCACTCGACGTCCATCACCTTCTCGCATTGCCGTACTCGATACACTACACTACACCACACCACAC
>JAFISE010000063.1:58596-138577 GCA_022560025.1 Stagonosporopsis chrysanthemi | reverse complement strand
CTCACCACACCACACTCACCACACCACACTCACCACACCACACTCACCACACCACACTCACCACACCACACTCACCACACCACACTCACCACACCACACTCACCACACCACACTTACCACACCATGAAGGTCCAAGGCCGCACATTCATCATCAGCGGCGGCGTCTCCGGCCTCGGTCTGGCAACCGCCCGCGCCCTGCACGCACAAGGCGGCTACGTCTCGCTGCTCGACCTGAACAGCGCCAACGGCTCCGCCATTGTCTCAGAACTCGGCTCGCGCGCAAAGTTCTTCGAGACAGACGTGAGCTCGACCTCGGCCATCGCAGCCGCCATCGCCGGCACCGTGTCCTGGATCGGCGCAACCAACGCGCCCATCGGCGGCGTCGTCGCAGGCGCCGGCGTCGGCCTCCCCGGGCTGATCATCGACAAGAAGAACGAGCCGCTGAGCATCGAGAGCATCGACTTCGTGCTCAACATCAACCTGCGCGGGACGCTCGACCTCGTCCGCCAGGCGCTGCCGCACATGACGCAGAACGCGCCGGACGGGGCCGACGGCGAGCGCGGCGTCATCATCATGATTGCGTCGTCTGCGGCGTTTGACGGGCAGATGGGCCAGGTCGCGTATGCGGCGTCGAAAGGCGCCGTCGCCAGCTTGACCCTCCCGCTTGCGCGCGACCTGAGCAAGTACGGGATCCGCGCGGTGACGGTGGCGCCCAGCATGTTTGACAGCGCCATGACGAAGATGCTGAGTGGGAAGGTCAAGAAGAGTCTGGAGAGCAGCATGGAGTTCCCCAAGCGCGCGGGGCTGCCGGAGGAGTTTGCGAGGCTGGTGGTGGAGGCGGTGGGGAATCAGATGCTGAACGGGACCGTGTTGAGGCTGGACGGGGCGATGAGGATGCCGGCGCGGCTGTAGGGGTATCATTGATCTATTCGAATGCGAGCATGACGACTAGGGGCTCAGCGCTTGCGCTCCCTGATCTTGAACTTGACGCCGTTCTTGTTGACGCCGCCGACGCTGCTGGTCATCTTTGCGCGCTGCTTTTCGAGCTCCTCCTCGGCCGCCACCAGCTCGCGCTCCTTCTTCTTGACCATCTGCAGCCGGAACGCTGTCCTTGTCTGTGCCTTTGACCGTGTCTTCTCGAACTTCTTCAGCTGCTTTGCCTTCTCCTCCTGCTCCTTCAGCTTTCGCGCCGACAGCGTCTTCTTCTGCGGCCGTTCCTCTTCCTCCTCCTCATCCTCGCTCTCCTCATCCTCCCACTCTGCAGGAAACTCCGGCTGCGACGCCGTGGGCATAGACTTGCCCTCGCCGAACCACGTGTCAGCGTCAAACTCCTCCTGCTCGTCCTCGTTCTCCACAAACACCCTGTGCTTCCCCTTTTTCCCGTCCTCGCCATCCTTCAGCGCCCGCGCCTCGCCCTGCTCTTCCAGAATCAACCGCTCCTCCAGCTTCTGCCTCTCGCGGTGCACCTGCTGCAGCATCGTCCTAATGTATGCGGCATCCTGTGTCTTGAGTAGCTTGACAACGTCCATGCTCAGCGCCTCGTTGCCGCGGTCTGCGACCTTTCGCCCTTTGGAGTCGACGCTCGACGACATCATCTTGAAGGAGAACTCATCGGGGTTGCGGTCGCGCGCTTTCTCGGAGAGGATCTTGAGCTTGGCCTTCTTCTGACGGTGGTCTGCTGCGCGCAACTTGTAGTCCTGTGTGTTGTCAGTGTCTTCTGTCGAGCGTTGCTAGAAGTGTGATCGAACGTACCTTGCGCTTCTCGAGAAGTCCCCATTTTTTGCGCTCTTCAGGCTGCGCGCGCTCTTTGTGGTTGCGCCGCTGGACGGCATTACGCATGGACGACATCGTGGGCGGGCAGAGCGGTGTTTGTGCTAGTTGCGTGAGGCGTCCAAAGTTCGAGTTGATGCTCTAGAAAATTAACAATTCACGATAAGATAGGCTGTATGTAACGCTAGTCTGATACAGGCTAGCGTACCAACACTCTAGTCTAACCACCTCGTTTGTCTGTCATTGCTGGCGGCTACGACCTCAGGTCGTTCTTCCCGGGCTTGATTTTGTTCATTGTTAGAGCTCTTTCATGGTCAAGGGAGGATGTGGGATAGTTCACAATAATTGCAAGCGCATCAGAGCACAGCAGCGTCATCACTTATATATATACCCACGTTCTACATGCCCACTGCCACCATCGGATTCGAGATCATCTCAAACGTCGCCTGCACAGGCGCCACCACCCCCCGAAAGAAATGCGTCCGAAACGGCGGATGCTGAAAGTTCTTCTGACGATCGGGTCCGGGGAATTCGCATCGAAGGCATCTTTGGACCGCATAGCCGTACTCGTCGCCAGCTTCGTCGTACACTTCTTCTAGACACTCGTCTATGTCGTCGTCTGTAGAAAGTCCCGATCCGGTTGATGGTGGGTTTCCCTGTAGTTCGTCCCGGAGTGCTGGGAATGCGCGGTTCAAGCATAGCTCCATCAGCAGAATGCCCAGTGCGAAGAGAGTTCGGTTTCTGATGAAACCTCGCAAGGTATTGGTGGTAGGTTGCACGGGGGTTGCATTCGTCTGCGGGCCTTCGAATAGGCACGACACGTACATGTCTTCCAAGTCATTCTGTGGGTAAGTCTTCGAGACTTCTGTCATCAGTTGGACTTCGTCTTTGGTAAGGTCCTCACTGAGCCAGTCAGTGTCTGCCAGAAGAAGCACACCCCAGCAGACTGATGCTGCTATCTCGAATCGTCGTTTACGTGTGAGGCGAGATCTCTTCGTTTTCCCCGATAGCGGGCAGGAGCTTACAATCGTGGATGGCTTCACTGCTGTACTGCGCAGTCGAACGTGCTGTGCAAAAGCTGGATCGGGGTGTACTAAGTACCCAAGTTCTTTCTCGACATCTGCACAGTTTAGGAGGTCTGTACACAGGACTTTGATGTGGTCGGAGAGTTTCGTAGAGCAGGTCGTTGTTGAGGGAGCTGTTGCTGTAGCTTTTGGAGGGGTTGCTGACAAAAGTTAGGCTCACTTTGGGCTGAGCATCGATGCTAGATCTCAGACTTACAGTTGTTGTGTGATCCCACAGCAGTCGAGCCGCCTCCATGATCTGCGCCCTCCTTTATCCTCACCCTTTTGAAGCCGCTACGAGTCCCTTTCGTCAACCCTGGTTTAGCTGCGGCCGCCGGTTCAGGACCTGGGGTTGCAGGCGCTGGGGTCGGTGCCTTCACTTCCTGAACATCCACCATAACGTGTCTCCAAAGCTCGTGTTGCGTACCGGCTGACGTACTTCCGTAGGAAAGAGCCATCTCGAACCTTGCCGGCAGCAACCACTTTTCTGTATGCCAGGTCAACCGCACGCTGCCTTTGTGAGGCACAGAGCAACTGCAACCCCACCCAGCTCGTAAAGCTCCATGTAGAACTCGAGCATTTCGATTGGCTTCGATACACCTGTCCGCATCGAAGCACGCATGCAAACGCCTCACGATACGGTTGTCGACAGACTCTGCAGAAGGCACCTCCATCTTAGCAAAGCAATTTTTCAACGCCTTGTTCAAGACCTCCAATTCATTGAAGAGCTGGTGCATTTCGCTATCTTCGAGATCCAGGCTTACAAGGATCCTTTTCATTTCAGCCTTGAGGCGTTTCTCGCCTTCTTGCCGCCACTTTGGCTGTAATGTTTGTCAGCGTTACAGTTCAAGGCCGATCCGTACCATGATCATCGCCAGACGTACTCACCCTTGTGGGAGTCCCAACGTCGAGCATTCCCGCGATTGTCTTTGCAATGATGTTGATGCGTTTGATTATGGCTAGGAGCTTATCACACTTGAAGGGATGTCTCTGGTGCAAGTGTAATCCAATATCGTCGAAGGGCATGTCTTGAAGGCCCACAGATTCCATGGTCTCGTCATACTGCTCTTCTTGAATCCAGAGGCTTAGTTGCAATCTGTTTAACGTTGCCTCGTAGTTGGCATAGTCGTTCAGAACCCTTGCCACTTTTGCATACTTCTCGAGAGCGATAAGGATCAACGGGATGCCACCTAAAGCAACTCCAGCAACTTCCATGATAACCACGTCAATTATCGAGATACACAAGGCGTCTTAGGATACTGTGAGACAGATGGTGCTCTGAATGGGTCTGGCGGGGTAAGAGGATCCGTATGCAGGATGCATGCTGACTTAACCGACAACCCCTCCTCTCAACTGAGCGCGGCTTCCTCGTCAGCCTGACAAACACACCAAATCTCGCAGGCACGACATCTAAGATCGATCAAGAGTACAAAACGAGACATTCTTCTCAAAAGCATAGCCAAGACTCTGCATCCATCGACTACACGAGCCAGAGAACTTGAAACTTTCTGGTCACTCGCTGTACCATGCAGGCGCCGGAAACCAGTATGGTGAATTCGCTCGCCGAGCTGTACAGTGAATGCGCATCAGCCTTCCAGCATCTGTTGTCTCGTCTGCGCGAGTCTGTTCGGCTTGAAGTGCAGGACAAAGCCTTATCACTAGATGCGGTGCTGGAAGAACACGGTAAACTGAGGATCTGGGCTGAGCAAACTCGAGTCTTCCTCCCTCCTAGTTCGCGAGGATCACTAGATGAGGTCATACGGGATCGAGCGAAAACCAAGCGAATTCTTTTCAGCGCGCTCAGACAACTGATGGAGTCACTCCAAACAGGTCAGCTGTAGGGTCTTTGAAATGTATAAAGCTGACAGCTGAAGCCTCGGATGCCGTTGGACTCACATATGATGACCATGGCTCACCCCGCTCGGCAACTCACCATGGTCCTTCCACTCTTCCCTCAGGCAATCAGGAATCAGACGACGATGTTATTGACCAGTTCTCGCAAAACCCCTACTCTAAACTCGATTCAGCCATACGTCATATTTCAGAGCAGATACGTTTGCTTTACAACGCTTCAGCTTTACTGAAGCGGCCAGGACTGACTGGAAGATACATACGCTCGAAGAACCCGACCAGCGACGATGACAAAAACGTACATGAGTACCTCCATTTCGACAAGTCACATGTCCAAGAAAAGGTACTGCAGTGGTACAATGATTGGGCAGCGCAAAACCACGAAGGATATCGTGGGTGGATCTCTTCTTCTATGGCGAGCATCGATGTCAATGGAGATCTGATTTTACGCTTAGCCACGTCAAACTTGAAGCGTCGCCGACAACTACAATACTGGCTTCAGCATTCCGATGTCCCTGAAACCGTCTCAGCATTGGCCAAAGTCGAGATTGGAGTACAAAGTCACATCAGCAGGCCATCGCCCGCTATTGATAGCGTCAACGTTCCCGCAGCACCCAAAAACTTCACTAGTAGGAGTGAATCAGTTCGTACGACTAAATCAAAAGTCTCTCTCTCCACAGCTGTCTTGACTGAAATGAATGACGTTCACAAAAGCACTGCTGGACAAACTGTTTATGAAGAGTCAGTCATCGGTAAATTCACGTCGACACGCGTCCCTCTACTACCTCAAGCCGCTTCCAAATCTCCGAATTTCGACTGTCCGTACTGCGGGTTAAGTCTGGATTCAGCGGCAGTGAGAAGCAGACGAGCTTGGAAGTAGGTTCAATTTCAGCATCTCCGCACTGGTCGTAACCTTGCTGATCCCTTTTACCACAGAGCCCACGTCTTCAGAGATCTGCGACCATACATGTGCACGTTCGTAGATTGTGTCACCGCATCAAGGCTCTATCATGCGCGTCATGACTGGGTGTATCACGAAACGCAGATGCATCGGCGGCAATGGGCGTGCTCAGAGGGTTGCCACCAAGAATTCAGAGACCCAAATTCTTTCATCAGACATCGGCGGAACGACCATAGCGACCGGTCGAGAGATGGCCAACTGCCATTACTTCTCGCACTTAGCGAGCGCCCAATGAGCGAAGATACCATAGAGCGCTGTCCATTATGCCCGACGAACCTACCGGTATCGGCCTTACTCCCTCATATCGCACAACATCTGGAGCAAGTATCGCTTTTCGTCCTCCCATCCACTGATAACGAAGCTGATGACTTCGGCCTTGTTTCGAACGAGTCCAATCAGGCCCTTGACGACTACAGCAGTCATCTGAACAGTATTTCGGAGCCCTCAAGCACAGCGAGCATCCGGGACGTAGTATTGGATGAAAGAGAGGTAAATGTCGTCGCAGATGATTCATTCGTTATTGAAAAAGATCAAATAGGCTCACCGGATCCTGGTGAACATTCACAGGACTGGGCACAGATCTTCGATCCCACGAAAATACCTGCACACTCAGACGAATTTGATCCAAACCTCGAAATCCTGAAGAAAATGCAGGTCCAAGGGGAAAAGACTGTGGAGCTGTTCCCTCTTCAAGCTCCCGGGCTTGATGAAGATGAAAAAGCTGCGAGCGAGCATCCAGATCGTACACTTTTGCGACATTTCATCGAGAGAAATATAGTATCCTTAACGTTTGAGGGTGCAGAGCAAAAATTCTTACAGCGAGTAGCTTTTGAGAGTGCGACAACAGAGAGGAAGATCCGGCAAAATATTCTCATGGAGGATAATGGTCGACTGCACAGAAAAACGGAGCAGCTTGATCTTGCCACTTATGCCTACCGTAGTTGTCGGAAGCTCTTCGTCACGTTTATACTGAGTGTGCTATCCATGGACCTCTTGAAAACTTTGATAGACTCTGGGATTTCGGATGCTCAATTTCCACTGAGGCTTGAAGACTGTCCAATCCAATTACGTCTGCGAATGGTAGCGCATGGCTTCATCAACAATCAGCGCTACTTCAACATAGCTCACTTCGATCCGGGCTCATTTCAAGAATTGGACGAATCATGGATGATACCAATCGGTTTCGAAAACAGGAACCCTATTTGGAAAGGTTATTGGAGCGAAATATACCATGTTCGCATCCATCACCAACATCATTCTTTCAGTCATGTAGGCTTCCTATCCTTCACTATCGTCGCCATTATGTACTGACTTAACACAGCAAGATGCGCAATATCTCATGCGTGTCTATCGGTTTAAGGAAAAGCACAACTTGGACGTCGTCCCATTCGTGCTGCAAGTAAAATTGCGGCGCGTGGTACAATGCCTTGCAGCTTTCACACGGTCTTCCTCAGTATATATGCTCTACAGGATGGTGTATGGAAATCTGGAGCAGTACTTTGAGAGGAAGCCGGGTGGGCATGCAACTGAGAGGCAACTTATCTCAGAGTTGTCCGGAATTGCTTGGGCACTGCACAATCTCTCGAAAGGGGCGCTATCCGATCAATCGACAAGCACAGCATCATTTGCTCTCGACATCACCCCCGAAAAGATAATGGTCCTCTCTGAAGAGGTTTTTGAGCTACAACTCTGGGTTGAGTCCTTCCAGATCTTCCGACAAGGACAACCCGGAAAAGTCGTACTGACTCCGGCGTACAAAGCCCCTGAACCTCTAAGGCTAGACGAAGCTGTCAGTGTTACAAGAGCTAATGTCTGGTCTCTTGGCTGCACCTTTCTGGAGATTCTAGTGTGGCACATCGAAGGCTACACTGCATTGTGCAAGTTTCGCGAGAGCAGAGGACACGTTGCTCCACAGTCAAGCAATCGGATCGACAAAAGATTTTGGTACCTTGAAGAATCTGAAATCGCCTCCAAGCCACAAATACGTGAGCCGGTTAACGATATGTTGCGAAACCTGCTGGTCCGCACTGAAGGACCGATACGTACGGCCGTCGATGTTGTACGAAACATGCTGCAAACCGACCCGGAGAAACGTATAAGCGCTGCACAGGTCGCGGCGACTTTGGAAAATTCGACAGCCTTGTCTTTCCCGGCCAAAGCATAGGAGGTAGTGAGTATGGTGGTCATGCATCCGTCCCTGGTGTGCTCCGCTAGAAATCCAGCCCCACGGTGGCGACAACCCACGTTAAGCATACGAACAGTTGCGATGAAACTATTGATTTCAGAAGTTTTTGCACGTAAAGTCAATGGTGCATTCGATGTCGTTGTTCTTAATATATTGTATTCATTGGTCTTTGAGAAACCTGCCCTACACGCCGCTCATGCAAGTGACTAATATACATAGAAGACCATGGTCTCAGGATTCTCCCTCCTCATCCTGCTGTTCTTCTTCTGCAGACTGATCCTCATAACCCACACAGCAGCTACCGCAACCGCCGAGAACGAAATACTCGCCATCCAGGCTTTCAGGAAGCGCGGGTTGTCCGTGCTAGGCCAAAGGTATGGTGTGTATATAGAGCTCATGTTACCAAGCGAGTTGCATAGCGCAAGCGCAACAGCCTTCTTCTCGGGCGTCTGTCCGAGCGTGACGCTAACCCATCCGAGCATGATGTTGTTGATGCCGAAGGAGAAAGTGACGAAGATGAAGATCGCGACGAAGCGGGCAGCGATGTTGGTCGTGACTGCGGGGATGATGAAGCCGACGATGATGATGCACTTGCAGACCGTGATGTGCCAGGTGCGCTCGTTGTAGCGACCGGAGGTGTAACTCATCACGATGGCCATCACAGCGGCGAGCAGGTAGGGCGGGCAAGTGAGCGCAAGCGTGGTGGTGGTGTTGTAGCCGAGGGTCCTGACGACGGTGGGCAGGAAGGACTGGAAGCTCACAGACGAGATGTGGGTGTTGTACATGATGCAGAAGACCCAGGTGCGCCAGTCTGCGAGCGCTTGACGCAGGCCGACCCACACGCTGGTTGCTTCCTCGCGCTGCGTGGTGTCGGCTGCGATGCGGATGTGTGCGAGCTGGCGCTCTGATTCGCTCAGCCAGCGTGTTTGGAGGGGGTGGTCGGGGAGCAGGAAGAAGGAGGTGCTTGCTACGCCGATGGAAAGAGCGCCTTGGATAATGAAGAGCCTATCATCAACGGTCAGTGGTTGATCTGAATGAGAAGTGTGATCTGGACGTACCAACGCCATCCGGCCAGGCCGTGGGCACCGTCGAGTCCAGCAAAGACACCAGCGGCGATCAGACCAGCGAAACTGGAAGCGATCATGTTTCCGGTATAGAAGATGGCCATGCGGGTCGCAATCTCCTTCTTGGTATAGAACAGCGACAGCAGGAAGAGAGCACCAGGATAGAACTACCGTCATCAGCCTTGCACTGTATTTTACTTGATGATAGACACTCACAGGAGCCTCAGTCACGCCGAGCATGAAACGGCAAGCCAGCATACTTCCGAAGTCGTTTGCCAAGAAGGTCAAGAGACAGACAATGGACCAAGCCATGCAGAAGCCTTGCACAAGTCAGTCTTGAGCGCGAAAAGCGCTTGGGCAAACTCACCACCAAGATACCATGACGGACGGACACGGTTCAAGATCATGTTCGATGGAATCTGACCAGCGATGTATCCGACGAACAAGATGGAGATCAGTGTGTTGTATTGTGTGCCTTTGAGGCCCAGATCGGCATCCAGAGAATTGAGTTTCGCGTTGACCAAGGCATTTCGATCAAGGAAGTTGAAGAAGTACATAATCCAGAGCATGGGCTGCCAGCAGGTCAGTCAGGTTCCTCGATTGCTGAGCTCTGCGAGACTTACAAGAATTGTACGGTCGAGTTTCTTCACCAACTTGATTTCTTCGGGGTTGGTCTTGCTACGCGCACCGAAGGCGTCGAGCTTCGCATCTGCCTCTACTTTGGCCAGCGAAAGATCGTTGTCATGGGTGTCGACGCGTTCGACATAGTTTGCGGCGCCGAGGTCTTTCTTGTCGTCGACGATCGTGGCATGCGCAGGTGCAACATTAGGAGACGCCATTTTCGCAGCTGTCAGGACCTAGGTTGGGACAGGAGCTTGTCGAAAGGTGAACGAAGTGACGATCATACAGGGCGCTTCATCTTATACATGTTCGGCGACCGCCACGTCCATGATCTGTACAACTGTCCAAGCCTGGCCGAGGCCCGGCTATCCTTCCTGAGCATCTTGTCCCGGCGCAGGTGGCTTACGAAGTCTTGGTGTTGAGTCGGAAACTGCCCAACCTTGATTCTTTGCAGCTAGGCACACGTGCTACCCCAGAGTCTCCCCCGCACACCAAGGCACGCCCCCACGCTTCCCCGGAATCTCCGCCCAAAGGGACGAATTGGCCAGAACGAGCTGAGTCGCCTGACGATAAGCCAATGACCGATTATGTCTGGGTTGGCATCGGCGGAATCGCCGAACGGGGGTTCGTTTCGATGATGTAGACGCCCAGTGGGAGAGCGTCTTTGTGTTGAGGCCCAGCCACTTGCCTCTCTAGCGGAGGGCTTGGCTGGCGGCACTTCAACGCGGTACCGGGTGGACTCCGGTATTCAGGTCTGAGGATTCCAGAAAACAAGGTAACATCCAATCAAAACAGTGCGTCACGAAGTTGCTCTCGGTCCGTCGTGTTCTTGGTGCAGTTGCCTCGTAACGCGGTTATGTAGGCTGAGGCGTGGGGGTTCAGTATCTTTTGTTACGACTTCACGCTATTGCCCCAACGATGAAGCATCACAAGATCCGCTTGCCCGGAATGTAGAGTCAGCGGAGGGCTGGTATGGGTACGAACAATGGGATATGAGCAGTCGGCAAAGGACTCACAAAGAGAGGCTTGCGAGCAAGTACGCAGACTGATAATGGGAAAGCGATAGAAAGGCGGGCCAATTTTGTTGCAACAGATTCAAAATTGCCTGCTACCGAGTTTTTGGTACACTAACATGCAAGAGCTGTTAGTGCCACTGCGTAGCGTTACGTGGGTGAGCTGTGAGAGTAGGACGCTCAACCTAAAGATGGATTCGTGTGGGGTTATTGTACGGATCGAGGCAGAGCGTAAGTTTCAATGAAGGTCGCAGTCGAATCTGGACTTCTCAGATCTGGAGGCTATGATACCTGCAGCATCGACGTGATGGACGTGCAGGTAACAAACCTCTGGTCTACAAACACGGGAGCGAGGTCGCGAAAGATTGATTAGTATTGTCCTACTATATAGAACAGGAGACGTTGCAGAAGCACGGTCTCCGAAGCGATCTGCAATAGATCTCGTACTTCAGCCTCAGCCCCAAGGAAGGCTCTACTCGGTTTTAATATCGTCACTCTACATATGACCCTGATGTTGTGAGAACGGAAGCCCCTGCCTCTTGACTTTTTATCTTCACTCACATTAAGAGCTTGCAAGCGTTACGCTGCGCTCAATTCAGCGAGAGCTCTCGGTGCCCTAGAGAACAATAGATACGTAGCGTCTTGGTCCTCGGCGTGTGGCGAGCAGAAGAGAGACCCCGTGATATGCTAGCTGAGTCGAAGCAGGAACCAACGACGATTTGACTAGAGCCCTTTTGTACCGACAACCGCAAAGAGCAATCCGCAAGCACTCTCCACAGAGCGCTCAGGACTGTATCCCCAGTAACCTCAATTAGGGCACTTCTGAAAACGTTGACGACCTACCCACAAAATTTCTCCAGCCTTATCACCTCGACTCGCGTTGTTTCCTCCTCGAAACTCGCTGACGCCACTCAGGTCTTAGGGCTGCGTACACAAGGGGGTTATCGATGCTGTCACATTAGTTGTACAGACAGCACGACAATCTCTCAATCGTACTGATGTTTACTGACCCCAGATCTGCGAGGTGGACGCTGCAATGGCAACCGCTCGCCAGTCGCAGCCGTTCGATGTACTGTCTTGGCCTCATACCTCAGCCTGATGGCCCCACGGAGATTAAGGTATCGCGTCGATCACCTACAAACCGTGCCAGAAGTTGTCTTCCAGCAATTGCGCAGAGAAAGGGGAGCTTGGCTGGTATCATGCTTGATAAAAATACCTCGTCTGGACAGGTGGACTTCTAGCTTTCAAATTGGTGGAAAAAGCGCACCGCCACCCGAATTGGTTCGTCGACAATGTGGACGTGAACGGGAACAAGTAGGAGAATTCATTCACTTCTTGTACTGTCGTAGCGTCAGATCCCATTACAAACGGCCGTGTTCCTGAGGTCAGATGCGGAGGCAACCTTGCTCAATGGTACACTATTGGTCTCGCAATCGTGGGGCGATTGCCCAAAGGCATTTTTTTGTGGGATTAGAGAATTGCAGCTGTGGTGTAGGTGCACAAGGCGTACCACCGACCATGACTCGAAAGGCTGTGTGGAGATAGCAAGAGCGGGACGAGGAACTAGGGATCTGCACTAGATTGATGCTCCAGGTTCAGCTAATTGTTGTTACTGACTTCGATAGTACTCGAACACGATCCGAATGCGAGACATGGTGGCTGTCACACGACCCAAGTGAGCAGTGCTTCAGCGCGCCGGACTCGTCAACATCGCCTTTTCGTTAACTCCAGCACGTGGATCCGAGATCTTCGCGCAATATGTCTGTACAGGGACAATACCGCCACTTCGATCAGGTGCTGCCCTCCAGCTGACCTCTCTTGTCCTGGCCAAGCTCTCCAGCTCATCCAGCCTGTTCAGCGTTGCCTTTAGATGCTCTTCGAACCCCTCTTCGCTACAGATGTCGCGGAAAGCGTTCTGCATCGGCACGGAGTCGGCGCGCACCATGCCCCACGCATCGATGTGGATCACGTTGATGTGGTCGAATGGTCTGATGAAGTCTGCGCGTGTGATGATTTGGCGGGACTCGTGCAGAGGGATTTCAGGAAGAACGCCGTTGGGGTCAGCATTCTCCTTCTCTCGAATGACAAGGGCGCGTGCGAGTACAATGGCTGCTGCGCAAAATTTCTGCTGCTCTTCCACGTCGTCGTCCATCGAGTCGCCGAGTATCCAGCACTGGTTGAGGAACCATGACTTCTCCCGTCGGTTAATGTTCGCGCATACTTGCAGCATGTCGCTGGACTTGGCTACTTGGTTCAGAAAGATCAGTCGGCCGCCGACCTTGGCAAACACTTCGTCCAGTATGGTTTGCGGCACCTGCTCGTTGTGGTACTTGGCGCGGTACTTCCTCAAAGCTTCCGTGACGATGTCTTTCCGGATGTCGCGTATGTTCATGACTTGCATATTCGTGGCGTGCGGGGTGAGGCGCTCAAGTGTCCAGTGCTCATCAGATGTGAACACAACGGTGACCAGCTCGTTGCTTGCCCAGATCTCTGCCCGCTGCTGCAGGATCTCCATCAAGTCGCGCCCCTGGTCGTCATCTTTGCAAAGGTGTATGTTGTTGATGACCATCAGAAGAGGCTTGCCACGTCGCTTCCTCATCGACAAGGCAACCTTCTCCAGCTGATTCAGGGCTCGCTCGATGTCAAGCAGAGGAGTGCTGTCTCGAGGACCTCTGATGCTGAACAGACCTCCGATGTAATCCTCGTGGAATTCATAATCGATGGCCTTGCCGAGTCTTGTCCGAAAGACTTCCAGCTCGCTGTGAGCTTCCAGCATGGCTACACCGTCTCCATTGACCTTGCGCATGGCCTCCAGCAGCAAGGCGCGCTTTCCAGTTCCCCTCTCGCCGATGATAAGATAGTATTTGCCGCGAGTTTTGCCGCTCACAATGTCATTGACCAGCCCCTGTTCATCTCGTGGCACCCAGAACTCTTTCTCGACAATCTCCTGGACTTTGTCGGGCTCGGTGCCATAGGCCACGCGACCCAGCGCAACGCGCTCTTGCGAGCTGTAGCCAGTTGAGAAGGCATTCTCGATCTTGCTTCGGACCGTCCTCTTGTAGAAGAGACTGTATCCATAGCCTCCAAGCGCCAGACCCAGGAGCGAGATGAGAGCTACGGTGCTGCCTTCGAGCACGCTGCGCGCAAACTTGCTTCGCTCTTGGTTGCCATTACTGTCGTTATCGGTCGTTTGCGAGCGCACAGACGGTCGTTCGGCGGTAAATGGCAGCTGGCGGAGGAATGGAGCAGGACGCTTGCCGAGGGGCAGCAGAAGCCATCCTAAGAATCGTCAACAACGTCAACGTCGGTAGGAGCTCGTCTAGAGCATACCTCGCCGCAAACCTCTCACAGGCCGTGGCATTCGTTACTCTAGTCCTGATACTCACGCAGGCGAGCTGAAGACGGCTAGGTGTCGTGGCATAATAGACAGACGCCCAGACATCTCGCCTTCGCTAAGATTCATGACTGCCGTCTTTGCCGTGCGCATGCAACCGAATGCAGGAAGCAACTGGCGAGCGAGGGCGAGGCTGACCATCTCCACCTTCTGCGCTCAGCTGCATCGTTTCCATCCAGATGCTGCTGTCCAAAGTATTAAGCCAAGAGACCCTGGATTTTAGTGTGGTCAAGCTAACGTCCGTTAAGGTGACGGGCGCAGTGGAAAGTCGCCTCACGCACGGCGTTGCTGCTGCCTACCAGCACGTCAAACCACACACATGAGATGGACCGGCGCCGAACACGACGCAACGCGCAACGCTGTGGGGTGACCAGGATCGTCGGTGGGGAGACCTTCAGCGCCGTGTCGAAAGTGAAAGGGCTATGCGCGAGCCTAAGCCCAATGTGACAAGGCCGGTATGTAAATCATAGTGTCCAGCACTGGCTGGCGATTTCGGCGTGCCCAGATGTCCGTCGGCCAGAGCGCATGATCACCAGGTCACAGCGCTCCATGTGAATTCTTCTGTCCTCCTGTCTGCCTCTCATGGCTTCGAACAATCCACAGCTACCATTGCGCACAACATGAGTTCTGTGTCGACTGCGTCGACGGGCACCCCACCCACCAACTCTATCCCATACCCCACCCAATCGCAAACACCGACTAAATCGCCGAAAGCTCTCCTTTACCGCCTTTACGTATCACACACTCTTTCGACCTGGAATGCGCGAACCTTTGAATTCGGCGCTGTCATTTTCCTAGCTGCTATCTTTCCCGGGACTCTCTTTTTCGCCTCTTGTTATGCTTTATTCAGATCTGCAGCCGCTGCTGCACTGGGCTCCTCTATCGGTAACTTTGTCGACAGCAAGAACCGCCTTCATGTAGTGCGGCAGAGCATTGTGTGGCAGAGGCTCTCTGTTGCCCTATCATGTCTTGTACTGGCTGTGCTGTTGGCTGGCAACGTTCAGAATGCATTTTTCCTGTACGCGCTCTTCGCCACGGTTACGGCGCTAGCAGGTGTCGAGAAGCTGGCCTTTGTCGCCAATACGGTTGCCGTCGAAAGAGACTGGATCGTCGTTGTCTCTGACAGTTTGGGTGTCGAAAGACAGGAGCTGAATAGCGCCATGCGCAGAATCGATCTGGTCTGCAAACTGGTCGCACCCCTCTGCATCGGTCTGCTCGACGGTTACTCGACGAAGGTTGCCATCTGGGTGGTCTTCGGTCAGAACGCCATCAGCGTGCTTGTCGAATACTTTGCTATCGCACAAGTCTATTCTGCGATTCCAGAGCTGGGGCACGGAAAAGAGCAAGGAAACACCGCTGAAACACCGCAATCACCGGGTCGCACACGCACCGACCCGTCACGGTCCGCTCTGAACACCATCAAGGATAACGTCCGCCCATGGAAAGATTATTTTCAAAATCCCGCCTTCCTGGCTTCCTTCTCTCTATCGCTACTGTACCTCACTGTCCTGAGCTTTGCATCTCAGATGACCACCTATCTCCTGACTCTTGGCTACACAAGTACTCACGTGTCCATCATGCGCCTCGTGGCCGTCGTTCTCGAGCTCTCAGCAACATGTGCTGCACCACACCTCATGTCCAAGATCGGTGCTGTGCGTTCGGGACTCTGGTTCATCAACGAGCAGCTCTTCTCCATCATGCTCGCAATCAGCTTCTTCGCAGCCATGACATCAGAAACGCACCTCAAACTTGCCGGTCTCGCGCTCGTTGCCGGTGTCGCACTATCTCGCCTTGGACTCTGGGGCTTCGATCTGTGCGTGCAGTACTTGGTGCAAGAAGACGCGCCAGAGGCGTCACGCGGCTCTTTCTCCGCCATCGAAATGTCGCTCCAAAACTTCTTTGAGCTGTTGAGCTTCGCGACCACGATGATCTTCTACAGACCCGAGGACTTCAAATATCCAGTGTACATCAGCGCGGGCGCTGTGGCACTGAGTGCGGCGTGTTTTGCGGGCTTTGTGAGGCAGAAGAGGGGACATCTGCTGCACACAAGCAAGTGCTTGAAGAGAATGGGCAAGAGCGGGAGGTACCAAATACTGCCGACTATTGCGGAAGAGGTGGAGATGGAAGACAACAATATTGTCGACGAAAGACGTTTCTAGATACCCAATCAATCTCCTTTGTTATTTTCCCTTAACACTCACGACTAAAAGCCGTGACCGCCAATGACCGGCATCGACGCAGGAACCTCTCGCGCAGACTCTCCATATCAGACGTAATCAAATACCTTTTCCTTCCACCCTCCCCATACCCCTCCACTCACCTTCCATATCCCTATCCCCCACTCATCATCTAACAACCTGCACATCCGTCCGCCTCCTCCTCAGCGCAACCCCCGTCTCCCGCCTCTCTAGATCCTTCCCCCCTGTCTTCTTTCCTCCGGCCCTTCCCCCTACAACCTCCTCCCTCCCCCCTCTCACTGCAAGAATAACACCCACGACCACCACAAACGGCAGCACTCCGATTGCCTTCCATCCCACATAGCTGCCCAGGAGGGTGAGGATCCAGTCCTTGCTTGTTTGGGGACGGCCTTTAGCGAAGAGGTCGTGGGAGGGGGTGGAAAGAGAGGAGGTGGATAGAGAGGAGGCAAGGGAAGAGGGTATCAGAGCGGTGTAGATGGTGCTCAGTCGCGAGCCGAGGTCGTGGCGCATGGAGAGCAGGGAGGGCGCGATGGTGAAGGTTATGAGGGTTATGATTATGAGGGGGTGGAGGATGAATGCTACAAGGAAGCTAGGGGGCCAGTCAGTGAGTGTTTCTGTGCGTGTGGGGACACGAGGAGGGGCTTGCAGAAAGGAGCCGAAGAGGTAGCGTTCAATGGGGTTTAGGTAGGATGAGAACCGCCAGTATAGGAGTGGGAGCGCGAGGACGGCGGCTTGAAGGAGGCCGAGTACGATGAGGAGGGGGATGATGGTTCTGAGGAATGACATCTTTGTATGCCTGGATACTGTAGCTGTGGATGCGTGGGCGTTACAACTGTAGAAGCTTCGACGTCGTTGCTACGAATTGGATTGAAGCTTCTGTACGTATTTCCTGAAGTCGGACCATATACCATGCTCACATGTTGTTGCCTGATGTACGACAGACACTGTGTCCTCGAAACACTGGTTTCGATTTTACGAGCGCAGCCTACAGTCAACAGTCATTATGTGTTGTTGGACGGTGGGCCTGAGGTGCACATTGTGGTTGCCTGGCGGCATTGCAGAGATTTCTACAGCGCATGATTTGGACGCAAAGGCAAAGACACATATCAATAATAATTATTCTTGCGCCGGAATTGTTTATTCCAACTTTCATTCGACTGGTTTTGTGTTGTGAGGACATGGTGCACCGAGCCAGATTGCGGATTAGGATTAGGGATGTCGTGAACCTTCGTACTGCGTGGACATTTTCAGCTTCCGCGTGTCACTTCTCCCAACCTCGTACAGACCCAAGCTGAAAACTGCGGTGCTGTAATGTCTCAATCAGTCCCTACTTACGTATCGAGCTCGCTTCCACGATTGATCAGCATAGAGATTCACAAAACGGTCACCAGCCCTGCTGATCCTAGCAAGCTATCGGTTCTAGATCTCCCTACCGAGCTTCGCCAGTTGATATTGGAGTTCATGTCCAAACGCAATAATTCAGCGTTTCTAATCTATAACCGCAAAGTGCATGACCCCGAATCCTTTCTTCTTGATGAAGAAGACCCGGGGCATGGCGAAGGACTGGGGCAACGGCATCTAAACCAAGAACTATAGGCCCTCCGCTCACGTTTGAATGAGGCTTGCTGAGATGGTTCAGAATCGGAGGTGAACAGTTTGAAGTACTCCGAAGAATTTCAACATGGTCTTGAGGAAAGCGTCAATCTTTTACGCACATGTCGCCACGCCTACCACGAGGCTTCTCCCATTCTCTACAGACGAAACTCATTCACGTTCGCACGCATTCTCTCGAGGCATTATGGTGATCCCAAAAATATTTGGCTCTCCCGTGAGCTTTAGATGGCGTACCATAAAAAACCCCATGTGCTCTGTCTAAGCTTCCACATAACGTACTTCTTCAGATAAGACTATGTGGAGCCAGACCAGGAAGAACATACGGTTGACCTTGATTCTCAGACTCCTCAACATATCACCCTTGACCCATTCCGTATTTGCAAAAGTTTTCTCCATTACTGTCATAATAATCAAGCTATCAAGCACAGGCTTCGAAATGCACACCTCAAGATATCTGGACTCTGCGATCCTCACGAGAGTTCGCCCCGCCCGTGCTTTGACGGAGCTGCATGTAAAGTCATCGAATTCCTCTTCAGGTTATCATTTCCTCGTAAGGTCTTTCGATCAATGGTATGGGCCAAATTGGATTAAGGAGGTGAAGGGACAACTATGTTCGAGCTCCGTGTCAAATAACGTCCTCAAATAGCTACGCATGTTGATCTGCGGCATCTTCGAGAACCCCTGATTTACCGGCTTACAAATTCAAGCGTGCTTGGACTATTTTCATAGTCTGTAGCCACAAGGATAGTATGTCAGGGAGCAAATGGCGAGTCTCGCAATCAGCCATCTCGCTCCTTCGCCTAAGACAACACCTTCTCATGTGCTTGAGTCATTTGCTGGGTACTGCCCCACTTGGCATCTAACCGAATATGACTGATAGACTAGTAGACTGTAATTGGAATATCATTGCTGCGGAGGGAGAACGAATCGCACGTAATACATCATTACCCTTATGGTGCTGAACTTTCTTTTGCTTTGTATTTGAAGGAATCTAGTAGGCTTACTAAATGATAGGTAGATTCATTGCCCAAACACGCCCTTTGTGCGCAGCAAGAGCACTTAGCAAGATGTTCTAAGATGTAGCAGCCTTCTCAAGAACAACTTCGATCTTTTTCTCCAGATCCGCCCCCACGGACCTCTCCAAGAGCAACACAAATGCTCTACGCTTCTCCTCCTCTTCATCACCATTCCCGCCACCATCCATTTCCACATGCGGCCAGCTTCGCTCAATCAGCGCAACAATCTTATCAGCCTTCTTCGGCAAACCCAATTTCTCGAGTGCATCCTGCGTCCGCGCGTCAACGAACGGATATGCCTCAGTCCAAAGCCACTGGATTCGGCGATAGAAGATATCCAGCCCCGTCTTTCCAAGCCCTTTGATACTCGACCGAAGCACCTCTCTCTCCTCCTCAACAGTGTTCTTAGTCTGCTCACGAATCCTCTCAAGGTCGTTTTTCCAGTTGTTATCCACTACTGCTTGGGCAATGAGATCAATTTCTTCGGTCGTCTTGCCCTTGTGCTGGGTGCGTGCGTCATCGAGTGCTTGGTGGACTTTTTCCACGCCCGCAGCTTTGATAGTCTCTGCATCCTTGAAAACATACGGTGGATTGAGAATTGTGCGGATGGTGCGCAGGCCTAGGCGATGCGATATCGGACGCGATAAGACGACCGCGCAGAGCAGCTCTTCGAAGGGGCTCATGAGTTGCGCGTAAGTGGTCATGTCCTTGCCGCGCTTGGCGAGGTCCTCAAGTTCATCTGCTGGTCGGCACACTTCTAGAGCTGCGTCAGAGAGAAGAAACTTGAGGACTTGTTCGGGTGGTTCATTGGCTTCTGCATTGTTCGTATCATGGGTTTTGGTTGCTTGCTCGGACTTTCCGACTTTCGTGGCTTTGTTTGCAGCCCCTGGAGGAGAGTTCTTTTTCCGTTTATCGCCTACATCTTGTGTATTTTCTATGTGCTTATCTTGGATCTCTTCTTTCACGTTTTCTGCGGGATCTTGACCATCGAGTCCTTGAAAATCTTGCAGCTTGTGTTTAGCCGCCTTTCCATTGGTGGCGCTTCGGGTTTCATGTGGAGCCATTATCGATGACGGGAAGGTTGGGCTCTTGGATTCGACCTAGTCTATGAAGTCGCTCAACGCATGGATTGAAGTATCCCAGTTACATTCCAAACTAACCAAGTGATGACGTCGTTCCCGCACAACAATCTCCGACCTGCGTTAGAGCCCGCCCAGCTGAATAAGGAATGGCGTCAATTACTGCTACACAGTAACCACATTACCCTCATACCGCTCATCAGCTTTCTCGACCGCCCTCAGTTGCTTCCGAATGTCGACACAGAGTACACCTCTTGGTATTCTCTCGCTGTGTTTACTAGACATTATTCAGTCGCGGCCTTGATGGAGCGAGCTTAATACTGGTCCACTCCAAAGATCATCGAGACCACGGTCTTGCGAGTGTAGCTTCACGCATCAATACTCCCCAAAAGATCCATGAGTCGCTTCTGGCTTTGCATCCTGGTATATTTCGTGGGCTCCTGCACGTTATGCCCCTTGGGTTGCTTTGGCTCCGTGTCCAACCCCCAAGAGCTTGTTGAATCGGCCGAAAAGGCGGATGCCCACTCGTTCCGCATTGTTGTAGCGGGAGGAGGCGCAGAGTAGTGTCTTTTCGAGCTTGTGAATGGAGACTCCGGGCTCCAGTGTGATCTGTGTGGAGCATAAGATGCAGGCCTTTGATTTATTGGTGGGTTCGTGGACAGCTCAGAGGCAAAACTGCTCGTGGTCACCGGATAGGAAGCATCATTCGGTACTTGAAGCACTGAATTATGCGTTGCTAGCAATGACGGAAGTTCAGGGACTGTAAGTAGCGAGCTACTAAGTGCGTTTGTTGGAAGAGGCCGGCGATGTACTCTCGGTGGTGTCTCAGACGTCGTCCTTCTTCTTGGCTGAGTGATCACTGGCTGAGCAAAGTCAGCCTGATCAGATTTTGCGCGTGATCGTGGAGGGTACCCTGGTGGAGGGCCAGGATCATTACTGGGTAGTTCGGCCGGGAAGTGGAGGTCACCGAGCATCTCTGCCAGGTTTTCGTAAGGCTTAGGCATGGGATATGCCCTTCTTGAGACCGTGTTCTCAGAACTTGCACATAGTTCGTATGGATTGACAGGTCCTGCCGAGTTTGTGGCACTGAACGAGACAGTGTCTCCCGCAAGCTCGGGAAATTCCATATCCTCGGAATTACTT
This sequence comes from Stagonosporopsis chrysanthemi, assembly GCA_022560025.1. Classification (NCBI taxonomy): domain Eukaryota; kingdom Fungi; phylum Ascomycota; class Dothideomycetes; order Pleosporales; family Didymellaceae; genus Stagonosporopsis; species Stagonosporopsis chrysanthemi. The sequence goes on along the minus strand of JAFISE010000063.1, from coordinate 117,604 downwards.
CTGTAGGCCCAGGTGTTTTTGTACGTTCGGTCTGATGCATATTTCTTTTCTAGGTTCTGAACAGCAGCGACCTTTTGTCTGATCGTAGTTTGTACCGAAGAATTCCAACCATCATCATGGGGGGCTGGACCCAACGAGATTGCGCTAGCGTAGGTAGGTGGCGGGCTGCCCGGTGGCGAAAGGGAAAGGGTTGATGTTATTGAGGGCAATCGTTCGTTAACATATTGCTCGTATGTAACAGTTTCGGACGCATTTGGTGATTGCCAGTTATCGACGGAAGGTAGGGTACGATGAGATGATGTAGAATGGATCCTTGCAACATCTGCACCTGGAAGTGAAATGTTATGCACTAGCAAAAACATAAGCGCATATAAGGATCTGTTGTGGGATAAAGAGCTCACCACTGCTAACTGCCTGCTGTTTTCCTTTCGAGGTCTGTGGTCTGCTTGATCTTCTATGCCTGGACAGAATATCGTCAAAGTATGAAGTATCTTCAAAGTCCAGGTTTTTCGGCTTAGCCGGTGTGTCTTCTAGACCTGTAAGGTATCCGAGGACATTCGAAAGCTGTTGGTGACAAGTCGAAAGCTCTGTCTTCCGGTTGAGCAGCTTTTCGTGGTCGTTAAACACCCATCGAACCCTAGTTTCGAACCTGATGGAGCCTGTAGTCTCTTGTTCGACCCTTGCTCGCTCCACCCATTTTCCGATGTCGTTGAGCGCGCGCCTCGTATTCTGTATTGCAGACTTGACCCAGGGAAGCTTTCCAGGTGTGTCAGTGAGCTTGACCAATACCGACTCCAGACTCAGGAGTCGTTCGACCTCTTCAAGATCCGAGCGGACGACGCATATAGCGCGCACGAAGACTGCATTCTCACTTCCAACTTCCGCAATACGCACAGCTACATCAGCAAACTTGAACGCACTGCCGATGCTGGCGAATACGCTCGCACTCAGAGGGTCCATTTTTTGTCGAGGTCCTAACGTTCATGTACTGACATTGGCTGCGAAAGCTGCCAGCAACATGACGGCATTGGTGGAGATGTGTGTCATGAGAAGGCCGGCACGGCTGCAAGATGCGCGGGGATCGAGTAGACCCCAGACATGCACTTCAGCAGACAGAGCCGCCAGGCTGAGATACTCCTTGGGCCTTTACGGTGGCCAGGTCAGGTGCGGCAACAATGGCCCCCATCTCAACAATATTCTCTGCACGCAATCCCGACTGTCCAATAGAAGGCTGTGAGCGATACCAATCATGTCTGGTTGCAGCGTGCATATAAGAGGCGTCACTCCTTTCAGGTGCTCCACTTAAAATGGCGCTAGATAGGCGACCCGAAAGGTTCAAACGACATCAAACTTCAGCCTTCTTGTGCACGCGAAAGATCCAGCCTCGCAACTCAGCCCGCTCACATAAATTACACGTTTGCTATGTACACGGCCTAATGCACAACTGGCAACACGCGACCTACTTTGCATAATCGCCCCCGCTCGTTTAAGCCGCCACTTCTTCCTTTCCAGCCAGGACCTTCGCGGGGCTGAGAGGCTGGCCCTGGTCCCCGACAGTCTGTACTAAAGCTGGAAACACTGTCAAGCCACCCTGATGACTAGCGAAATCGAAGCGAAAAGAGCCGGGCTGAGCAAATAGCAGGAAGGCAAGATTAGCAGCCCGTGTCAAGATCATGTCCAGATTCTTTCGGCGCTGACCACCATCGACGCTGCCTTTGACAAATGGTGCCAGAATCGCGTCAAGAGAAGTGACTGCATCTTGGAAGCTCTGCACTCGACCAGGATCTTGGCTATGCTTTCCGTACCGCTGCTGCAACAAGGCTCCGGTGATAGTCTTCCACTTGCTGAGCAAAACCGAATGGGCTGCTTCGGACGAGTCAGTGGAGGTATGGAGCCCAACGGGACTAACTCACGGTTACTACTATGCTGTACTGAGATGGTAGTCGAGAGAGCAGACAGAACGCTTGGCAAAAGGTTGGGACTTCTGTCGCCAGTGGTTCTTGTCAGGATTACTGCTGCCAAGACGGTGCGTAGGGCATTATCCCTCTTGAGCGGGTCGGAAAGCGCGTTGACGAGCACAGTGGGGCTCACATTTGTCAACGCTGCGATGTCTTGAACACCCGCCTCGCTAGTCTCGGCAGCTGAGATTGGCCCTGAATGGTAGAACGTCCGAACATGGTTCTTGATGTTGTCTCGGATCTTGGAGAGATCAGCAGTGATGGTCTCGTCCTCCACAGGCTGAGGAAGCAAATCGTCTATGCTACCCCCAGCTGTAGCAATCACGGTAGCGCCTTTCTCAGGTACCGCTTTGCGTTGCGTATAGGAAGGGGTGTGGTGGATGTAGGTGGACACGGTGTGTCTCTTCTTCTGACGGCGTAGCAGGAAGAAAAAGAGAAGGCCTGCAATCAGAACTCCTGCAAGAAGCATGCCAATAGCGACGCCGGCTACTGCACCGCCCGCAAGGCCTTTGTTACCTATGCTGGCAGGACCTGTAGAGCTCGGCATGATGGTTGAGTTCGTGTTACTAACAGGAGCGAGGGCACCGTTACCCGCTGGACTCGAAGAAGGAGTTGTATTTCCAACGGGCGGTGAACTTGTAGCAGCCAAAGTGGAGCTCATCGGGTCTGTAACTGTTGCCGGTGCGGTAGCAGCAATCGCTTGCGAAGACGATTGCGACAAAGAGAGGGTAACCGGGCAATCACCTGTTGACTCACTTGCTGGAAGTGGCGTCTCTTGGTCTTCCTTCGCGGTAAAAGTGTAGATGCATTGCTCTTTGTCACTGATTGTTGTGGTGGCGACGACAGACATGATTGAACGTTATCGCAGTCGAAGGAGAAGAGGCTCGAAGAGATCTTGAAGGCTCAAAGCTACGACATATTAATCTTATATCGACAATGAGACTGTCCGGCTACTGGCAGACTGCATATCCTTACATAAACCCCTGTCAAAAGAATGTGTTCCGTAGTATGCACACGCTTGATTGCGAGCTTTCAGCTGAATTCGCCCTTAGCTGGGTTGACTTACCGATTGGACGCCACAGTGGAACCACGATATACCGCGGTATTAAACCAGGCAAGCACCTCACGATTGACAAGGTTCCATAATGGATACAGCCTTGTGTGGCTGCTTATTCTCTCGGTCTTAGACAAATCCTCGCTCTACTAACAGACTTGCTGCGGGGTTCAAGATTGTACGGCGCCAACCAGGTGACAGCTCAGCTTCAGCTTCCAAGCCTTACACTGTACTGTCAGTGGGTTCTAGAGCATTTTAGACCATAAGTCAATACCTCATGCAGTGGGCTGAGACATTGCTGCTGGTGGAAAAGCACAAGCCATCAATCAGCACTGATTCCTTCTTTAGCCAAGTTCTCAGCCTTACCGCACATATTTTGTTGATGTTAATCCTAGAAGCTTCTTACGTTGTAGACTTTTCGGCGTTCTATCAGTTCCTGTCCGAATACGGCTTCTGGTCTTTGCAAGCTCTTTAGGCACTTCGTCGCGTCCGAAGTCGGATTTCTGCAACTATGGATCGTCCAGACCTAGTCGTATCTGTGGACTTCGGCATGACTTGTGGGTTCCCAGTACAATCTGTAGCACTCGCAAACTGACGGGCTGTAGGTACGGGTGTTGCTTACTGCAACATGTCTACAGGCTCAGACGCCGTAAGACACATTCAACGGTGGCCTGGCAGGACACAAGCGAATGAGAACAAAGTCAGTAGACACAATTATACTTATCCAGACTCTGCTGATACGAATGATACAGGTTCCCACTCTCCTTGTTTACCCTCAAGGTTCTTCCAAGCCTTCTTCGTGGGGATTCCTGGCAGAGACCGCACAAGAGGCTAGCGGCGCAGGACATGACAGCCGCGAATGGTTCAAGATCATGCTCGACGAGAATCTGTTGGATCAAATGCGCAAGAAGTCAAGCCGCCCATCTGAGGTTCCACAGATGCATGAGGTGGTGAAGTGGTATGTTTCAGGTCTTCATTTGTTACTCAAAGCTTATTTCGGACGATACAGGTACACGGATTACTTCCAATATCTCTACCGAACCATTGAAGCGCGACTGAAGGGCGAACTTGCCAGTACATGGGAAGATGCAAATATTGAATTTATTTTTTCCGTACCCACCACGTGGCGACCACTGCCGACCGTAGAGCGATTTCGAAAGATCATAGCTGCCGCAGGCTTTGGTTCTTACCCGAATCATAAGGCTACGATAGGCTTAACAGAAGCCGAAGCTGCAGCAGTACACACAGCACGAAGTATGCCTGGGATCTTCAACGAGGATGAGATCCTGTTCGTGTGCGATGTTGGAGGCGGGACAACAGACTTGTCAGTATTCCGCGTCAAAAATACCATCGGCGGATCCCTGAACCTTGAACAACTAGATGTGGTATTCGGCGCAGCAATTGGTGCTGCGCAGCTTGACAATCTCTTCCAGAACGCAGTTCTCGAGCGACTTCAACTTGCCGACCGTGCCTTGCCAACAGGCTTGGCCGACCTCAATGCTGCAGCATGGGAGATGCGCATAAGCAAAGAGTATCAGAACGCAAAGTGCGACTATGGCTCCGAAGAGTCCTTAGCAGACACCGAGACATTCTCCGTACGCGTGCCCAATCTGAATCCAAGCTACACAAACCAGCAGTACGAAATCAGTGGTGGCGATATGCACTTCCAGCGAGACAGTCTGAAGAGCTTCTTCGATATGCAGATCTCCAAACTGTTCGAATTGATGGATAAACAGCTTGCCCGTCTGCAGCAAAAGCACTCGAACGAACAAGTCGCGCATCTTGTCCTTTCTGGTGGTCTGGGCAACTCCGCGTACGTACAATCCTGCCTCAGGTCGAAATATGCCTTCGGCAACTCGACACACAGCAATGCTCGAAGTATACAAATAAGAGTTGCGCCAGACCCGCAACTTGTCGTGTGCAAGGGTAATGTTGCAGACCGTGTGGCAAAGCTGAAGAGTGGCCAATCAGTTCTCGGTTGGCGTTGCTGCCGTGCCTCCTATGGCACGAAGTGCAAGATGCTGTACAATGCGAATATCCCAGAACATATCGGTCAGCGGACTGAGATTGATCTGCTTGATGGCAAGGCGTATGTAGTTGACTGTGTTGACTGGTTCATCAAGAAAGTAAGTACTCCAGATGTGCGTCGACTACGTTGCTAACAATCAAAGGGCGAGCCAGTCTCAAGTGACTATCCAATTGTTCGTGACTTCAGTCGGAAATGCCCTCCGTCGACATCTGTAGTTCCCGACCCTCCGCGCATCTTTCCCACTGACGTAATTTGTTCGGAAGCGGATGCAGAGTTGCTCCCTTACACAATGAATTCCAGTAAGCCAGGACTACCAATTCAGCAGCTTTGCCATCGCTAATTCATCTAGTCTGCCGTTCAATGTGCAAAGTAGAGTCCGACTTTGCCTCCGTTCCGCTCACACAATTCAAGCTAAAGAACCGGCACTGGTGGAACACCGGCAAGAAGTACCACCGCATCAATTTTGTGATCAAAGTGAACCTTGGGCCAGCAGACCTTTCTTTCGAGCTGTGGCATAATGGTGTGAAGCTCAGCAAAGACAATACCATCAAAGTCGAGTGGCAGGCCGCAGCTCCTCCAGATCCCCAGCAGAATCCTGTGGAAAGCGACTTTCCTATGAACAGCCTGCCGGCGGCAACCAACAGAGGGAACGGTTTGGCAAGAAAATCAGTGCAGCATTTGGGCGGTCTAAATGGCTATGCGGCTGCGCCACCGGGTGGCTATCAGGGATATAGCAATGGCTGGGACAGTAAGATGGGTGTCAGGATGAATGTTGTGCCTGCAAATCAGAATAGGTCGAATGTCTGGTAGCTGTAGTAGGTTATTCGTATATACATCCTCTTCTCGAATAAACAATGTGGTCTACATTTCAATACACGTCTTCGAGACCCCTGGCACTCGCATCGCTTGTTGCATCACTCTCGCTCATTTGTCCCATCATTCCAACTACCGCGATTGCTCTCGCGATCGCAGCAACGGCTTCCGGCCCTAACGGATCGATCCTTGATTAGTATATGTATATGTGCTCTACACCTGCATACCTTGCTCTTCCGATGCCGCCACAAATGTTGTCTAGCAATCGAAAGGCACAGTCTTGTTTTCAAATTATTCTGCCACATCGCACATGCAGTCGTGAGTGGTCGACACGTGGTTCCCATTTCACAATCTCAGTGTGTCATAATAAGTATTCTTCTCGAGCTTAAAAACTGTCTATGCACCAACAACGAACAAGTTTCTCAAACCGCAGCGTAAGGAAAATTTGTCGCTTACAACACGCCAAAGGCCAAAGTCGCTTGTGGTCAAAATGGCATGAATTATTCCTCTACTCTTTTAGAAACACTGGGCCTGGATAGCGCTTGAGTTTCCACGTTACTGCTGTGATGGTTCATCGAACAAGGAATCTATGGCGATTTTTGGCTAAACACTCCGCAAAGAAGCACGCAAGATCTGTGTCGCTCTCGAGATTGGCTGTTAGAATTGGTCACTTGTCGATCTCACGCCAGTTAGGTGGACTGCGAATTCCCATGCTTACAGGACCTCAATCAGCTTGGTATCGCCCTGGGGCGTGTGCAAGCCGTCGGAAATGAGGGCGAGACAGTAGGGAGTCAGACATCGTGGGGCTACTGGCAGTATACGAGATTACCAAGTGCACTATGATACAAGCTTTACAGTGCAAAATTGTGGAAGAAGTCTGGCAATCGTGTTTGATGTTGTTGTTCGCAGGTGTGTCCTCGCCCGTGTCCACACTTGAAGATAGTAGCACAAAACACCTGAACGTAGCTCAAACAGCGTTGTCCTTGTAAGTCCACTGACCAGCGAACACTGGTTGAAAAAGAGGTGCCACCCCTTGCCTCTCCACAAATGATTGTCCGACTGACGATTACGAATAGGATATCCTATCACATTGAGGGGCATACAAAAAGCACACAGCGGTACAGGTGCCTGATGCACTCGTTGTCGGAAAATGTCAATCTAGAGGAAATACACATGTCATTGGATGCTCCAATATTCAACGATGGTCTTACAGCCGACTGATTTACTTGGCAAGCAGTAGGCTATTATCCACGATGTTCGGCGAACTATACTCTAAACAAAGCCTCAATGACCAGATTGTGTGTCATTGTTATGAATATATGTAGCGAGGCACCTTAAATCTAAACCTTACACTGTTATGATGAGTCGTGTCGTTGAAGAAGCGCAAATCTGGTCTTCCAACACTTGGCACCTCTAAAAAGCTTGTCACCCTATCAAGTCCAATCGCAAAATGGCATACTACTGTGCTGAACGATGTATCTAGAACAATTGACAGGCTACTGATCCGAATGTAAGGAAGAATCTCTACATTGAAGTCTGCTGTGTGTTCGCGTCGAGGCGACGCTTGGCGAAGTGAACCGAGACTCTGACTGACATGTCGATAACAGTGTTTCGTAGATGATATAGAGTTAGCCTTGCAATAGGATGAATAGATTGTGTTGGGCTGTGAACATTATTGGTCTGCATTTTAGACGACAAAACTGGTTCCCATGAGCTGGAGGGCTACAATGCCTGGATATTGGTGGCCTAAAGTCGATCAAGCAGGTGCCTTCTTTGGGTTCTACAACCACATCAGGTCTTCCAGGGGGTTGTGAACCAATCTACGATGTTGCTTCTACCTAGAACTGTTGGTCAAGTCAGCACTTGGAAGTATCTTGGCAAACAGTCACCCGTGATCTTCCAGTGCTCAGCCCTCAGGGAAAATAAGAAACAGTAAGTCCTGGAAGTGTTCGGACAATGGCATCGCAAAGACGTCCTGAGCGACCTTGGTGTTTATTGGTCAGTGGTCAGATGTCGATCTTAGCTGGTTCGCCGCTCAGCACTAATCTTATTTCCAAAGGCGATGTGAACGACTACATCTCTAGGTCACCAAAGCACAATCGTTGAGAGAATTCAGATTTGACGCAAGATGGACACCTTTGGGGCTTGGAAAGCGTCCTCGATGAAGAAATTGGCGTTGTTGAGCCATAGCAGATCTCAAAGGGTAAGTCAATGGCAACGCTCATGAATTTAGTAGTGTTAGAGATGATCGCCATCGAGGCAAAGACCCTAGAACTGAAAGTGAAGGGCCGGAACCGTCGAACACAGAGGCTGAAAACATCTTCAGTCCGGTTGTTACTGTAGCCGCATATGCTTGGACATTGTCCGGCGTCGGCCGCTCCGAGAGCATATGAGGAGACAGACTATTCGAAGATAGATTCCTTTCCTTGACAAACATCGCCACTGAACGGAATGACTGGCATGTTCTCGCTAGAGTGGCTTCGCAACGACTTCAGGCCTCTGCATGTGGAGTCCTTCCTGCGCAGTGGGATTTTGTCCTCCAGGATCATGAAACGAGGTGTTGCCGGTGACGGAGTAGATGACTGCGCATCCGCCCGATGCTGAAATGACTGCAGATTGTCACGTCGTAATTTTCGCTCAGAATTTCTTCGATGTGAACTTCACACAACCGCAAGACTTCGTGTAAAGTGGCGATTGGTGTGATCGAAGGTAGTGACGGTGTGCAAGATTTGCGTCTAGTATATCTTCACCGATCATGATCATGAAGAATTACTGCAGAGTCAGCTTCATAGGATCGCATCCCATCGGTAAAGGCTATGTGCAGCATAGATCGCCTTGTCGGAGTCCTCAACCGCTGGCGAGCGAGGGAAAGCATGTAACCGTTCCACTGGTGCAAGGCCGGAACGCGATTTAGGGCCAGACGATACTGCAGAGCTGCGGAGACCATCCTGCTGTGGGCACCGACATGCTGGCATTCTCTACAGCGCGTATCAGCCAACCAAGGCGTCTGCGGAACAACGAACCATCCGCCAGAAGCACTGGGTGCCTATCGTCAGAGCCGCATCGGGTGCGGATGACAATTCACTAAGCATGCCCCAGAGCGGATGCTGGTGTACGGGCAGCGAATCAAGAGCCGGCCTGGCAGAAGTTGAAAACAGTTGAACCGTCCATCTTCGCCAGCACGGCCGGTCGAAGTGATGCAAACAGATCCGGGCCGGACGCGGTACAATCGGCCTGGGTGCAGAGGAAGGATGGCGGGCGTGACTGCAATGACCAAGAAGCCGTTGCGCACCGTGGCGCTGCGCCGAATCGCCGAGCTTCGACTCCCAAAGTCGGTCACCGGCTGTAATGGATCATTAGGTGGAGTGTGGGCCGTGCCGGCGTAAGGTCGGATTTGATCATAGTTGCAGACGCAGCGTTTCGCGGGAGTACGTGAACGGTAGAGGGCGAGCAGCGCTCACCGACGAAGCTGTGCGGTTTTGTATGAAGAGTGGTAGGAAATCAGTGTCAAAGAGCGGTGTTGATTCCAGGCACTTGCATGCACCAGCGTGGATGCAGCCTAGTGGATGACGTATCCGAGCGGCCCACACAGCATCCAGATGCGCATCCACTACATGAAGCATACTAGCTATCGCTGGTGACTCAAACATGCATCTTCCGCTGTTCCGCGCGTGCGTTTACCTGCAAAGGATCACCAGACATGAATCGTGCATCTGTAGTGGAGTACGGGCAGTGGGGTCTAGAGGTAGTTCGGCAAGGCAGACCTGAACGATTGTGGAAAGACTAAGCTGTGTTGCTGCATATTGAGGTTGGAGCAAAGCAATTCCGAAGAGAGGTGAAAAACAGGAGAAACGTTCCAATACAGCGCCCAATCAGCAGAGGTCGATGACTACATTCGTCGTGAGCCACCGCCATGCATCCCATCATGATCGTACAAGCAAAATGTAACTTTAAAGTGTACAATTTGACCCTCCTTCCATGCACGCCTCAAATCAGTACCATATCTCCAAATGACGTCAAAAACTCCAAGATGATGCGTGTACGCTATGAAGGCCAAAGATGATTTCGTATCCAAGGATGCTGCCCGCTGTTGCAGCATGAGACCGGCTCAAGAATTGGACGATATTCGTTGTTTGCAGCCTTTGCGATGGCTAGCAAGTATAAAGTTGTCACGAGTGGTGTGCAGATGCATGGCGTCTATAGGCAACCTCTGATGTTCACCGCAGTCGGTATGCCAGGTGCATCTCGCTGTCGGTCCCAGGAGGGTATGCGTATTGAGTAGCGTACATAGTGCCAGGCCGGTGGCCACTATGTAGACTGCAGGCATAGCCGACGAGAACAGTCTTCTCTTGCACCATGTGGCCACGCTGTCCGTGAGCAGCGCAAGGGTCGATGGCATGCCTGTGGTAGAGGCATCGACACACGGAATAGCGTTCGACGACCTGGTAGCACATTGCGGAAATGTGGTCCTGATACCTGAACAGGTAGGGAGTTCGAAAAGAACACGCGGCAATGACGAAGCTGTGCCACTGGCGCTATCATAGAACACTACAAAGAAACGATGAACTGAAGCATGTGGATAGTCCAGCCCATGAATCGTGACGGACTGACATATATACTAGGGAAGGTAAGGACAAAGGAGAGGACAGGCAGTTGTGGAGCCTACACAGAAGGCATACTCAAACCTGTGCAGGTTCGTAAGGCAACGGCCGTCCACTAGTGGAGCTGGTGCATAGTCAGCATCGGACGCTGCTAAGATGGGATTGTCAAGCGGAACTAGCACAGCCCTAAAGTCAGTTACTAGATGTGCAGACGGTTTGTTAGGACTACTGGTGCAGCAGGGATAGGATGGTTCGGTGCTTAGAGGGTCTGCAGCTGCAGACTAAGCCACCCCATTGGCCCGCGTGCCTAGGTCGTATAATCTACCACAATTCCTCCAGATGGTAGGGTCGAGTAGTCAGACGATGCGCACGATACCTGGAAGGAAGCGCATGGACATGTGCCTGTATATGGTACTGGGGTCCCCTGTTGTGCTACGACCTGGTGTGGTGACCTCGCGGAAGCCCCTGTTCATGGTGGAGTTGCGCGGTGAGTCTATGGTCGACATCGCGCGATTACATGGAAGCGTAAGATCGAATCTGACAATCAGCTGTATCAATTTGGCCCTTGGCCACACTTCGACAGGCGAACGATTCAGGTGTAGACTGAATAGCTATGCACAGAGAGCGTCCAGACCCGCTTCTCGCGTGCTCGATGGGTCAACTTGGCGAACACTGTGGCGGTTATCGCGCGCCGTTCGCCGGTGGAGCTGAGCGCGGAAAACCTTCGCATACCCACGGGAGGAGCCGACATCGGTTACGTGACGATTATTATTGTGTGAGGAGTGTCGTCTGAAAGCTGAAGTTGGCGCGTGACTACTCATCGCTAACTTATCCTTATCAGGGCACTGCCGCTTTATAATTGGCAACAACGACTGGCAGGACGTCACCAGTGACATTGCGGGAATTCCATGACCTCAGCACCAACGCTCTTGCGACCACGGCCCAACCACATTGTCTTATGAGAACTTCTGGACTGCTATTGAAGTGCAACTCAACTTCTCACAACAATGCTGCACCTTGGGACTGTGGGCACATTTCCGAAAAATACCGGTATCCAAGTAATGCCACCTGCACAGGATGCACGAGCTTACTGAAATGACTGCCTCACATGGTACTAACGGACTTGATACCTGCCAGGGAAACTCACCGCCATCGTTCACCCAGGGTGCTGGCACAGTTCCCAATACATCAGACAACCCCTGGCCCGGATCGGTACATTCCGCCACTCATCTCTACACAGTACACGACTGCGGGCGGGTACTGCAGGCCGCAGACCCCGCCGCTTACATCAAGCGATTGTGAGCTTACATGGTGGCTGTAGAGGCTCCTGCAGCCCTATGCAACGATTTTCCCGAACAAGACCCACGTGGCAGCGGTCTGAACATCGGTCAAACATATTGTGAAGTGTTCCTCTTGACGGAAAAAGACTCGGATGATGTCAACGTGCGGTACTGAACCTCACTGCTTGAAAGAGGATCCACCCACCCATCAGCAGCTTGCTAAAGTGCAGTAGGCTTGCAGCGAATTCTGGCCCCAACCAGAACTCTAGCCGACGTAAGGCATGCTTCTCCACCCCACTCGCCCAGTCAGATCTATATATGCACGATTGATCGCCAGGATGCTGTTTCAACCACAGGAATAGCCACATTGCGGTGTGCCATACCGCCCTCGCTTTCGCGACAACTACCAACGACATTCGCAGAGCACCGCCCGTTGCTGCACCAATTTCAACGCTCAAACGTGAGGCCGGTGGTTTACATGCACTACCAGTTCGAATGGGGCTCACCGGTGCCGGATAGGGAACCATGCATGGACAACAACCACACTAACCATCATACATGCAATGACGACTGTTTCCACGGCCGATGCCGACCATCTCAACCCTCACAGTAATTGGCAGATCTTATCCGCATACGAGAAGCATTACATGCAGAACAGTCGACCGTATTCTCCCTTGCGCAATACATACGTGCCTCCGCCGGCCCACGGTCAAGGCATACCCCAACAGTGCGTCACGATACTGTTCACGTAGCCGCGTCAGGATACGTCACGAGGGGTGTCGCAGCATGGATGCTGCCTTGACTCAAACTAGAACGTGTGCTCCACCAAGCCAACATCAGTGCTGCAAGACGCCCAGCGTGAGGAGACATCGCTCAGCATGAGAAGACTTCAACCACCATAGCAGCCCCCGCATATCTAAAGGAGCGTGGGCAGGAGTATACAAAACAGCTTGAACCGGCTCATTGACTGCCGTGTCGCTCATCATGCGGCACAAGCTTCAACGCACACCATCAAGGCAACCAGCAAATACCCGCTGTTGTATGTTTTGCGAAAATTTACCAACACCGCGGCCGTCCGAGGGATTCCGTTTACCGGCATTTCGTCGAATGACTCCCTTTCATGCATCAGTGTTAGCCTCAGATATCAGACTGCGTGCTTCTCAGTGGAAGCTGTCGTAGCTGCAAGGACATCAGCGTTTACGTGGGTTCCTGTACAGCTTCAGGACCTGATTCTAGATTTTTGCCTTCCAGACAAGTCGATGTACGGGTGTTGTTAGGTGAGGTTGTTACCGTTGTTTTTCAAATTCCTGTTCGCAGAGATGATCTGTCTGACTGAATAACGTGGGATCGACAAGTCCACGTCCAAGGCACTTTGCTTGTTTGCAGACAGTTCTCGTACTTTTCTACGCTCAACAAGACTCTTTTCTGTAGTCTGTGCTTCGTTCCCTCTTCAGGGAGTGCGTGTAGTGCGGAGACGAGTAACCTCTCCTTTATCAGATTTGTCATCTCAGCCATACTTCTCACCAGATGTTGTCTTCGTTTCGGATCGGCCCACAAATGACCTTAACGCTGCGGGCGGATCATATATTCTATTCCTAATTACGACCATATAGAGGAATTGATCAATACACATTCTGGGAAGCTACAAACCTCACACGGAGCAATGAGAGAGCTCCATGTAAGCGCTGAGTTCAATCTCACGACATAACGCGCAAGGGCCCTTGAATCATAAGAAAAAAATGACTACGAAAATAGTGGTCTCTTGTCTCTGTTAGAATTTGATGACACGAGTGAGCTGGCGCTGAGGTGTATTGGGAGCCCTTCCTGTCTTCTTCACATAGCCATGTTCCTCGCGGCCCACCAGACCTTACTGCCTCTTGATACATTCGAATTTCCGTCTCCTTATGGCTGAGCATTCCTGACGCCCACAAAAGCGGGTGTTTACACCAGAAGAGCAGAAACAGCTTGCGGGCAGACAATATACGTATCTTCCTGCCCTCACGCTCCAAACCCCTTCTCCATCCTCAATCCACTCGCAACTTCACAAGTCTTCACACCGTACAAACTCCTTTCGTGTTCTGAAATCTGTTGTAATTCATTCCACGCTATCTACTCTGCCTGCGCTGCTTTTTGTACTTCAGAGTGGGCTTCGGCCGCCGTCGTGCCCTCTCGTCAAAAGCCTAGCATACCGAGCTCGCGTCATTACCAGTCCAGCAGCTACACCTGCACCTGCCATGACCGACCGATGTCTGATCTTCAGCGTCGACGAGCATCCGACAAGCTGCATCCACTGAAGTGAAGAAACGGGTTGGATTGCTAGGGTTCGGGAAGAAAGGATAGAAGGGCCATTTTCACGGGCAAGGTTGGCCCCCTTATGATCTTAGTCCTCGAAGCTGAGAACTAAACTCTGAGAGGTGGTGGTGGGTGGTTTACGGTACGTATATCCCTCCCCCTTGTTGATGACTAACACAGAAAAGAACAGCTGGAGAGGATGGAAAGTGAGGAGCGGTGGCGGGCCTTTCCCACTGCACAGCAGTTTTCCCCCACCCTACCAGTCAAGTGCGAATCTCTGACGGCAAAAACTGTATGCAGATTTTTTTTTCCCAGCGAGTAGGTATCACGGTCCCGGATGTTCATTTCGTAGCCCTGGTCCACGGTTTACGCGACCCATTCGTCAGATCTTTCTGCAGGCTGTGACTGGCCGTTTCCAAATCCGGCACCTCAACCCCTCCGAGTTCAATTGCTATCTATGACGGTCCCGGCACTCATATACCCACGTGTTGCTGGATGAGCTGGTTTTGATGACACAGCTGGAGGATTGAACACTCCACGTCGTGTCAGCATTCTGGAACCCTGTGCAGGTACGGAGGCGAGGAAGTATAATGGAGTGCATGAGAAACCAAGAATAGATGCAGCCCAATCACTCCTAAGAGATTTACACCTATATCGTAGATAGCCTATGCATAGAAGTACAAAATAGGGTAGCTAGACTATTTAAGCAAAGTTGCTAATGCAGATTTATAAGTATAGAAGCAAATTATAGTACTAGCAACGGTTACCTAGACAGCCCCTACTGATTTTATTATAATACTATATATACTACTACCTTGCTTACTTGTCTTTTTAACTATTAATATAGATACATGAGTCTTATCTTTATAGAAATATGAATATTGAAAAATGTGTTTATAGGCTAGTTACATTATAGGTTATAGTTGCTAGATTATCGATTATCTTCAGAAGAAAACCTATCCTTGCTTGTCGCGGTCCTGTAAACTATTACTTGCTCGTCCTCGTTGCCACACCTAAAATGAACCACTGGGACATGGCGCACGCTGTATGAGCAGTAGAACAACTCACACATCACGAGCACTGATTATTCCACCTACCAACGCTAACATCACCCTACAAGACCTAATCAGCTGATCTCAGCTA
The DNA here is from genome assembly GCA_022560025.1 of Stagonosporopsis chrysanthemi. Lineage (NCBI taxonomy): Eukaryota > Fungi > Ascomycota > Dothideomycetes > Pleosporales > Didymellaceae > Stagonosporopsis > Stagonosporopsis chrysanthemi. The sequence goes on along the minus strand of JAFISE010000063.1, from coordinate 102,434 downwards.
ACAATTAGTCCATTCGTATCTCGTACGGCACTATACTCAGCCTTTCTACAAAGCAGTGAGCCGCATTGCCCAGCCTACGCCACTCACTTTGGTCCTGCAGTGGCATCAGGCTGCGCTTTGCCCAACAAACACGAGCTTTCAACGTACAATACATAGCTGCAGTCAGCACACCCTCTCTCTCGAATACCTTCTACACCTGTATTTGGGACGTCCAAGATACATTCATGGCTGTGCTATGGCAGGTCTTGGTTAAGGCCCCGATACAATGTTATATACCTCGACAACTGTCCATCGCAAAAACTCCTCTCTCTTGTCAGATCACGACCGCAACCTCCCCCACGCAACACACGACTGCAGCAGACCCGAACTCGCTTGCCATACCTCTCCGATCCATAAATCTCCAAACGAGAACCCTGAAGAAATTCTCCATAAAAGCCTTGTTGAAAAGCTCGCAACACGCAAGTATTTCTCGCATACCAGCCCACAACGTTGCTGTATCAAACTAGGCTAACGTCTTCTGTAGGGCTTCTTTCTTCCGATATTCTCATCGTACCCAAGGATGTGTATCAGGTACAGCTGCGGACATGGAGTGTACTGTGACAACCCGTGTTCTACGACGAACCCGGTCGGGTGCTCGTGCCCTTCATGCGGCAGAAAGTAGCTATCAGGTGTATTTTCCAAGTACGATTTCGTCGGGATGGAGCAGGACGTCGGTTCGATCTGAAAGGGCAACAATAACAACAAGCCACAGCGCGGGTGGATGTTTTACAAATGGTCTGGATTGAGTTGTTATGAAAGATGATTTTCACATTCAGAGCTTTTCACGCATTTTTTTTTTTATCATGGGATGTTAGACCTATTCCGAAGTTGCTCAGGAAAGGGTCTGGTTTTGGTCAATCATCCTCTTTCTTTACATCCACCCGTTGCATGCATGTGGCTAGACACCCACCTCGCCCTCAGCAAAACACCTCGCCACCTCCCTTGCAACCCCCAACCTCAACACCCTCACCAACTCGCCCCCCTCGGCACCGCGCGGAAACCCCTTGCGCCAATCCCATCCGCGCTGGACATCTCCGATCGCCGCGCCAGGGACCAGCACCGCGCTCGCCTCTGCACTAGCGCCGCCTGCCCACGACGCCGTCGAAGCCGAAAACTCGGCGCTGTTGATGAGGCTGTACACGGAACCGCCGAATGCACCTGCGCTCTTGTGCAGCTCGGGGGGTTGGTGGGGCACGCGCTCGCCGCGGGCGGCGCGCAGCGTCGTTTGCAGGACCTCCTCGCACTGGGCTCTGACGAGGGCGCCGGCAGTTTCGTAGTCCTCGACGGCGGCGAGGAGCGCGTAGAGTTGCTGCAGGCTGAGTGTGCGCTGCGCGGTGTTGAGGAAGACGAGGGCTTCGCCCAGCAGGGGGAGGAGCACGTCGACGGGGACGGCGGTCTCGACGGCGCTGTCGTATAGGCCGCCTGCGATGGGAGACGCGGAGGAGGAGATGAGGATGAGGAGTGCGGAGGCGGCGGCTCGGTTGCGGGCTTTGGGGCGCAGAGACGGTGCCGCGGCGGTGCTGGTTTCTTTTCCGCTGTGTACGACGTCTGCGTCGCGCAGGTCGTAGAACCGTCGCAGCGTGGCGTATCCGCTTAGATGTGCGGATAGCATCGCCGCAGCCTCTGTGTCCTGGGCTGCGAGGCGGGTGAGAGTCTTCTTTGGGGCGGATATGAGCGAGGAGAGGGAGGGATCGAGGTCCGCGATGGAGGGGTACGCAATGGATTTGACGAGGCAGTGGGCGACAAGGACGCGGAGGACGTCTTGGATTTTGGAGGTCGAGTGGGCGCGCGCGTAGTAAAGGAGCGTGTCGCCGTAGTTTTGGGTGTTGACGCGTAGGTAGTCAGCGTATTTCTGAGCGTGTTAGCTGGAAACTTTATGTAAATGGTTAGGGATGGGGGACGCACCATTGCGATGCTGATGGCCTGCGAGTTGAGATTCATGGCGTAGCAGAGCTGCGTGATTCTATCAACGTGCTCTGCGGAGTCAAGGGGCAGGTCATTGATGATATTTTCAATGCGCTGCGAAGCTGTGATGCTGTCGTCGAGTCTCGACAAGACCTGGATGGCAAGTTCCCAGCCTTCTTTTGATGTCCTGCCATCTTGGCTGGTGATTGTGCCTTTAGCTGACAGGGCCTGGGAGTAGGCAACCTGCAGATCATCCTTTGATGCGCCGCTGCGGCTCTGTTCGTTGTAGCTCAACACCAAGAGATCGCTCTGGTCGAATCCGCCCAGCAGACCGCCTGCTGGTTTGTACCATCCTCCAGCGCTGGCGACCTCTGCGACTGCAGTGGCTGCCGTGAAAGACCAGCCGCGGAGGATGTACAGAGCACCTTCGATATTGTCGTCCAAGACGCATGCGAGTGCGACTTCGAAGCGGTCTGTGACGTTGACACTAAACTCCTCATCGCTGTTCTGGACCACCGCTGCGAGGGAAGATGAGAGGCGTTGGCAGTATGCCGTGATGGGCGTCACATCGACAGGTCGAGCACGCTGGGACCGCATCAACGACCGCCGGCTCGCTGCAAAGCTACCATGTGCGATGTCGTCTTCTTCGCCGTTCCACCAGATGGTCAAGCCCAAGACGGCTTCAATCCAGTCGGCAGAAATGGCAAGGATCTCTTCCTCGTTGCCCAGGAGAAGCTGGTACAGCCTGCGAAGCTCCTCGTAGATAGTCCAAGGTACCCTGCTCTCTGCTTTTCTGCTCGCCACGCTCAAGCGGAAAGTGGCTTGTGATTGTGTAATGTTGAAGTGAGGTGCTTGGAAGTGGTCAGCGATGCCTTGCCGGCTCACACTGTCGCCCTCGGCGAACTCCTGCAGGTTGTTGTACACCTGGTACACGCGTGAACGGAAGATGCTCCAATCCTGGCCCTTGAGATCCCAGTCATCCGAGACCACAGCCGGGCATTCGCGAAGGAGGTCGATGGCAGAACGCACCGCTTCGTTGGCATATCCAAGGTGTGCGCCTGTGTAGCCAGTGTCACCCAGACCGTCGTTTTGCGCAGACTCTGCGACCTCCAGCTTGGCGCCCTGCAGCAGCTGTAGAGTCTGGGTGAAGTTGCCCCGGACGGCAGAGGCCTGCACAGCCTCCCAGAAGGAGTGGTGTCTTGAGTATCCGCGGGTTTCCTTGAGGACCAGCTCGACTTCAGAGACGCTAGAATAGGTGTGGTTCAGCCAGTCGAGCAGGAGCTTTGGCACGGGTGTGTATTGGCGCGACTCGCCTCGTGGCACAAGGGATAGGGCAGACGATCGTTGGCTGTGGCCCACAGGTGGAGGATGGTGGACGCTGAGCAAAAGGCTTGCCAGGCGACTGGCGTTTGCAAGGCCGGCAGAGCCTCCAGAGCGACTCGACGACAAGCTGGCTTTTCCGTTGAGCTTGGATGCTGCCTGCCAGATGGAGACCAGCTCTCGCGCAGCATCTCCAAGCACACCAGCTCGTACTTCTGGAGTGTCCGAGTTCAGCGACTCGCTGACCTTGTCCATGACTCGCTCTGTCTCCAGTATCACATGGTCCGACTCGTGCAGGGTTGCGCGCTCAACGTTGGGTGCCAGGCCTTTGGCCAGGCCGGTGAGATCGAACTGTGCCTGCTTTGCGCCTGCCCGTACCAGTGTGGGCCCTGGGTCCAAGTCATTGGTGCTCGCGCGTGAAACGACCGACTGCGACAGCCGACTGTGCGTTTTTGGGCGACGCGACGCGGCGAACTGCTCCTCTTCGTAGTAGTCGTCCTCCTCTTCCTCCATGTCCTCGTCGTCTTCCTCTTCATCCTCTTCATCCTCGTCCATGTCGTCATCGCCCACCTCTGCGGCCCTGTTCAATTGCTGCGGCGGGCTGCTGGGGGCCTGGAAGCTGTTGCCGAATGCGCCGCTGGTCGGGCGGCTGCTGGGGCGGCTGCGCTGGGCGGAGCCAGGCCTGCCGAATGTGGTGGTACCTATAGATGCTGAGCCAGTGCCTTCAAAGAGGCCGTGTCGCGGCGGGGAGCTCTCTGGGAAGCTACCATAGCGGGAATTGTCAAAGCCGTAGCCAGCGGGGCGGCCAAAGTTGGGCTGAGAGTCGCCAAACAGGCTGTTGTTCATGGCTGGCGGCGGCGCTGCTGGGGTGGAGGTGGGCTCGTAGTCGCGGTAGGACTCGTCGGGCGGCGGGCCAGCAGGCGTCGTCGTGGGCCCGTGGAATCGAGTCGAGCGGCCGGGGGTGGAGGGGGGCGACGAGGGCACGCGGAACATGGCTGCGGATGCGCGACAGCAGAGCAGCTGGATTGGTACGATGGGAGCTCCGAGACGGCAAAAACAACGACCAAAACAACGACGCGGACGGCCGCAATCTCGACGTGCTTTGTTTCCTCAAGCGCCGCGCGCGCAGTGCACCTGCAGGTCTCAATGGCGCCGCTGCGGTCGGTCTAGATACGCTGCGCTGCCTGCCTGCCTGTCGCGCGGGACGTCCTGCGCGTGCTGCGAGTGCTGCGAGTGCTGCGAGTACTGCGAGTACTGCGAGTACTGCGAGTACACTTCGCGAGCGCTCAAGCGACGCGCCGCAGCTTGGCATGGGCGGCCGGCGGCGAGGCTGCGGTGGAAATACGTTTGGCCGCGGGCGTCGCCCTTCGAGCCTCGAGCCTCGAGCGTCCGGCCTCGTCGGCCCACTTGCGGCCCTGGGGATCATGGAAAGGCCCTTGGCGCCACGTGCGAGTGCTGCCCCCGTCCACGTCCGGCGGTTTCTAGCTTTCTTCTGCGCGTCGCTGCGGACTGGCCGCGCACGTCGGTCGAATGACACTCGCGGGCGCAGGCGCAGGCGCATCGTCGCGCGCAGGCCCCACTTCCCCTCGAGCGCGCGCAGCCCACTGCTGAATGCAGGCCGAAATGAAGCTGCGTGTCTTGATGGCGGCCTCGAGGGGGCACGTCCAGCAGGGACTGTCCTGAGCACGACGACTTCGTCCGCATATATTAAGGTACCCGGCCAGCCCTCGGCCGCGCCCTCTGCAGTCACAAGCCCATCGCCGGCCACCCGCACACTGGCTTACTAGCCCATCCCGCCAAAGCCGGAGCTACGTCAACAGCCTGGCAGCCAGCCTCCAGCCTCTGTCAAAAACGGCCTGCCGCCGTCACACCTGCCCTGCCCTGCTGTCCGCCGCTCTGCATTCCATCTTACCATTGTGCTTGCTGCCGTGCGACTTTTGCACCCCAATGCCTGATGCTGTAATGTCTAATCCCCGCCCGGCTACCTGCTGAGACACTGCACTACCGCCACACTTGTCCGCATAAGCCGCCCGCCCCGGCCTCCTCATGTGGTCCAAGACCAAGACCGGAAGCAAGGCTGGCTTCGACAAGGTCTACACCTGGGTAGACAAGCTCGGAGCCCCAGTCAACCGCCTGTCCAACAAGGTCGGCTCCGAGGCCTTCTGGCCGACCACCCTCGACATCGAGTCTGACAAGGCTGCGCGAATACTAAAGAGCTTCTGCAGTCAGTGCTCCCATCTCTCGCCTCGACCTCTTACGCTGGGATCTGCGCTGACAACTCCACAGAGGATGGCTTCTACCAGGAAGAAGACCGCCCGACTGGCAACCAGGGCCCCAAAGCGAAGCAGAAGGTCCTCAAGAAGATACCCTCGGAGGTCATCAGGAACGCAAAGGGCCTGTGCATCTTCACCACAATGCGCACCGGGCTATGGATCTCAGGAAGCGGTGGAGCCGGTGTCCTGGTTGCCCGCAAGGAAGACGGCACATGGTCGCCCCCGTCCGGTATCATGATGCACACCGTCGGTGTCGGCTTCCTCGTCGGCGTGGACATCTACGACTGCGTCATCGTCATAAACTCTCAAAAGGCTCTGGAAGCATTCCAAGCTGTGCGCTGCACCTTGGGCGGCGAGATCAGCGCCGTGGCTGGGCCTGCCGGCGTGGGTGGCATCATCGACACCGAGGTCCACAAGCGCCAGTCGCCTTTGTTCACATACATCAAGTCGCGAGGATTCTATGCCGGCCTGCAGCTAGACGGCACCATCGTCATAGAGCGCACCGACGAGAACGAGCGCTTCTACGGCGAGCGCATTGGCGTCAAAGACATTCTAGCCGGCAACGCACGCCATCCGCCGTACGAGATCAAGCGTCTGATGGAGACACTAAAGGCCGCGCAGGGCGACACAGATGTCGACGAATCGCTCATCCCAGACGAAGCATCTCCGGCCGACTTCGAGGTCACAGCGCCGACACAACCAGAAGACCACACATTCGGCATACCCGCAGAGCACGACCCGGATCCATTCGGCTTGCTAGCGCTGCAATCAGCTGGGCTTGAGATACGAGAAGCAGGCACAAAAGAGCCTGCCACAAGCGATCAGTTCGAGTTCAAGCCAAGCCCCACGAGTCCGATCTACTCGACCTTTAGGAAGAGCACAGACAGATCGAGCATCGCCGCGAGTCTGGCTCCTAGCCCGCGGTCGAGCTGGCGAAGCAGCACACTGAGCAGTGTCTTGGGAGGATCGCGGCCACGAAGTAACTACGCCGACTCCAGCACGCAAACAAGCTACGCCGACTCGAGCACACAGACCGACACTGACGCATCTGCACCTATCACACCCATCACACCGCCTTTCAAACCAACTCCGCCGCCGCTGCCACCACGAACACCACCGAGGTCGAACGGCGCACGCACGCCGTCGCCCCCACTGGCGGACATACCAGAGACAAACGTCCAGGAAGCCACGCCGCTGAGGAAGGTCGCACCAGAGCCCATCTCGCAGCCCGGCAGCCCTCTGCGCAAGTCCATCGAGGCCTCTGCCGACAACGAGCCAGCGGAGGCCAAGCAATCCCCCGAGTCGCCCACCTCGCGCCCAACCGCCACCAAGGACGACATACTCGACGACATTGAGGGCGATGGCGACTCGGACTCGGAAGAAGACGTCGTCATCCACGAAGTGCACCAAGCCGCCGCCCCGCAGGTCATCAACCGCGCCCGCATCGTCCAGGTCGCCAAGCCCGTTGCCCCGATGCTGCCGCCGCGCAACCCCTTCCGCAACAGCCGCAACCGCCACAGCGCGACGTCAGACGCCTCGACCGAGCGCGCCGCCGACGAGAAACCCAGCCCCGTGTCCACCCCCAGCCTGCGCCACGGCGACTCGAACAGTAGTCTGTCGAGCGTCGAGGGCGAGGGGCTCGCGCATGTTGGCGCGAACTTGCAGCCAAAGATGGAGGAGTCGAAGACAGAGGAGCCCAAGACGGAGGAGCCCAAGACAGAGGAGCCCAAGACAGAGGAGGAGTCGAAGCCCGCGTCGCAGCCGCAGAGCGCGCAGCAGAACGCGGACACGAACAAGGACCACGACGACACGCCTCCCGCCCGCCCGGAATCGCCGGTCAAGAACGTGCCCGGCGCTTTCTAGTCGCTCCGGATGCCTGCCCGCCTTTGTAACCTCCTCATACACCACCACATCACACTAAATCACCAACGCCACTATTGATACCCCCCCCCCCCCCCCCCCCTCCTTCTCATCCCACCATGCGCAACAAACGTCCTCCCCGTCCTGCGCAACAAACCCCCCCACTTTATTCACATCCCGAGCTCGCATAATCCCGCGCACCGCTCTGCTCCGTCTCACCATTCATCCGTCTCACCATTCGTCCGACTCGGTCTGGTCCGCTTCGGTTCGTGTAGTCCGGCGTGGATGTGGACTGTAAGATGGGGTAGTCACAGTCGTGACCATAGTCATAGTCATAGTCGCAGTCACAGTCGCAGTCACAGTCGCAGTCACAGTCCTAGTCACCGACCGATTCCTAGTTATAGCCACTGTCCTATCCCTATCCCTATCCCTAATTATAGTCCTATCCCTAGCCATAGTCCTAGTCCTAGTCCCAGTCACCGACCCATCTCATCCCACACGCCAGTCTGCGGTCGGCGAAGGAGCGCGCGGCCGAGAGGTTATGAATTCACGAAGTTTCCCAAAGAATAAACAGAGTGTTGTGTGTCTTTTGACTTGGATTTTGTCTTGCTGTCCGACGTGACTACGTGGCTACTGTCTGAAGATCCGTGCATGACGAGTGGTCTGGTATACAGAAACGCTGTTCTTCCCTGGGACGATGAGTGGTCTTTTTGTGGGACGCTGGGGGTGAAGTAATGAATGCTGCCCGCCATGGAATACATGTAGATGGATCGCGACATCGCGAAAGCTGCTTACGCCTTTGATATCCCCTTTTACATGGACGAACAGCCTAAATCATTGAGAAATTCGAGGACCTTCTTTTCACCACACCGCATCACACCTTCTCGGGGTCGTTGATGCCGCCATTCGTGATGATGTACGTCGCCTCCTTCTCTGGCATATCTAGGGAAGAAGTCAGCTGGGCGCTCATCGTCACCATACGCATGACTGACCTGGCGAGTCTTGGATCTTCGCCACGCGCTCGTCGCCTCGTCCCTTCCGGAGGAGTATGCGCGTGGCTGAAGCATGGGCGAGGATGTGGCCGCCGACAGGCTTACGGCCGTCTGCGCCCTGGAACAGCGCACTGGCTCCGGGGTCGCTCTGGACTTGGTTCGTCATCAGGACGGCGACGTTGAATTCTAAAGAGTGAGTCAGTGTACATGGTAGAAGAACCCGGACGCAACATACCCTCAGCGACGTGCGTCAGCTTCGACAAGAACTGGTTGAGCTTCTGCTGGCGCTCGTTCAGCTCGCCGCGACCGGTGTAGTCGACGCGGAAGAGAGCCATGATGCTGTCGATGATGAGCAGTCGGTATTCGTTGCTGACGAAGAACTCGGCGATTTTGTTCAGCAGCTCCATCTGATGTTCAGAGTTGACAGCGCGAGCGTATGTGATGTTGTCTTGGGCTGAGGCTTGTTAGTGAGATCTTATAATCATAAAGCTCACGTACCAGTCTCTGGGTCGACACCGAAGCGTTCCGCTATCTGCGCGATTCTCTCAGGGCGGAATGTGCCTTCAGTATCTAAACCAGCATCAGTACTCGAGCATCCCTCACCCACTTCTAGACGAACCGATGTAAGCCACCTTGCCTTCGGCGCCACCCATATCCTTTGGAAGCTGTGCAATGACCGACATGGTATGAGACAACTGAGTCTTGCCGCAGCGAAACTCGCCAAAGACTTCGCTGATGCTCATGGTCTGGAAGCCACTACGCAAGGTCAGTGCTGTAGGCACAGTGTCACTGAAGCTCAACTCACCCGCCGAGAACGGTGTCGAGCTGCTTGCTGCCAGTCGAGATCTTCAGAACACGCTTCCGCTGTTGCCCAAGCTCATGTGCGGTCTGAAAACCGCCTCCTGAGGGCTGAGTCTATGGTGAGTGATGATGTAGTAAGGTAGGGTGACAAGACGACGCACCTGGCACTTTGCTAAAGCATCCTTGACCTTGTCGACCTTGATCTCACTGAAGCCCTTGATCTTCAGCAGGCTACGACGAGTCGCCGTGTGCACCGAGGCGATGGTGTAGTAACCGTTGGCTTTCAGCTTGGCAATATCGCCTGCATTGATGCCGTGAGCTTGGATAGATTCGATGTCGACGATGTAGCTATCCTGTAAGCATGGTCAGCGGGGTTGTGACTTGGTTGGGCGGGTGCTACTCACGTCGTTGCCACTCTCGTCACTGGCTACGGAGGAAGGCATGCTGTAGGGGATGAGATGAAAGCTGACACCTGTAAGGGAAGAGATGCACAGTGAGTGGGCGCGCGTAGCAAAATGATGGTGACGGTGAGAGAACGAAAGGCAGAGATGTGAAAAGAATTATCGCTGTTCTGATGAAGCTTGATCCGGTGGAACGGTGCGCTAAAACGCGAAACAACGTGGGTGGTGTCGAGGAAGGAAGGAGCGCTGGACCACCCACCAAAAGCATCAACTGCCTACCTATCTACTCAACACAACCACTGCACTGCTTCGTCCGACGGCAGCCACTACAATCTTACCACAATCCCACAAACCACTCTCACCAGTACACCATCTCACCACCATGTCCTGGCAAGGACCTCCCGACACCGCGCGAACCTGGCCAGGAGCACACCTCCCGCCCGGCCGCCACCCCTTTGGCACAACCTACAACTCCTTCGGGGTCCCACAATACCCACCAGGCACGACGTGCAGGATGCTCGGCGAGCCAGAGCCGTACTTTCCCGTGACGTGGCACTTCTGGATTCTGAGCTTGCTGGTCTTTGTGCTCTACTTCCTATGGCCTATTTATGTGGTCAGGCATCTGACGCGCCGAGTGAGTCTGCCCCTTCTCGGGCGCAGGTGGAGCAAGTGCTGATTCGCAGTCGATTTCGGGGAACCAGAAGGAGTATGAGATGAATTACGATAAGTTTAGGGAGATGGACAGGAGTCGGGTCAGTGAGGACGGTGCGAGGGCGAAGAGCGAGGGGAGCTGAGTTGGACGTGGTCGACAGATGATGACTGCTTCGGATGAATTTGGCACTCGGTGGCTACAGGGAGCGATCCGATGAAGATGCGAGTTTGTAACATCTGCCTCGCGTCAACAACTTTTTCTGACGTCGGGTAGAAACAGTATAAGAACATGCAGATTAATGACAGACTGTATGACATGTATCCACCATACATAGGCTGGAGAGGGTAAATATTAAAAACAAGGCAGGTATGCCAATTCAGCTCCGACAAACATACACATGTCCACTCCTCCTCTCCGTACCACCTATTCCCTCCTCACCTTTCCGCTACCAAACCACCACACACAGCCGCCTCCAGGCCACAGAAACCCCGCCTATCCAAGTGCGCCCATGCCAGCCGACTTTCCGCCGAAAGCGCAACCTGCGCAAGGGGTACATGCAAAGAAGAAGAATCGCCGCTCTCAATTCACCAAGCCGCCGTCTGTTCGTACTAATGGGATGCGATGGTTCTGAAGTAAGGGATGAACGTTCGTGGGTATCAGGTAGGACTCGTGAAAACTTTTGTCTTGCTCGATGGTAGTAACTCGTAATTGCGTGGAGTTTGTCGAATGGGTGCCGAGGCCGAAGAAACGATCGTGGTGATGCAAAAAAAAAGACGCGAACCAGACTATAAACCCACACTCGCTGGAATGTCACTCCCAGCAGAGAGGTCTTAGGTCGTGGTTTGCTTATGCGACGGCAGTGGTTGGAGCAACAGGCTGGATGGGGGCAGCAGCGGCAGCGGGGATAGGAGCACCACCTTCGCCATTGACCTCAGCCTGAGTGCAGTCACGAGAGATGTGGCCGGTCTCGCCGCAGCGGTAGCAAGTCTTGCCGGCGGTGTTGAGTGGGCCACCGTTGGGAGCAGTGCAGTCGCGGGAGATGTGACCAAGCTTGCCGCAGGCATAGCACTTCATGGCCTGAGCCTGGCAATCACGGGCGAAGTGGTTGGGGCCACCGCACTTGTAGCAAGTGGCCGGGCGGCCCTGACCAGCGAAGCCACCACGGAATCCTCCTCCGTAGCCGCCGCGGGGAGCACCAGCTCCACGGCCCATTCCCGGGTTGGGGCAGTTGCGGGCAAGGTGGCCGGTCAAACCGCAGCTGTAGCAGCGTCCGCTGGTGCCAGCGCCGCTGAGGCGCAGAGTAGGGCAGTCAGCCTGGACGTGTCCAAGACCCTGGCAGTGGTAGCACTGCTTGGCTGTCGAGAAGTCAGTGAGGTGTGAAGGGAGCGGCTGCCGTGTGTGACGTACTCTCGGTGGTGCGGGGATGTGGGCATCCGTTGGACTCGTGGCCAGGCTGCTTGCCTGTAGATGTCAGTATGCAGTCGCTGCAGAATCAAGGGCAGGTCGTACAGTTGTAGCAAAGCCTCTCCGAAGAGGAGCACACCTCTGCAGGTCAGTGTTAGTTTCATATCCATGATATCATCAGTCCGCAGAGCTAGAGGTTACGCGACGCAGGCACAGTCGCAACAGAAGCTCTGTCGTGACAGCAGCTCCCAGCAACGTCCCACTGCAGCGCTCGCCTCAACCAATGCGCCGGGCTGTCTTACCAGCGTAGTGTCCAACATTTCCGCACTTGAAGCACGCACGACGAGAGAGGGAAGACATGATGTCGGTTCTTTCGATAGTTCTGAAGGTAGTGTGAGCATACACGGTCGGCGGGAGCAGTCGCGAAAAGGGGTGGAGCGAGCGGTGGAGGGGTGCTATTGAGGGCGGCGATAGCGACGGAAGAGGGCGTCGTTTGGCTGCGGGGCGCCTGCGATGTTGCAGATGCTGGCAAGGGGCATTCGTACCTGCTTCGTTTACTGCTTCGATTCCTTCACCTGCGCGGGTTTGTTAGTCGAAGTTTTTTTGGGCTCATCGAGGGGTACGGCAGCGCGGAGGAGCACGCGCCGAGTGCAAGTGGAACCACCCGTCGCGCGTCGTAATGGCGGGTGCAGAGTGGGTGCGACCTACTGTCAAACTTCCTGTCCTTCCCTCAGCGACACAACTTCAACAACCTCCGAAGATATTTGGGGGCGTGGTAAGAGTTTGGGGTAGAGGAGACTTGGGTTGCACGCGGGAAGCGATGTCTGTTGCCGCCGTCCCTGCGCTACGCAAGTCCTTCCGAGGTGCAGTGCAGCAACAACGGACAGGGCCCAGATGCGGGTGTTTCGCCTTTCGCCTTTCTGCATTTACTCTAGGAGCTTCCGTTCTCCTTTCACGCTGCATGACCGCAGTATGACCGCAGGAGTAGTCCACACAAAGTCGGACGCTGTATGGTCGGAGTAATCCTTCAGGCCTCAGGTCAAATCTCGCTCTGCGCGTCTGCCGCCCAAGCGGTCGTTTCTCAGACTAGCTCCCCGCGTTATGACACCATAGCTGCTGCAGTGCTCGGACATGTCCGTGGACTGGTTCCTGCATACGCATCACTACGATCAGACCGCGAAGAGTTCTCCAACCCTTTGAAGTGTGCAGTTTGCTGCTTTCGTCATGGCGCTATAGATGGTTGCCCACGTACTCCGGCTTTTGCTTGTCGCAGATCCTCCTCTGCTGGCTGACATTCCCCTCATTGCCTGAACAACTAGATATAGATGCTAACAGTAGTACAACGTCGGCGCGTAGTCTAATAGCTGGGTTGATCTGTGGTCAATTATCGGTTTGTGAGTAAGTAGCATTCGGATCGCGAAACACCACCACCACTTGCAGTACGTTCGCTCTTCAGGCCATAAGGCAAACAAGCCCTGAACATCAATTGAGTGTATAAATTGTGTCTATTCTGATCTCAGTCCCACATCTGTTTTGGTGGACCGGTCGATTGCGGTCGGTCATCATCTCTGACAGGATTGATGAGGGGCATGGGTCGTGGCATCAGTAGATCGCCAGGCCCCGTGTGACGCCAATTATGCTCCTCGAGGTGCACAATAGCGCCTTCGTCCCATGTCTTTTGGTCTTCCTACGACTCGGTCTCGATGACGGCTGGCGCCTTGATGGTGCGCTCCTTGAGGAACTCGAGGCCTTCGCCGCCCTGCGAATTGTGTTAGCACGTGCTCAAACGTGTACTCAGCAGCGATGCGTGAGACACAAGCGGATACTTACGTATGAGATCAGCGGCGAGACTTCAATGCCTGCCTTGGGGTCCTCGCTGACGACGGTTGCGCCTGCAGCTTGCAGCCACTTCTTGCCCTGGGTCATAATATCAAGCCTGGATGTGTCTGGGTCATCTTCACCTGTGCCACGCGCATTTTTCAGAGGCGAGAACTCATCCTCACGCTTGACCTCCATGCAGGCGAACTTCTCAAGGCTAAGGAAGGGGAAGCAATCAAAGACGAACTGCTCAAGCTTGATGCCATTGGGCTTCTCAGGCTTGACTGTCTCGCCGCTGTCGGTGTTGACGTAAGGGATCTTCTTGCGGGCAACGTGGTGAGGCAGCTTCTTCGACCACTCGGGAATGCTCTCGAGGAACTTGTACGAGTAGTAGTGGTTGACAATGTTGGCGGCACGGAACTTGAGAAGCTCAGAGTTCTTGGCATCCTTCGCCTCTGCTGTCTCGTCGTCGATCTCCGAGTACTCAACGACATCAGGCTTGCCGTTCTTCTGCAAAATGAGACCAACGGACTCCTTCGCATCACGCTTGCGGACAACCTTGGTAGCGATATCGACATTCTTCGAAGCAGAGAAACCAATGAAGATGGGGTCGGCGACCTTGACGAGGCAGTTGTCGACGCAGTAGGCGTGAATGTGCTGGATGCCGCGCTTGCCCATATCCTGAACAACACCGGACTGGAAGAGAGCTTGGTAGAGACCACCGTTGCCATCAGGAGCCACAGCGACCTAATTCAATCAGCATCGACCATATCTCATGTGTCATGTTCACCATACCTTGGACTTACTCTCAAGCAGAATCTTGCCCTCGTTCGAGATGCAGGGCAAGACGCCCTGCTCAAAGATGACGACGTTCTCCTTCTTGAGCCCGAAGTAGTTGTTCTTCTCGAAGAAGGCCTCTGTAGGCTTCCTTGTGGGGCCAGAGGTCATAACGTACCACGGAATGGTTACGCTGTCCTTGCTGTGCTTCTTCTTGGCCAACAGCTCGGCCTTCGCAATCCTCTCACCCTGCAGCTGAAACAGCGACTTCTTGCTAGGAAGGCCGATGTCGAAGCAGCCCTTGGGGTCTGAGGAGCCCAGTCGTGTGCCTTGACCACCAGCCATCAGGACGACAGCAACCTTATTCTCGGCGATCAGCTCCAAACCGCTGTTGTACCACTTGTCCAAATCATCCTGCTGTGTGTCGAGGGTCGACGATGTGGCGCTCTCGGGGAGGGGCTCGAGTTTTGTCTCGGTAGACTCGGTCTGTGCAGGCTTCAGGGCCCTCTCTGTGATCTCGTTGATGTATTCGGGGTTGAAGTTGGAGAGCTGCTCGAACAGAGCGGCCTTCTCCGCGGTGCTGAGCTTGTCGTAGAAAGCAAACACCTGCTCCTGTCCAGCCTTCTCGTACTTTGACTTGAGGTCGCTCAGCTGCTCCTCTGTGGGCTCCTTGGCCGGGGCAGCCTGTGCACCTCCTGTGAGGTGGAGCTTCTCAAGAGCCTCGTTGACGGTGTTCTTGATGGCTTCCATGATGCAGGCGGGGTAATGTGTGAAGTGGGGTATCGAAGGATAGAAGGGCAATTGCAGCAGGTAGATGATGCTGGTGTATCTTGGGGAACGTTTGTTTATACGGGCATTAGCAGAGAATGTGCTGGCTGCGCCTGCTCCATGTTGCGCAGCCCCACTTCGCTCACACCGCGTCCCTGCCGCACATGCACGAGGGGAAGCTTCACGGAGGTCTCGGCGAACATGACCATCACTATTGCAAATTTGAAGCACGACACAAAGTTACAGACACGACAGTTCCATCACGAGATGCATCGCGTGCAGGACAAATTACAGGTGTATGTGAATTCGAAGTACTCCTCCTACTTGGTTGCAAAGGCGGTGTGGGCCTGAAGAATAGCGTCATGGCCCTGGAGATCATCACGAAACTAAAAATAACCACATCGGTCAACATTTTACGAATGTTTTCATTTGTATCCGAACTGCATGATAACCTATCGACATAACTCGTACTCTCGTAAGTGCTGATCCAAGAGTGGCAAACGCTGTGCCCCTCATGCAAAACGCCAGAACCATCTAGACGTGCAGCGACGGAACGTGCCAACTCAACGCCCTGTGTTACAGATGCTGCCCAAACGCCGTAATGAATAAGTAAACCTTTAATGACCGATCGCGGTGCCGTTTGCTTCAGCCTCCTGCTCCTCAGCCGACTTCAAAGCCTTGACTGGTGCAGGGTTGAGGATCCGCGCTGCGTCAATCAGACCAGCGTTGGGGTTCAGCTCCAGACCGAAACCAGGGAGGTCGAGGTCCTTGACGTCGAGGTAACCCTTGTTGGGGATAGGCTCATTAAGGAACAGGTTACCAAAGACGGGTAGGACAGACTTGCCGTCAGGGCTGTTAGCCAGGTACTCTTGGAAGGGAGAATTGGCTTGCGAGACAACAAAGTGGTATGAGTATGGTCCAGAAGCGTGGGGAACGACGGGGATGTCGTAAGCAGATGCCATGGCGGCGATCTTAAGGAGCTCTGTCATACCTCCCACCCACATAACATCTGGCTGAAGGATGTCGAGGTTGCGGCCCTCGATAAGCTTACGGAAGCCATACCTCGAGTATTCGTGCTCACCGGTGGTGAACTTCTGGCTCGGGTGTGCGCGCTTGATCTGCTCGAAACCATCGGTGTCGTCAGGGCTGAGGCACTCCTCCCACCAGTTAAGGTTCAGGTGAGCGGTGGCCTTGACCACCTCAATCGTGTAAGCGACGGTGAGAGACATGTAGCAGTCGACCATAAGGGGGAAGTCTGGTCCAACAGATTCACGGTGCTTGGTGAGGAACTCAACGTTCTTCTTCAAGCCCTCAACACCCTCGCCCGGCCCGTAAGGCAGAGGGACCTTGGCACCGAAGAAACCCATCTCCTTAGCTGCTGCTGGCTCAGGGCCAGTGCAGTAGAAGTTGAGCCTGCCGTTCTCCTGAGTGGATCCACCAATCATCTTGTAGACGGGCTCGCCACGGATCTTTCCGAGGAGATCCCAGATAGCGAGATCGATGACGGAGATGACAGCGACAGGAAGACCCTTGCGACCGTAGAACATGCTTCCGCGGTACATCTGCTCGAACAGGTAGTTGGTATCTCTGGGGTCGGCGCCAAGCAGGAAACGCTCGAAGTGTTCTGCGACCAACCTACCGAACGTCAGCTGACTTCGTTGAAGTGATATAATTGCAAGCTTACCAGCATGCTGGCGGGCCACCGAAGCCAGTCGCGAAACCCTTGGTGCCGTCCGTGGCCTCGAGCTCGACACAGAAAGAGCCGAGCACGTTAATTCCCCAGCTTGTCCTTGACTTCCTGTACTTCTCATATTGTGACATGGGAGTGGAGATCTTGCTGTCGATCAACCAATGGCCGCCGTGCACATTGTGGTAATCACCACCAGACCCAGGGCCCTGAGTGAGAAAGGTGCGCACATGCTTGATCGTAGGGAACGACTTGACAGAGCTGCTTTGAGTAGAGGAAGGCATGGTGAAGGACAATGTGACAGTGAAATCGCGGCGCGGCACGAGGGAGGGGTCTGTAAAGCCTAAAAGGCCGAGGGGCATGGCACTGTTAAATACACAGCTCAATCAGGCGGATAGCTCGTCCATGCGGAAAATAATGGGCCAGATTTCGCTTCGGTCGAGCTCATTGCGAAATACTGCGACAGAGCATGCCGAACTGTTGCGCGGAGCGTCCACTTTGCGACCGGGCAGTGGAAAGCCGTGAACAGCGGTAGTGGGAGGAATTTCGGCATCTGATCGCGAGAGATTCGATACAGCCACTAAAGAGCTTTCGTAGATCAGATGAGCACGAGCTCAGCTAGCGACACCAATCACATGTCGCGGAAACGAGGCTGATCGCTCAAAACACAATCTGGGGAAGCGGCAAAACCACATTAACCCCGCCTGCATCTTCTCACGCCTCGGTTTCCTTTGTGCCGATTCCTCGCTCAGCGTGCGCGCTCCCAACGCCCTGTCCAACAATGGATGCGACGGCTGCCAACGGCGCAAACACTGCGCACAATCCAGATCCCAGTCCTAATGGCACGTCGAAAATGTCTCATCACTCTCCAGGGGAAGAGGAGCACGAGGTGTGGAGCGCTGGCGAGGATGAGAGCGCCGACGACGGTGGCAGGAGCCTGAACGGCTCGAAGCGCAAGCGCGAGAAGTTGAGCGTGAGCTGCGAGACATGCAAGCAGCGCAAAGTCAAATGCGATCGCGGGCATCCGGCGTGTAAGTTCCATAAGAAGTTGTCCTGGTAGCTCTACAATCATGTGCTGATGGTACCCCTGCAGGCGGTTGGTGTTTGAAGAATCATTCGACATGTGTAAGTGTGTCGCACGACACCGAGGAAGCTAGTCTGACCACTACATACAGGTGTACCTGCCACGCAAGAAGCCTGGTCTGAGAGCTGGCTATGGGCGTGAGCTTGGTAAGTAAAGCTCCATCCACCGACCGAGGCCCGTGTGATGGCCAACGCGTTTCAAGAAACAAATCGCTGACACCGTCACAGAGGCACGTCTGGACAAGCTCGAAAGTCTTCTTGCTCAGCAGCAGTCGCAGATCAACCACCTTTCGCAAAATCAGATCGCTGCGTCTGGGCCGTCGCCCCAAGAGGTGGCCACTTTTCGCAGCCCACCTGTCATCCAGACGCCCCACATCCCTCGCCCGGAGACTGCGCTCTTCATACAGAAGCCACAGTCAACATTTCCGTCCCAAAATGCGATACAGAATGGCTACGGCAATACCTTGGACGCCAGATCGGCCTCAATCTCAGGCAATAGCTTCGCCAGCCAAGCCGAAGATATGCAATCTGCGTTGGGAAGTCTGCAACGAGATGGATACACATCTTTTGGTACCGACCAATATGCGCCTTCAATGTCGCGAGCGTTAGGACAACCTGATGCAGACTTCCCGCCATACGACCTGTTGTACGGACTGGTCGATCTGTTCTTCAAGCACATATACCCTTGGTGTCCCATACTGCACCGTCAGTCCACATTGAACTCGCTATTTGGCGACTCCACCCTGGACGAGGCCGATCGCATAATTCTGCACGCGGTCGTCGCTACTACTGTGAAGTTTTCGACCGATCAGCGATTGACACCTGACAAACGTGCACGATACCACAAGAATTCGAAAGAAAAGGTTCTCCTCTATGGTATCGAGAACAGCTCTGTCAAATCACTGCAGGCGCTGGTCATACTGGCGCTCGATGTGGTCGGCTGCTCAAATGGACCTCCTGGGTGGAATCTACTCGCCCTCATCACACGATCTGTAGTGCAACTGGGACTGTCCATGGAGACGTACTCGCCAATGGTCGCTCCACAGTATGCATCTATCTACACATTACGTGCGAATGTACTTCCCGTTCCAAAGGACTGGATTGAGGAAGAGAGTCGCCGCAGACTATTCTGGATGATCTATGTTCTCGACCGCTACGCCACGGTGGCAACCGCGTTCGAGTTTGCATTGAATGAGGACGAGATAGATCGTCGACTTCCTTGTCGAGATGATCTCTACGCCCGCAACGTGCCGATCGAGACCAGGTGGTTTCACACAAAGACCAGGACAGACTATAGCATGAACCGACCTGAGAACCTGGGTTCATTCTCGTACTATGTGGAGATTCTCGGAATTTTGAGTCGCATCCACAAGTTCCTCAAGAAACCAGTCGACATCACGTCGCTATCTGATGTCGAGAAATGGCAAAGCGAGTATCGAGAGCTCGATAACGCCATTGAGCAATGGAAGTACAATTTGCCCTCCGAGTTTGGCAATTCGGCAAGGGTGTTTTCCAAGCCAGGCAACAATCAAACCCTCAACAGCGGTCTAGTAATGCTGCAAGCTGCCTTCCACACGTAGGCCTCAAAATTATTCGCAACAGTCCCAAGCTAATGTCTACAGCACCGTCATTCGTCTTCACTCGTCTGCAGCGTATCCAACCCATCGTTCGCCTATCTTCACGCCCTCATTCAGTGCTAGCCAGCGCTGTCTGAGCGCTGTAGAAAACATCACAGCGTTGTGTACGTCAGTACGCGATAACGGCCTGCTCACAAAACTTGGCCCACAATTTGCGTTCTCATGCTGGGTAGCAGCGCGTGTGCTACTGGTGCATGGCTCAACAATCGATCACCGTGTTGATACTTCAATCAACATCCTAGTCAGCACCCTTCAAGATCTCGGTCAATACTGGGAGGTAGGCACGCGCTACGCAAGCCTTCTGTCCCGCGTGCTCTCCGAATACCAGGAGTCGCAGCAAAGCGCTGGCATGGGCGGCGAGCGGGTGACGCCTTCGACAGTCAAGATTTTGGCGGACATGCGACGATGCGCATTCGACCTCGACTTCCTCATCGCGCGCCAGCCAAAGTTTGATGGCGCTACTGGATTTCCTTCCATAACGCCAGCTCGCACACCAGCGCCGAATGAGTTGGAGTACCTGGATGTTTTCAACTTCTTCAACATGCCTCGCCTTCCCGTTTCAATGGACACTATGACGACCTATCCTGCAGATTCAGATGGCAATCTCCAGATGCCGGAGGGAGGTTACGGGAACGAGTCGAACATTACGAACTACATGGTGGACGCCAGCTCAGATTGGTTCATCAAGGGCTCTGCTTAGGACACTCTCTTGCTCTTTCAAGGTCTGTGGATAGTATTGGATAAGCGTTGGTTGGTTTTCTGTATTCCTACGATATCTTGCGATACTGTACATGGTTGAACAGCTATCAGTTTGTTGTACATCCTTTTCATTCTTACAGATACCCCTTCTTACTACCACAGCAAAATCAATACCTAAGCCATTTTTTTCACTGGATCATTCGAGTTACTCACCCCAAGGAGTAGCAGGATAAGTGTGTTAATATGTGTTCCAATGATACATTTGCATCAAGCATCGAATACGGTTGTGTATTTGATCCGTTCTAGTCTGTGTGGGGAACGGTCCGATGCCGGTTCTTTCATCTCCGATGCTTAACATGTCAACTCCCGAACACCGATCTTGAGACCTCAACTCCCATTGGATAGGAAGCACCTCTGCTTCGCCGTTCAACATTGCATTATCCTCGTACCACTCCATAATTACTCAAAACCCAGTTGTCACATACCGAAAGTAAGATCGAGCACCGGCATAGGTGTAATCTGCTGGTGCTGCTTTTCCGTCACCCGTCGGACTTGGCAGTATCCCGAGCCTCACCAACGCGATAAGACGACCTCGCGGCTCATCGCCAACCCCGCGCTGCTCAAGGCGTATATATAGTCCCCAGCATCCGTTCCTTTGGATCCAGTAACCATAACAGCCTGGGCTCGCTCACCGCAACATCAGCACCCATCACAGAAGTCAATATGGCCTCCTTCGATCCCTCCCACATCGCCATTCTCGGCGCAGGAATCATAGGCCTCACATCTTCCTTAGTTCTTGCGCACGCCTACCCTTCTTCCAAGATAACTCTCGTGGCAAAACACTTCCCCGGCGACCGCAGCATAGAGTACACCTCGCCATGGGCAGGAGCAAACTGGTCCTCGATGGCCAATGACAACGGGCCATTGGAGAAATACGACGAAGTCACGTTCCGTGCATTTGGGACGCTCATGGACGGGCAGAATGTGCATGGGTGTCAGGTTATCAAGACGGGGGAGGGTAATGAGGCGGGACTGGGCAGGCAGCAGATGTGGGCTGTACTTGATGCGCCGATTGAGGAGACGAACTTGAGGACGCCGGCCACTGGCAAGATTTGGTATGATGAGTTGGTTGGTGGCTTGAGGCATTTGACGCAAGAGGAATTGCCGGAGGATGCGGTGTTCGGGCTAGAGTTTCCGAGCACGTTCAGAATTAATACGCAGGTTTATTTGCAATGGTATGTTTCCTCTTTGCAGGGCGAGATAGGCTTGAGTTGCTGATGAGATGTAGGTTACAGTCTCAGGCGCTGAGCAAGGGCATTAGACTTGAAAGGCGTCAAGTCGCATCTATCAAGGAGTTGCTTGCACTGCACCCGGATACGAGCGTTGTGCTTAATGCCACGGGTCTCGGCGCGCTCAAACTCGAAGACGTGAGGGATACGGATATGTATCCCACGCGCGGCCAGACAGTACTTGTTGCAGAGCCAAAGACTCCGATGAAGAGAATGTACGAATTTGGGCGGACGTGAGCCCTATTACTTTCTTTTTTCCCCGTCCTTCGAACCTCATCGCATTTTTGCCGTTCGTAGGTTGCTGAGCGTCGGGAACGTCGCTAACAAAGACAGGTACTATCGTTCACCGAAACGTATTGATCCTACAACGACATATGTCTTCCCACGCACTCTCGGCGGCGGCGTTATCCTGGGTGGCAGTCGTCAAGACAATGACTGGAGCAATGAATGGGACTCGGAGCTCGAGGCTCAGATTCTCGAGAGGTCGTGCGTTTTAGCCCCCGAACTCGGAAAACCACAGGACTTGCAGATCATCGCACGAAACATCGGGCTGCGACGTGAGTTAACCCTCGTTGATGACGGGCTGGCGATGCTAATGTGAGTGACAGCCTCCAGAAAAGGCGGGCCAAGAATCGAAATCGAGAAGGAGAGGCAGAAGTGGAACATCCCCGTTGTGCATGCGTATGGGCATTCTGGAGCCGGATATCAAGCGAGTTGGGGGACGGCAGAGAGAGTGTTGGAGTTGGTGCAGAAAGCTTTGAGTCCAAGTCCTAGGTTGTGACCCTCAGTGGTACTTCGTCTAAGGTCAAGGGAACCAAAGCTCTCCCTGTGTATGTAGCAGATCCAGCATTTCAATCTAGCACCGATTCCAGCGTCGCAATCTACGGACGAGTCTCGCTCCTAAATGATTGGCGAAGGTTCGTCGAGATGAACGACCGAGAGTGTGGACACATGCCATGTGCAATGTACATAATATGGAACTGCACGCTCCGACCATCATAACAGTCACGAGCCGGACACTGCTGATCAGTAGACTTCGTTTCGCTTTGAAAGGGAAACAGTCCACCCTCACTTTAGGCAACGCACCGTCGATCACCATGACCACACGTGGGCGCGCGACCTTCAAACTAGAATTGCGGAGTCCCCGAGTTCCATGGTGTGACCCCACTTTCTGAAGGACTGCCTGGATTCGGAGTGACCGTCGACGAGCGCTCGTTGTGACCACCTGCCATGCGTACGGCTTTGCTGCGTGCGGCGCGGACGAATAGCAGTTGCACTATCAGTTCGTAGTGCTGTTGATGGTGGTGTGGAAAACCGGGCCCTCTCCACATTTCATAAGTCAAAACGCTGCGGAGACGTGAGGTTGGAACCGAGGGCCGGGAAAACAGTTTTCCGTGAACACAATGCAATGATTGTGTGGACTTCCCGTTTGTTCGTGCTTGTTTCCGTGCTTGTTTTGACACTCGCTCTGGTAGAACACAACGATCGCTTCACGAGATCAGCTTCAAGAATATCGTTTTGACATGGTAATAGAAACAAACGTCTCTGGTTACACTGCGCTGAAAGCTATAAGCGAATGCTGGTGGCGCAATCAAGCGGCAAAGCAGATTCACTTCAAACAAGTATGTGCATGCTGACGTTAGGGCTCAGCGAGGCGGCCAAGAGACGATAACTGCGTGGTTTTTGACAAGTCTCGTCCGCTCTTGGCTGCGTGTTGTTGATATCCCATTCTAGTAAATAGCAAAGATCGTAGTCACCAAGTGATGATTGTGCAGTGTTAGGAGGATGTGAGTCCATCAGGCAAGTCGCTTGCGTCTATTGCCTTGATGCGATTCGGCGTGAATCCATGTAGCTGTAACGCTAGCAGACGGAAAAAGCTGCACCGAAGCGGCTCGCTGAGCCTCATCTTACGCCGCTGGAGGTTCCGCGGACGATGCCTCAGAACAGACAGCGACCGGTTGGCCATGCCGAGCGGCTGCCTCCGGTCAATGCATTTTCGAGGGTCAGCACGGCCTCGTTGCGGAAAGGACATCGTTCCCAAGGATATGACTTGGCAAAGACGGTGAGAGATGCAGCTCTTACGATTGTGGGACAAATTGCTACATACAGCATACGCTAGCAGTCCGTGCCAACGAGAGGCCTACAACCCACCTCAGATGATGCAGCAGGGGTACTGAGGCACAGATTCCGTGATACCTCGCAGAATACGCCGTCATAGCCGATGGAAACGTGGTAGACTTAAAGTGGGACTTCCCCTCTGCAGGGACTGTGGTGTTTTGACAGTTGGGAGGTTTCTCCAGATCCGTTGGAAGGCCTCCAGATACCGTCCAAATGGTTCTGAGCATCGAGCATCGAAGTTATAGCTGAGAGGGGTGATGATGGACAGCGCTTGCAAGACCGCATGGTGATACGGCTCACCTGCCTGGATACTCGATGAGGAAGTACCGACAGACAGCGCTTGCGCTAGTTAGTAAAGAACCCCACGCTCTCACCCAGCGTGCATGAGACATCATGATCAGCAAGAGTCCTGTGAGCTATGATTGATGGACGGCTTATCCCAAGCCGACGTACGCATTCCGTAATTACCGCCCAGCTCGCAACGATCATGTTGCCGTTTCAAGCCAGAGAAAACTCTACCGACATCGAGCAACACCAAGTTTTTTCATCGCGTTTCTCAAGCACTTTGTCGTTTCGAGGATTCTTCACCGCAATGACGTCGTGGCTGTCTGCATTCCGCCGTCACATCACTGGTCGTATTGGTGCGGCAGCGTTGCCAGATCCTGCGAAAGTCTTTCCCGGCCGCCACTTAAATGCTTGAGACTCCACCAGTGATGGTTAAGTCGGATAAGATCGGCGCCAAGTTGAAGAGGCTGCAGAGCCGCACATCGCACGGTCGTTTCGACCCTGCATGGGATGACCATTAGTCGCCGGCGTGTGACGTCAACATGGGGATGTTGAGATCCAACGGCGCTGCCCCATGTGAAAACTTGGGCGCTATCGAGTAATTATCGCACGTTGCGCGACAAAGTGCAGAGTAAGTCCTTGTACCTGCATTGATTAACGTCTGTTTGTGTTTCGGGGGCGACCATGGCGTGAGACGCAGGTGGCTGCAACAGCGACTGTGAAGGGAGATTTTGGCATTCGCCGATGTGGCGAGTGAGCAACTCGGCAGGCCTCCGAACGAATCCTCCTCCGCAATCCCCAGCCCAAGGGATGCGAAGTAAGCAGAGAGGCTATGACGCATGGCGGAGGAGCCTCGGTCTAAGACGAAAGCTGCTGGTTGCCGAGCTCTTGTCCACCCCAAGCGTACTCCGCTGCTCTCCAAGATTGGCTCCAAGGGATCTTGGTCCACTCAGACCCTGCTTGGTTCGCCTTATACCCACTGTTTATTTGACGCCTCAGCCGTCAGCGACATCACTGAGCGATGCAACCACAGCCAAGTCCGAGATAATGTAAAACTCGTTATCTAGTGTACTTCTCAAGTCAGACCGATGCTAGTAAATGTGGAACCATGTGGACCGTTGCTCGCTACCTTCACACCAGACGTTGCCGAAGCATGGCTCGTGGCAGTTGAGACGATCAGTTAAAGAGGGACCGTCCCCCCGCTGTTCAATCCCCAGCATCTCTCCAGCTTTAGTTGATCAGTCCTCACCATGGCACCTCACAGAGAATCCGAATCGGGCGTGCCCACCTACTGGGGCAAGTCCGGCAGGATGTTGCAAGTCCTGATCACCATCGTTGCTACCACAGATTTCCTCCTCTTCGGATATGACCAAGGTGTCATGTCTGGTATTATCTCCGCCCCCGCATTCGTCCACGCATTCCCCCAGGTCGAGGGCGACCCTACCTACGAGGGTTTCGTCGTCGCTATCTACGCTGTCGGTTGTTTCCTCGGTGCCTGCTTCATCTTCGCCTTTGGAGACAGGCTTGGTCGCCGCAACTCTATCTTCCTCGGTGCCTCCGTTATGATCATCGGTGTCCTTATCCAGGTCGCCTCAGTTCCTCCCAACGCCGGCGCTACTGCCCAGTTCATTATTGGACGATGCATTACTGGTGTTGGAAACGGTATCAATACCTCAACCATCCCCACTTACCAGGCCGAGTGCTGCCGTGCGAAGAACCGTGGAAAGGTCATCTGCATTGAGGGCGGAAACGTCGCCATCGGCACGTTAATTGCCTACTGGATCGACTATGGCTGTCTCTACGGCCCTGACGACTTCACTTGGCGCTTCCCCATCGCTTTCCAGTGCGTGTTCGCTGCCATCGTCCTTGTTATGATGACCCAGCTACCTGAGTCGCCTCGCTGGCTCCTTACCCACCACCGCGAAGAAGAAGCAATGACGGTTATGGCGGCCCTGAACGGTCTCCCTCGCGGCGATGTCGAGGTCAATGTTCAGATGAACATCATCAAGGATGCTATTCGTCTCTCTGGCGGTGGTGGCAAGACGAAGTTCTCCGCTGTCCTCACCAACGGCAAGTCTCAGCATCTCCGCCGTATGCTTTTGGGTGCTTCATCCCAGATGATGCAGCAGCTTTCTGGTTGCAACGCTGTTATCTACTACTTCCCTATTCTGTTCCAGGACGCTCTTGGCACTACTCACAACCTGGCTCTGCTCTTGGGAGGTGTTAACATGGTTGTTTACTCCATCTTCGCCACCACCTCTTGGTTCCTCGTCGAGCGCGTCGGGCGCCGCAAGCTCTTCCTCATCGGTACTGTAGGACAATGTCTGTCCATGATCCTCGTGTTCGCTTGCCTGCTGCCCGGCGGCCCGGGCCCAGCCAAGGGTGCTGCCGTTGGTCTCTTCACATACATTGCCTTCTTCGGTGCTACTTGGCTGCCTCTGCCCTGGTTGTACCCTGCCGAGATTAACCCCATCAAGACCCGTGCGAAGGCCAATGCTACGTCGACTATTTCCAACTGGCTCTGGAACTTCTTCATTGTCATGATTACCCCAGTCCTCATCGATGGCATTGGTGCCTACACATACCTCTTCTTCGCCGCTCTCAACGCCACTTTCTTCCCCATCATCTTCTGGCTGTACCCTGAAACTTCTGGACGTTCGCTCGAGGAGATCGATCTTATTTTCGCCAAGGGTTACCTCGAGAACAAGAGCTATGTCAAGGCCGCAAAGGAACTTCCAGTCATGGAGGAGTCCGAGATCGCTCGCTACAACCGCGAGTACGGCATGGACGACTCGGATGAGGAGTCTGGCTCTGGTGCCGATTACAACGAGAAGAAGAGCAGCGAGAAGAATGGCGCTGGCCAGGAGGATATGCTTCCTCGCGGCGCTCCCACTGCTTAAAGCTTGAGCGCTGGTTGTGATGATTACGAGTTGATGCACTGTGTGCACCGCTGCGTCGGCTTGCCGATGCACAGCTAGGATACATGAAGGAAAGATACCCGACGCTTCAGTCAAAATGGTTGTTGCCTCTCCAGTAACGAGCTTGGAGTAGGACGAGGTCATAGTTATTATTATTATTCGTCTTTTTCGATATCATAGAACAGTCGATAGACCGCCCTATACCCAGAGTCAATATGCACTGTTTACATTGAAGCTCACTCTTTCTTCTTGTGATGTCGTTGCTGGACCTGTATTGAATTTGTAACCCACCTTCCTGCATCTTTTGTAACAAATGTTGGCAGTGGCTCGGCTCAAGCAATCGTGCTTGAATTGGTTCTAGCATTTTACCGAGATCCCCATACTTTACAAATTAGGTACCATTTCCACATGCGCTGCGACGATGTGAACCTCTGCGTTGCCACTGAGAGGCGATGAAAATGCCATTCTTTGAAGGTGTAGTCGATGGCTGACTAAGCAGCCTCGGGAATCCAAGTGGATGCCACTTGTCGCGCCCACTCATTGTTCCCTATCCTGACCAGGACCTCATGACATCTTACAAGTAGACACCCACCATGGCGCAAGCGAGCATGTCTTGGGATACACTGGGTCCTTTCCTGGTGTGGCAGTTTCTCATACCTCTGGTGAATAAACACTTGGCTGGACGGAGATACATCTGGCTAACACATATAGGCTGCTAGCTGGGCACAAACTATTATCTATAGCATCTTCATTCGTGCAGGCGATCCCAAACCACAGCCTGGCTCAATACGCTTTGTCAAGCACCGCCGGCAGATTCTCATCGCCATTTACGCCGCATATTTTGCATTCACGATCTACGAAGTCGACTTCAATCTGCAGCGCTCGAGCAATGCGTACAACGACCTCGGCGTACCGGTCAACGTTGACGAGAGTGGTCTGAACTCGCGCTTCAGGAAGCTCACTGTACGGTTCCACCCCGATAAAATCGCACCTGGGAGGGACAGAGACGCCGCGAACGCATACTACATACACTTGAAGCACGCACGCGACATCATCCTGGATCCTGCGAAGCGCTTTGCATACGATCGATTCGGTCCGGACATCATTAGGCAGTGCCAGTCTTGCATTACTGTCAAAGACTATGTCGATAATGCCCTGCTGAGCGCGTTGACGAATTATGGCGCGTTGCTAATCTTTCTGATCGGTGGAAATGCGCTTGGCTTCTTCAGGGACGGCTCATACTGGCGTTACCTTGGGCTCCTCGCGGTTGCGACCTTCGAAGTACGCAGCGCATTGCGGCCAGATCACCCCACTATCTTGACCAAGTACTTAAACCCCTTCGTCGCATCGTTCAATCTGCGTCCTGCATACCTGCCCTTCCAGGTCATTGCCATCGCCAAGAAGGCGTCCATTTCAGCTGCTCAATTTTTGGCTTTGCTCATGCCGCTATACCGCATCGACCCTGAACGACACACGCAGGTCACGGACGACTCAGAGGACACGCAACATAAGCAGCTCGATCGACTGAGTGCATTTGTAGCTGAGTGCAACAAGGATGCCTCGCGACTGCTGGAGCTCGAGTCGACGCCTTACAGGGATAACGAGAGGGCGAAAGGCGAATTGAGAGACGCGTTGAAGAAGTACATGGTGCAAAACGTGGTGCATCAAGAGAGGGAGGTACGTAACGCCATTGGACAGAGCATGGCAAAGAGGAGAACAGGTGTGCCTCACGGGGCTCAGGGTACGAAGTAGATGCATATGTATCAATTCATACTCACTGGTCGCCACTCCCATTCTTCGTCGCCGCTGATATTCACACTTGGTTCTTATTCACTTCAAGCCTGCGTAGCATATTTTTTGTGGAGATGACCAGTGATACGAGCGCACCAACGGCCAGCTTGGACCGCAACCGAGACAGTCTTTCAAGTGAGTCACGAAACCACACTTGGCTATGTTGCGAATGCAGATGCACGAGTTTTACGATATGCGGCAACCTCGAGGTAATCTGCCTTATTCGCAATTATAACTAAACGCGGACAGCGGATCTAGAATCACAGCTATCCGCAATACGAAGATCCATACCAACAGTATCCTTATAGAATCGACCACTGCATCACCACAATGCAGCAAAATGTCAAAGAAAGCCACACACAGTCAGTCAGTCAGTCCAGACCAGACCAACGCTCCGCCCAACATCCCCCACAACGATACCCTCTCAGCTCCTCCGCTTACAAGCAAACCGCCAATCCGCAATCCCACCCTAACAGCCCGAAGGAGGTCGATAACTTTGTTCCTGGTCACACCATTCCGGCATAGGAAACCGAATCAGCTTCTTCTTCGGAGGTGGCGCACGAGTCAAAGCATTGAAATAACCTTCCGATGATCTCGGACGCCCACGAGTGTTCAGCAGGTCCGTCGGCTCCTCCCATGGCTTCAGCAGGAAAGCCGCCATCTCTGCAGCCTGCTTCGCCATCAAGCGCAGAACAGGCATCGGACGAATCTCTCTCGGCTCCTGGCTTGGTAGAGTGAGGTTGTGCTGGTCGACCGGAGTGGAGGGTGGTGCGCGCAGCACTGGCGACTCATATTCCGGTGAGTCGTCGAGGGTTTCGGGCTCGGGCTCGGGCTGGGGTTGGGGTTGGGGCGAAATCCGTGGACGACTCGAAGGATCGGCCGCAGCCTCGTTTCCACCAAGGGTGGTGGGACGGTCCCTGTCTGCGTGCGTGATCCCGTTGTTGACATGTATATACCATCTGAATCCACAGGAGTGTTCCCCGTTCCTGTTCGGCTGCACTTGATGCCTTGCCCGGAGATGCGTCAGTCTATCGGAATACTGATTTCCTGTTCGGTAGTTCCAGCGCGTATACTCCCATCCTCGCACAGGTGTCTGTGTCTGAACGGGTACCTGTGTCTGCGCATTCGGCCTCTGCCTTTGCGGCATCGAAGTCGGCTGCCTCTGGGGTGTTTGTGTCGGCTGCCTCTGGAGTATCTGTGTCTGGTGCCTCTGGCATATCTGTGTCTGGTGCCTCTGGAGTATCTGCGTCTGGTACTTCTGAGGTATCTGCGTCTGCTGCCTCTGCCCTGGCCCCGACACCAAAACATTTCTCAGCATGTACAGCGCCCCAGCACGGTCGTTCTGCAGAAACTCCTGCAGTCTCTCCATCTCACTTGCTGAGACCGCGCGCGACACGACGATGCTCTGCATAGTCCCGCCCTCGAGGTAGGGGATGGTTGTGAATGCCATCTTGAGTGGTTAAGACAGGAGATGGGTTGATTTAAAACGGTAATGTACGATTTGTCTTTGAGCTTCGAGACTCAGATGAGGAGGGCGAACTGTATGAGAGGCTTAGAGGACTCTAAGGAGGCTTTTGTACATTTGGTATGGCGAGGTATTGAGTAGGGAACCATAGTTCTGTTGCATATGATCCAGGGTTTGTGATGGTTCAGTATTGTTGCAACTTTGGTTCATAACAATCCATACCAGTCCGCGAAATATTGTTTCATTTCTAAATATTTCACAATGTGATTTTGGGAAGCGGAAAAGTGATCAGGGATGGAGAATGGCGAAGTTGTAGTAACCTTTTTGTGGGTCGCCTGATCTGGAGTCTAAATACAACATCACTTCCATACATGTCCCACACTGCGTGCTAGAAATCTACTCGAGTAGTTCGTCCAAGATTGGAGGCGAGACCCTGATTTTCCCAACCATGTTATGAGACCGCACCTCCATCTTGAGGCGATGATGGTGTCTCGGCGGGTACGCCGCGCAATTCAGAGGAACGACTTTGCTCATGGGATGTGAGTATCGTAACTGAGCTAAGTTCAACCTCCTTCCAGAGATCATTAGGGATCGACGGACTCAGTTGCCACGCAATGCTGAACAGCACAACTACCACCAGACTGGCAGGGCCTTCAAGTTTCGATAGCAGAAAGTGATACAACACATCTCTCCATCATAGCTCTGGCTACACGGTAGCGTTGCCGAAGCGCCTCATATATGGTCGTTTCATTCGGTGTCGGTGTCGAGTCCTGTTCTGCTATGGTGGCAATGCATGCATTTGACCACGACTCGAAGCAGGAAAGTAGATAAAGACAAATGTTCCGGTGCATTGCAATAGCTGTTGTCGCAGATTTAGGAATCTGCCTTTCTTGCTGCGCCAGGTAGGCCACTTGTTCGACGAGGTCGTCCAGGTAATGCGCAGCTTCTGCGGGCGAAGCGAAGCGGAGCTCAAAGGTTGCAGGGCTGAAGAGCCGAATAGCTTTGAATTGTGGATTCGGTGATTGATTGTGGAAGAGTGTCGTCTGATCCTTTAATCGAGTAAAGGATTGAGCAAGTACATGGTTTTGGCTTGGACGGCTCGCTTCGTAAACAAGTTGTTTCGCAATGCGCGCCCCTATCTTAAGGTGTACAGATGCTTCATCGAACCGGCCACGCAGCAGGCTTAATAGAACGAAGATAGCGCACATCGAAGCCAAAATGAATATTTTCGATCTTGGGATATTTTTTTCGTCGTTCAGATAGGCCTGTAGACCTCTGATTGCGTTTCCATAGTGGCTGAGTAGAAAGATCTCAGGGGCATCGGGTGTGAGACCGGCACGAGCACGATTTACCGGCTCAAGTACGTGTCTCTTGTGCGCAGCGCTCAAAGCAAGAAGTGCTTGTAATATCATTGGCTCGTTAGCTGAAGCCTGCAGAATTGCAGGATCCCAGAACGAAGATTTGAAGATTCGTGGAGGGGTCGTCGACGTTCCATGAATGAACCATTCGAGGTAGGTCTGCTCATCTGACTGGACACGTATTCCGGGGGTTGATGTAGGTCCACGGCGCAGAGCATTTGTGACAAGCCCAGTATCCTGTCGTGATGGAACCCCTGTATCCCTCGAATCTTCATAAAACCCCCCACCGCCCCAAACGCCATAGCCATCACATATCTGACCAAGTTTGAAGCAGCGTCGACATGCTGGATAGGACTCGTCACATTTGACGCGTCGAGATTTGCATGTCCGACATCCCGTTCGGACCTTTCGATATGCTTTGCGTGTTGATGCTAGCATGGCGGGACTGAATTGACCACAAGAAACGTGCGAAATTCGTATCAGAAAACCAGTGTATTGAATCTTAGCATTGGAGAGGTTGCTAGAAGTTCGACCTGAAGACTGCCTATCATGGCCACATCATGTAAGCGCTAGGCTTGTCTCACCGATTTGCTTGCTGCAGTCTTTGAGGCTGAGCATATATCTTCCGGTTCAAAAGGTCGATCAATCGGAGCCGGGGTGATTCTAACGAGCGATTCAATGGAATCGGGTAATATGCGTTTAGTGCCTCCACGACATCGTAGAGTCGGTGATGCACCAAGAGGCTCATTTGCAAACACCGGACTCCACCACCAGACTGTTCTGTTCTCCAAGATTCATGTTTTGGTTAGTATTGTCGGTCCCTACACGGGAACATGGTTGGGAAACGCTGAATGAGTAGAAGACATCGCGTTGGATTCCGGCAGGGGCACAGGTGCACTGGCCCAATATTGGAAATGTGCTTATTAAGCTAATATGTGCCCGTCTCTCCTGTACCAGAACTCTCGACGACAATGCACCTGAACATCGCCGTCAATCATAACTATGCACATCGATTCCAGGCGCACAAACACCGCGATTGTCACTCAATTGTCTTCTCTTAGGTCAGCAAAATACCTCACCACCAAATTGTATGCTGAGGCAACTCCCAAGGTTACCTTGTCATTCCCATGTGGACACTAAGCAACCCAAGAGAGGGCGGTTGCACTACCTTGTTAGGTCAAGTAGCTCACTTTCTTACCAAGAGCAGCGAGCCGCCCTCGCATGTCGAAATGCAAAGACCTCTCGCGCAATTAAATTATAGGCTCTGCTATGGTCCAGACAGATGACCAGACCGAATCCTGTCGCTGTACCCACCATCGGACACCTCCGACAGTGGTTGAGAATTCTCAGGTAAGATTTTCTACTCACTGTCCAGTTGCTAACCGCATCTGGAAATTCGAGGGCAGACTTGGACAAGTGGAAGGGCGGCAATGGCGTGCAAAAGGCGGCTGATTGCGATAGGATCCACACGCGGATTTCAATAAGAGCGCATACTCTGCCTTCCAGCGCATGCTCACAAATAAGAATTCGAATTGAACATGTTGACGATTATTTCATGGTTCACCACTGTACTTGGTTGGGTATACGCTCATCTGCAGACAACTAACATTACATTTTGGATCCTCAATAGAGGTTTCACATCGCCATACTTCCAGTACTTCTCGGCACCGACTACGAACCGCTCGAGAACCTCGCTTGGTCGGTAACAACCAGACCAGCGATACTAGCACTAGACAGTGTGGAGAAGACACCAGAGATGAGAGCAGACATCGCGAGACGCGAAACATCACCGCTGCGACCAGGGCTGATCTGGCTAAGCACACCAATCTGCGTACCAAGCGAACCGATGTTACCGAAACCGCAAAGCGCGTAGGTGGCGATGAGGCGGGATCGGGGAGAAAGGTCGTGGTAGTCGGCATCGGGGTCGTCGTTGGACTGAAGCATGGTGAAGGCAACAAACTCGTTGGTGATGACCTTGACACCGATGAGACGACCGACAAGGAGCAAGTCCTTACCCTGGCGAGAGACACCGAGCAGGAAAGCGACTGGGTAGAAAACGTATCCGAGGATCAGCTCAAGGGTGAGGTCGTACTCGCCGTCGAGGTTGATGTAGCGGCCCCACCAGGTAAGAAGACCGTCGATCAGACCCAGAAGAGCAATAATACACAGGAGCGTGCAAATGATCATACCGGCGATCTTGAGACCAAGCCAGGCGCCGTTGGCGAAGGCGTGAAGGGCGTTGGCGGCCTTGTGCTCATCGTCATCGGGAATGACGACACGTCCAGCGGTAAGAGACTCCTCTGTTTCGGGGTAACGGAGCTTCGAAAGAGCAAGCGAAGCTGGAATGCTCATGACGCAGGAGGAGATGAGGGCCTGGGGGTTCAGTCCCATGCCGATATAAGCAACGAGGACGGAACCAGCGATGGTAGCGAAACCAGAGCACATGACCTGGTGCAGCTCAGCCATCGTCAGATGGGCAACGAACGGCCTAATCAACATGGCAGATTCACCCTGACCGATGAAAGGCGAAGCAGAAGCGACGACAGCCTCAGCACCGGAAACCTTCATCGACCAGAAGAAGAAGACGGCGAATTTGCCGATGAACCACTGGATCAGTCCCCAGTAGTACAAGAGCTGGACGATTGACACGAAGAAGATGATCGCAGGGATGACACTGAAGAAGAAGAAAGTGTAGCCGGCGATCTCTGCAGTGGTAAGGAAAGCGACACCTTCCTTGGCAAATCCGAGGAGCTCACGAGCAAGCTGGGAGATGAAGCTGAAGATGTCAAAACCAACGCCGGTTCTCAGGACAAAGAGCGCAATGATGAACTGCACCAACATTCCAACAATGACGGTGTGCCAGTTGATCGACTTCCTGCTGCGGGAAGTGGCCCAGAAGCCAAAGATGAACACGGCGAGGCCGAAGAGCGACACCGCACGATTGGCGCGCGTGTTGTCCTCGCTTTCCTCACTGGCCATGGAACCAACGATGATGACAGCAATTGTAAGCGCGGCACCACCAGGGATGCGGAGCTTCTGAGGAATCATCTCTCCGATCCTGACTCCGGTATTGTTCCAGATCCAGTGCATAGGCTTTGTGACAATAGTGATAGGGATCCAGCACGTGATGATGCGGATCATGATCGCCAACCAGAACAAAAAGGGGATGACCCAGTTCTTGTCATTGCGATGCAAGACGACAGATGCAACCCACCATCTAGGAAGGTCAGTTCACACGACTTAACGAATTAACATCACACAGTGTGTCTCACCCAGTGAAGAGAGCCGCGAGGAAGATATGCACGGCCCACCTAAACCGCCTGTAGAGCTGTCCGATGGACCATTTGCTCTTCGGCTTCTCTACTTCGGGCTCAGGGTCTGTGGAGCTACCGCGCGTGCCCTTCTCTTCATAATCGATGTCGGCGTTTTTCTCATACGCGCCCGGCTGGTGAAGGCCATGCTTCTCAGGCAGGCGGTGGTGAAGGCCGTGATCTTGCGCACTGGGGTCAGGAATGACGCTTTTCTCGTCAGTGGTTCCAGCCGTGTACGTGATGTGGTCGTCGTGAGCCGCGCGAGCGCTGTGGTGCACGTGCTCATGCTGGTGTTCCTGAGAAGTGTGGAGCGCCAGGTCGTTGCTGGGCAGCACGCCCTGCTGGGGGGACGCGTTATGCTCGTGCACGTGGGCCATGTTGAAGATGGGCACAAGAGCAATTCCTGTCAACGACGTTGAAACGAGCGAGGAATTGTTGGCTGAGGTTCGGACAGGTCGGCCATGGCGGGAATTATATTTTCGCGCCGTGATTTGCGCTACCACGAAAGTGGAGGGCATCCATCCACAGGCGGCCCAGACTACACCCTCGATTCCCCGTCCGCTTTACCCTTGGCAACTTCCTCTTTCGATCTGGCTGTAGCGTTGTGCAGCGATCGTTCATTGGCCCCCGGTCAGCTCCGCAAGGCCCAGGGTCTTTGGGTTCATCTCACAGGGCGCCCACTCGCTGCAGCACCCGCGGGCGGCCTTGAGTCGAATTCACAAAGCACCGGCGGTCTTACCACGATTTTGCAGCACTGGCCAGGATCGTTATCTTTCCCCAGTCCTGATAGTCGCAATCCAGCCAATGACAGCCCATAACGTGCTGTCAGATGGCTTGGCCCGTGATAAGCGGAGGCAAAAGTACGCGGGGCTTCGGCTGAGGCGCCTCTTGTGGAAAGGTGCGTTTTCTAGAAGGAATCGCTCACACTTCACTTTTGTCAGAACACCGTCGTGCTCCCCGAGGCGGAAACGCTTGTGAATCCAAGGAGTCGGCGCCCTACAGCAAGCAACCCTTAACAGTGGCCCGCAGCTTGATGGCTGAGACTCGACGCCAGGGGCACGAAACAATTGTGAGCATCCTACAGCAATTTTGACCATGTGGTGCCCGTGGCAAGGTTCGGCGTTGATCTGCAAAAAGATGACTTTAGCTTGACGCCGGTGGACTATTGTCCTCGCCCCTATCGTCAAGGTGCACCGCTGACCCAGCGCCATGTAAGCGGCGTGCGCCTTGGTCTTCGAGGCTTCGAGTCGCGTTTCTCGAAGTTATCAATGAAGCCAGACTGGGCCAGGACACGCACAGCATTCCGATAACCAGGTCTACGCTAGCCCGATGCTGCCCTCTTGCGCGCGGATGTCAAGCGCTGCAGATGATGGGAGCCGGGGTGCCGTTATCACCACACACGCTTGCAGACAGTCGCGCCGGCGTGAGAAGGCGGAGATCGCCTGCTGTTACACATTCACAGAGGGATTTGGAGGACGCTAAAACGCCATGTGGCGGTTCGATAGAGCTTGTCTGTACGACTTCCACCAATTCGTTCGCGCTGCAAGCAACCATGCTGGGCGGCTTGGCTGGTTTGCACTTCCCCCGCAGTGGGACTAGGGCCGCATGTTTGCGGGTGAGGAAGACGATGCTTCTTATTACGCACTCCTGACACATAGCGTTGTCCTGCCCTGCGTCACGGGACGAGTGTGATGGCGATGGAGGCACGCGATCGTACAAGGCGCCGTAAAGCGCGTCTAGACATTCAACTAAGCCGAGCTGCGAACAATTTCCGCAGCACCAACACGAGATGAGCACGCGAGATCGTGTCCAATTCAACGTCCCTCGTCTGACCAGGATCGATACCATGTCTACTCATAACCCAGCCTTGCACAGGCACGGGACAGCACAACAATCACCCAAACGCATCCCCCAAACAGCCAAGCAACGCAACGCAACCCACATCCTATCAACGGGCTCCCACCCTACGGCCTCCCCTTCCCAAACCATACTCACGT
Source organism: Stagonosporopsis chrysanthemi (assembly GCA_022560025.1). NCBI lineage: Eukaryota > Fungi > Ascomycota > Dothideomycetes > Pleosporales > Didymellaceae > Stagonosporopsis > Stagonosporopsis chrysanthemi. The sequence continues at coordinate 65,786 of JAFISE010000063.1, read as the reverse complement.
GCGTGCGCGCTTAACCTCCAATACCTACTAATTTCCCGCCCTCGCATGTCACATGCCCTTCCCATCCGTCCGTCAGCCATTACTCAACAGCCGCCTAAGCCACTCCGCCCGGCCCCCCGGGGCCTCTCCTCTACGCTACCACTGAGCGATCCCGCAGCCGATAGGAGCCCGGCCATCTGCGACACCTGCGATGCTCGGAGCGATACGCCATGCCATGTCATGCTATGCACACTGACGGCGTTCAGCCTTATGCAGGTGCGGACGCAGATGGGAGGGAGAGATAAGCATCAATGAAGTGTGGAGCTGGTGGGTTGGGGGGGGGATGCGCTGCGGCTCTGTGGTGCACGCCTTATGTGCACCGCGGAGGGGGTGATGAAGTGAAGTAAGTGTTCAGACGCGATAGAGATGTGTAGGAGCAGTACAGTAGTGCTTGTGAGCACGCCCTTGTTGATATATTGTCGATGCAGAGGAGGTGTGGGAGGCTGTTGGGTTGCTGACTGACTGACTGACTGACTGACTGCGTTCGACTGCAACGGTGCACCGATCCAGCCCCAAACGACGACAACGACCACGACCACGACCACGACACGCACCCACCCCGTCTGCTGCTGCTGCTCCTCCCTCCCCACCCCCTCTTCTATCTCAGCACACCGGCAACCACACCCACAACCCTCGCTATGCCATGCCATGCCACCCACATCTCCCTGCTGAGCACCCCACCCCACTCCATCCACGTCCCCATCTACCCTCCACCCGTCTACCCATATCCGTCCACTCGTCCTTGTTTTTCATCCTCGCCGTCCTCGCACTGCCCCACCCCAGCGCAACGCCACGCCAACGCAACGCAACGCAACGCAACGCAACGGCACACACAGCGCGTGTCTTACTGTACCTGAAGTAGCACACCGCCCTGTTTTTCTATTCTACAGCGCGTGGGAGCAGGTTAGGAGGGGATGGAGTGTGTTTGTCTTGTTTTGTCTTGTCTTGTCCTAAGACGCTTTAAAGTGCGTTAGAAGAGAGAGATGGGGGGTTGTTGTGCTGGATTGGATTGTGCTGGATTGGATTGTGCTGGATTGGATTGCGTGTGGAGTGGACTAGACTAGATTCTACTGCCTTACTGTGCTAGACTGTCCTGCACTATCTTACACTGCACGGTACTACACCGCCCTACAATCCTACAACACGACTACGCCTGTAGATCTATAGTCTATTAATAAAGAAGGGTGAGGTGTAGAATAGTAGACTTGTTGGTTGTTTGACAATCCTTGCTCCTTACTCCTTACTCCTTACTCCTTACTCCTTACTCCTTACTCCTTACTCCTTACTCCTTACTCCTTACTCTTTACTCCTTACTCTTTACTCCTTGCTCTTTACTCCTTACTCTTTACTCCTCACCCTAGTCTCCTCCCCAGATCAGAGAGCAGACCAGAGAGCAGACAGAGAGCAGACAGAGCAGACAGAGCAGACAGAGCAGACAGAGCAGACAGAGCAGACAGAGCAGACAGAGCAGACAGAGCAGACAAGAGGAGAATGCTTTGCACCAGCGTCGCAGGGGCGATGCTAGGCTTATGCTTGTGCTCGTGCTCGTGCCTGTGCATGTGCTTATGCGCAGTTTAAAGGGTGCGTAGGGAAGGAAGGTGCGTAGGAGAAGCAGAGAAGACCAGGGAAGACCAAGGAGAGAAGAAGAAGAAGAAGAAGAAGAAGAAGAAGAAGAAGAAGAAGAAGAAAGAGCGGCAGAGAGAGAGAGGGGATAGAGCGAGATGACGTAGGTAAATATGTAATATGTAGGTAGGTAGTATAGCAGTGGTACCTGTTCACAGTGCAAAGTTCTCGAGCCAGGAGCTGGTATGTATATATGTATGTATGTATTAATGTAATAGGCTGCTATTGTAGTATCTACTGCCCACTGTCCACTGGCGATGGGGAACAGACTACAACATAAAAGACGTGAAAGATGTGAAAGATGTGAAAGATGTAAAAGAAGTGTTTGTATTTATATCCGAACGCATAGTGGTATATCCAACCCGGGCAACAGAATGCAAGGCAACAAAGTCGATTCGATTCCATTCCATTCCGAACGCCGTGGCGGCAACGCAGCCAGCCTGCTTTCCGTGCGAGGCCAGTCCAATCCCAAACGCCGTGCTATGCTTTCTCCCGTGGCTGTGTGCCTTTTTCTTGGTCTCGAATATAATTAGGTGTATCTGTGTGGTGATTGTAAAGTACGTGCGCGGACTATTTCCCGCCGAGCTCGCTCTCGAGATGCTGTGGGTGTGTTAGTGCGCTAAAGCCACAAGACTACATGTGAGATCAACAACATACCGACCACTCCGGGATGTTGCGTATCTGCTGCCACATGAACTTCTCCATGCGCGTCGCCGCCTTGGCATAGGGGGTGCTCTCGTTGTTGTACTTTCTGCAGTTGTCGAAGATGAGCTTGGCGTCGCGGATAAAGTCCTCGGGCGTAGGGTAGAGGTCCTTTTCGTGCTTTTCCTCCATGGTGGCCAGGTCCATGGGCTCCTTGATGACATCGTAATAGTCGAGGACCTCGTCCTTGTTGACGGGCTGCTGGAAGGGCCAGGCGTTGGAGTTGTTCTGCATGTCGTTGAGCAGGTGCAGGAGCTGGTTGTAGTTGGGGCCGTGGCGGGGCGCGCGGGCGAGCTCGTCCATGACGGGCGACCAGCCTGACGACTTGATGGCGGGGATGGTGAGGGGGTCGATGGGCTTGACGTCGCCTTTTGCCCACTGCGGGGGTGGGGAGTGGATCTGGAAGGACTTGGAGACGGCGCGGATCTTTGCGTTGACGCACTCCTTTTGTTTCAGCAGCATGCGTCCGGACTCGAGGTAGCGGATCTTGGGCACCATGCTGCACTGCATGATGGTGCCGCCTTCGTAGTCCTTGATGTAGCCCATCCAGCGGCGCTTCTCGAGGGTGATTTCCTTGGTGAAGCCCTGCTTCTTGAAGTAGCCAATGGCGTAGTTGTCGGCGTAGGTGAGGAAGTGCATGACGTTGGAGGTGGCCTTGACGTAGTCCTTCAGGTGTGACATCAAGTGGGCGCCGTAGCCTTTGACCTGCTGGTCCGAGGAGATGGCGCAGAAGACAATCTCGGCAAACTGGCCCTTGTCAAAGGGGCGGTAGGTGATGCCGCCGACGACCTCGAGCGGCTTCTTGACAATGGCGATGCTCAGGTGGGTGCGGTCGTAGACGAGGCGGGCGATGTAGTCCTTGGGCATCTTGGGCAGCTGCTTCTGGAAGATGCACTTGAGCCCGGTCAGGATGATGGTGCTCTCGCGCTGGCCGTCGTTGTTGACGACGCGGAACTCGATCTCGCCGTTGCGCTCCTCGATGACGGCGGGCTTCTCGGGGAAGGGCACGATGCGCTTGACGGGCGGGGCGGGGGCGGAGGCGGAGGCGGAGGCGGAGGCGGAGGCGTCGTCGGCGGCGGCGGCGTCTGAGGCGGGAGACTGCTTTGCGCGCTTGGGGGAGCCGCCGGTGGCCTCGGTGGGCGCTTTGCGCTTGGCTGGAGAGGGCGTGTTAGCTGGGCGCGGTGTTGCAGCGGGCCATGCGAGGGTGCGCAGGGGCACGTCGGGCGACGACGACGGCACGGGCAGCAGCGCGCAGCTGCGACTGCGCGCGGGGGTTGCAGGCCCGGCAGTGGGCGACGAGCTGTAGCCCACGGCCTCGCGCAGGCGCGCACGACGCTCGCGGGCGGCCATGGTGCGGGTGTGCTGTGGTGCGGGTGTGCTGTGGTGCGGGTGGGGGCAGAGAGTGTGGAAGCGCGGGACTCACCGTCTTCGCTGACCGCCATGCTGCGCGGATGCCGTGTCCAGTATGCACCGTTTGTCGCGCCTGCCGTCGTGGTGGTGGTGGTGGTGGTGTTCGCGAATGTTGGGGTGCGGGACGCGGAGGTGGCACGGGCCAATGAGCGGCGGCGAGGACAGCGGCCAGCGGCCAGCGGCCAGCGGCCAGCGGCCAGCGGCCAGCGGGCAGCGGCCAGCGGACAGAGGCCACCGGCAGAGACCCCCTGCAGAGGCCACCTGCGCAGCTTCACAGTCCACGATAGCTCTCGATCCACCGCACCATGTCGAGCCCTCTTGCAGACGTCTGGGAGGCTGCCGCCGCCTCGCCCTTCCAGCCGGCCATTGGCAAAGACAGCCAGTTCACCATCGGCTTCGCGCTGCTGTTTGCTTGTACGTAGCCGCGCTGCTGCGCGTTCCGCAGGCGTGCTAACCATGCTCCAGCGCTGCTCTTGACGGGCTTCTTCGGCCTCAGTACGTCCACGCCTCACCACGCCTCGCCTCGCCTCGCCAAGCTCACACCCTCACAGACCGCTCGCTCATCAACCTGCCCCTCGTCGGCGCCCCGGCCGCAGTAGCGTTTGGGTATGCGCCCTGGAATCCGTCCCCAGTCCACGTCGGCCGACTAACACGCCCAGATTCGGTGCCGTGTTCATGATCTGCGCAGTCGGCGTCTACGTTTAGTTCTTGATATCCTGCCCCGGCCTTGTAGTCTAGGGGAATGCAATAACACTTCGAGCCTCCACCTCTGATTCCCATCCCACTGCACCCACCATGCAGCACGAGCCGCCTGTCCTCACGGCCGTGTCCAGCTCCGCCCGCCAGCTGTTCACACTGCTTCGCTGCATCGCATTCGCACCCAAGGCACACGTGACACTGGGCGACGAGGGCCTCAAGTTCTCCGTCGACGAGGCGAGCGTCATGGAGGGTGCGTCTGCCTGCGCCTGCGACGCGTCCACACTGACACGTGCGCCCAGCTTCGGCCTTTCTCGACAAGTCCCTCTTCACCACATACAAGTTCCTTGCGCCTCCCATACCCCCCTCCTCTGCAGACTCGGACGATGAAGACGCGGCCCCGCCACTGACCTTCCACGTCTCCCTGACTGCCCTGCTCGAGACACTCCAGATCTTCGGCCTCACCGACCCCAACACCTCACGACCGCCATGGGCCCGTGACAATCCCTACCCGACGAGCACTGCTTTCTCCAACAACGTCCTCGGCATGAACAACCTGTGCCGCATCACGTACGACGCGCCAGGTTCGCCACTGTCGGTCATCCTCACCGAAGCCAGCATACGTACATCGTGTGACCTAACCACCTACGAGCCAGAGTATACAGACGAGATCCCCTTTGATCGTCACAGTCTGGCGTTCAAAACCATCATGCGCGGCAGCTGGCTGTACGACGCCATCCTGGAGCTCTCCTCCACGATCCCAGAGAAGCTGACCATGTACGCCAAGATGGTCCACGGCAAGCCTTTCTTCGCCTTGTCATCGACTGGCACGCTGGGTTCAGCGAGAGTCGAGTTCAACAACCAGCCGCCAAAGCCCGCTTTTCGCAGTACTGACGATGCAGGTGCCTCAGCCAGCCTCCTCGAGACGTTCCAGCTCTCAGACGAGGCGTCGGTCCTGCGCCAGACTTACAAGTACAGCCTGATCCAGAAAGCAGCGCGCGCCATGAGCGTGGCCTCGAAAGCGAGTGTGCGCGTCGATACCCAAGGCGTGCTCAGCATGCAGTTCATGATCGAGGTGGAAGCTGCAGCTAGTGGCGGTGCCAGCAATGTGTCGTTTGTCGACTTCCGATTCGTTCCGCTTGTCGAAGAAGACGATGATGGTGATGAAGGGGAGACATTGATGCAGAACGGTCTTGACAACAACGATGCTTTCTGAGAAGATACTGCAACCGCATTGAGGAAAACAAGAATGAAAAATTTACTGGTGAATTACTTCGTTCCTGAGACATCTCACCACCCTTCTTTGCGCATTGTGAAGCTGAATCGGAACTAAGGCAAGTGGGTCCATCTAGTCTACGCCCGATGATGACATGCGCCATGCAAACAGGCTTGCCAACACCAGCACGCAGCGACTTGCACTGGGAGAAGGTACTTTGCAATCTGCGCTCTCACATTCCACACTCTAACCAAAATGCCAGAATCGTTGCAGATAGCTCTCAAAAACGATTCCGACTCGGACAACATCCATGCCTATGTTGTAAGTACTCCCTCAGTACCTCCAACCAAGATGCTGTTCCTGACGTGCCGGGAAGACTGGAATTGCCATCAAGCATGACGGCAAGCGATGCCTGCTCAAAGCCAACGGGAAGGACTTGTATTTCCCGACCGAAGTGAAAGACATTGGCTCCTCGCTCCAGGAAGACTGCGCAATCCCCCTCGGCAAGCCAGGAGACACCACAAACATCACCATCCCACAGATAGCAGGCGGCCGCATCTGGATCGTCCATGGCAAGCTCACTTTCCTGCTCAACCCAGGCGGCCCGGCGCTGGTCGAGCCCTCGGTGCTGAACCCCAGCGACCCCAACCACGGCGTCAACTTTGGCTTTGCGGAATTCACCCTCAACGACGAACAGCTCTACGCCAACATTTCCTACGTCGACTTTGTTCCCCGCATCCCCATCGCCATCAGCCTCCAGCAGGAGAGCGGCGCCTCGCAGCACGTCGCAGGCATGCGCCCGGACGGCCTTGACCAGCTCGCCGACTCCCTGCGCGCGCAAGCCCAAAAGGACAACCGCCCATGGGACAAACTCATCGTGCACGAGCACGGCCAGAACCTGCGCATTCTCAACGCCACGCACGGCGCCGCCGTCGGCGCCGACTTCTCCGGCTACTTCGAGCCGCTCGTCGACGAAGCCTGGGCCAAGTACTCATCCTGCGCCTGCCACATCGACACGCAAGCCGGCCCCGGCGTGCTAGCAGGCCACATCACGCCGTCGGGCACGCTGCGCATCGGGTCCGAGGAGTTTGACAAGCCCTCGACTGCCGACATCCTGGGCTGCAACAGCGGGCCCTTTACGACGGGGGCCTCGCCCGCCCGCAACGCCATTATCCCCCGCCTGGCGGCGGCGTTTGTGCGCAGCAGTATTGTCGCCGCTGATCGCCATCCTAGTGCCCCGCACACGTTTTATGCGCGCGAGCCGACGAACCATTATGCGCGGGCCGTGCATGAGGTTAATGTGGATGGGAAGGGGTATGCGTTTGCGTATGACGATGTGCAGGTGGAGGGGGGGGAGGATCAGAGCGGGAAGGTGAATGCGGGGGATCCGAAGGTGTTTGTTGTTAGTGTGGGGGGGAAGAGTGTGGCGAGTGGAGCGAGTGGAGCGAGTAGAGGGAGCGTGGAGGGAGGGAGTCTACCTGCACCGCAGCAGGAACCACAGCAG
>JAFISE010000063.1:19205-58501 GCA_022560025.1 Stagonosporopsis chrysanthemi | reverse complement strand
AGCAGCAAGACCATCAGCAGCAAGACCATCAGCAGCAAGACCATCAGCAGCAAGACCATCAGCAGCAAGACCATCAGCAGCAAGACCATCAGCAGCAAGACCATCAGCAGCAAGACCAGCAAGAACAGCAGGATCACCAGCAAGACCATCAGCAACCAGACCAGCAGCCCGCCCAGCCCGACGCCTCACCAGCACCAGCACCAGCAGCAAAACAACAAGGCCTCCGAGACCGCATGTTCGCCCAGGCGAAAACGAAAGCAAAGGGCTTTTTGAACCGCTAGGGACTCTGCTTCTTGCCTCTTCCTTCTTTCGCCTTTCGCCTACCTCTGTCACGTATCTCACATCCCCCGCTGCGTCTGTATCTTCATATCTCACATCCCGCACTCTGTCTCGTAGATCACATCTCACATCCCGCACTGCGTCTGTATTCGCTACCAATGATTAGTTTACCGTACAATTACTATACAGTCGATTCACCCCTTCCCCCCTCCCTTTCCGCCTTCCCACATTCCTCACCCTGCCATTCACTACTCAGTTGGACACTCAGTCGGACACTCAGTTGTACACTCGGCTGTACACTTCCACCCACCCACTCTTCTACTTCCTTCTGTGCCGTGTACAGACGCAGACGGAGTATTGGTTGACGACCAGTGAGAGAGGGAAGGGAGGGTAAGGGCGGGTTTGCTACTGCTGCTGCTACTACTACTACTAAGACTACCACCACCACCACCACTACAAACACTACGAACCCCCAATCACTCGACATCAGATCGCACGGCGATATCGTCGTTATTCCCCCCAGCGCAGACATGTAGACTAGACCAGACCAGACCAGACCCCAGCCGCGTTTGAGCTGTAGAACGGCACCTGGGTTATGCGTCACTGCTGCGGTATGCTTTTGCTTTTGCTTTCGCTTTTACTTTTACCTCCTTACATACCACATTCCCTTACAGCTAGCCGACTCGCACTTGCTATGATTTGCCCGCAACTTCTCCCCTCTCCTCTCCTGACCGCGTTCTCTCGGGGAAAAAAAAAGAGACTGCAGTACAGACTTGGACTCTGTGCTCGGCATCGTCTCGCCTCCACATGGCGGGATGATGTACACGGGGTGTTGGAAGTTGCAAAGGGGGATGGTGGGAGAAGTGTGTACCGTATCGGTTTGAACGACGGTCGTCACCACCATCCCTAGGCCTGGCCTCGTCTCGTCACGCAGCGTCTCGGACCGGGTAGATACACGTCCGGCAATGGGAGAGAGAGAGGGGGGGGGGAGTGAGGCGACAGAACCTTCTCCGAGCTGCGCGAGTGAGGCGGATGCTTGGTAGTGTTTGTGTAGTATGTTGCAGGACACACTGTGTGCGAACCCTACCCACCCACCCCGAGGGGAAAGGCCCGGGGGGAATGCGTCGGGCGGCGTGCGTGGCCCAAAAGAAAAGGCCTGAGCAGCCGCAAACGTGGTCAGCTGAGTGCGAACGCGGGAGGCGGCGGACGGCAAGGGAAGGAAAGGGAATGCAGGCACGAAACCTTTCGCAGCGGCGGCCGCGACACCACGCAGCAAAAGGGGGGGACGGGAAGCCCAAAACACACAACACAAGAGAGTCAGCACTCTCTTGCGTTCTGCTGCTCTTGGTACCTCACTTTTGCCCTTTTCCCACGACTCGCTCACTCGCTTGCTCGCTCACCAACTACACGCCGCTGCTGCTTCACGCCCAGGTGGCAAATTCACGCCCAAACGCCCAAACCCAAACCCACATGTGCTTACGTCCAACTTCCCACGTCGTCTGCACGAGACACGCCGGTGCGGAACTCTCCCCCCCCCCCTGTGCACGAGAAGACGGGTACCTGCATATTGACACTTCCGCGGTGGCAAAGAGTCGCGAGTGTGAAACGCGCGTGCCAGGGGTTTCCGTGGCGTTGGGTGGGTGGCGATGAAAGGCAGGTTATGCGAAGGGTTGTTGGACACACTTTGCGGGCTGCTGACGGCCGAGGGTTCCGGGCGACCCTGCATGAAGGGTTGTTACTAGGTATTGCGGAGAGTTCTGTTGAGCGGCCGGGCTGCAACGAGATGTGATAATAGTCATGACTGGCTTGATTATTATTGCCTTGTGGCTGCCGGATTGGTGCTCGGCCGTGTTTCTAGAAGAGAGTTTTGTTGGTGGTGGCGCGGGAGGTGGGATGTGGGGCCCGCTTTCGAGCGATCGTCAGGGCGCGTGGTGCGAGGTAATTCAATTTTACGATGCTGTGAGTTTTGCCAAACGTTGCGAGATGGAAACGTGCGTTCGAGACGAGATGCAGATCATGGTGTGGGAGAGCCGCGAACAGGCAGGTTGGGCGAAGATTCACTGCACAGAAGGTTGAGCACGCAGTCAAGTAGGTTCAGATTGGAACCTCACCACAGCAGGCGCGACAGTAATACCAATTAATGTTGCAGACTGGAGACGTGTGTAGGGCACGAGCGGTGTCTGAGCCGTCTTACAATTCTGATCAATAGTACGTAACGGGCGGTCGGGCTAGTCAGGGTCAGTCATAATCACTTCTATAATCAATCTACAGCCAGATACTGGAATATTGGTCCGGTCAGTTGCTGTTTGGTGGCGGGCGCAACGTTCTTATACAACTTTCGGTGAGGTTGGGAGACGTGTTGTTGTTCACCGCTAGACGCATCGCTTTGTTTGTTTTGACAGATGAGCGGTGGACGTAGCGCCGTGGGTGGATGCCGACGTCTCGGTAACCGTTCAGTTGCGGTTCACCGCTGGATCCCACTGTTTGTTTTGAAGAACGCGCGGTGTTGGCATGTTCGCGATTCGTACACCGCGACCCCCTGGCCAGCGCTAAGTGGGCTGCACACATGGGCGGAGAACCGTTGGCTTGGTCGGGCCCACCTTCACGATGCATTTTCTGCCGCTGTGCGCTGGCAAAGGATCCGCCGTTCAGAATGGAGGTCGCTTCGTGGCATGAGTGGCTCGGAGCCCCGGCTTGCAGCTCCCGTGATGTCAAGAGACTTCTTTTGGTGTGTTGTGCAGATACACCGTCTGCTTTACCGCTGCGCAGCTTCGAAACGTGCATCAGATCCAACTGTATTGAGGTCGTCCGCCGCATGTCATCTGGGTGGCTCAGAGCCGCCCGCAAGAGTAAGGCCACCGTGGTGCGTCGTGTCCGACACAGACAGTCCTCGAAATCAGTGATTGTGAATCGTTCTGTGCGTCTTCTCCACGTGAGGCCATGGATCATGGACTGGAGGGCTTCAATTTCTCGTGCTGATTACCTACCGGGAAGGGTGAAATTGTCAGGCTCGGATAGATCGTGTGAATTGTTCCAAAACTTCGGGCCAGCTGCCCGTGCGAGGCATAGTGGGCAAGGATTGTGCGAACGGATCCCGCCGTGCTGTCAACGTTGCTGCATGATGAGGCTGGGAGGCTGGTGTATCTTCGGCGAGTCATACTTTCATAATTCAGTGCTTGGAGATGTGGATACAAAGCGGCAACGAGTGGACGAGGCTTGGCTATACCTGCAGGCCACAGTGGAGCAGATCGCCAGCGCTGCCAACGCTGCAGATTGCTGATCAAGAGTGCAAGCGACTGGACTACGACAGGGTGGTGATTTGCTCCTTTGAGCATCCGACAACCGACAGGCGCAGTGAAACCTTGACAAGCGTTAGTTCACGCAATGTCTGGTGTCGACCGGGGTGGTATGAGTAACGTGATCCAGTGCTCGCTTCAAACCTTGCACGCCGAGGCTGTTGCTGCTGGCGTTGCCTCACAAACGTCGAAACTGTCTGAGCGTCGCAAGAAGACAACAAACATCGACCCTGGTCCTGGACGAATGCTGATCAGCATAATGCGGTGGCAAGAGAAGCGATATGAGGGATCCCGACGATATGTTCGAGGACTGCTGGAGCCCACATGATACCGGGGAGTCGGAGAGTGGCCGCGATGCGGTTCAGCGCCTGCCGGTCTTGAACTTCTTCGAGGTGGCACCGGTCTCAGAAGCACAGAAACGGTTTCCAGACGGCTCGCGCAAGTCACGACTTGATTCGTGGAGATGGGTACTGGACGAAAGGTGGCTGTAGCACGGCGGCGGATTTCCCAAAGCTTGCAGCAATGCCTGGCCTGAGCTCACGCTTGCCCGTCTCCCCGAGCACGCATGGGGCGCACTGCGAAAGGACACGAGCAGGTCATTTCTCCAGCACACGAATGCCATTGCTTGCATAGATTTTCCATCCGGGCACCCTGCACAGGGCTGCACAGGACCGAGTGCGTCGCAAATTTTTCATGGTCCTCACTCTGACCATTCCGAGCAGGCCGCAGCGTTCAGACGCACGACGTGCTGTGTACGGCTGTCCTTCCTCTGTCTGTCGACTCACGTTTCACAAAGGGATGCATAAGTTTAGCTCAGACCGCGAGGGGGATTGAGAGCCGACCTTCTTTCATACTTTTGGTGACTCGACACGGTTAGACGACTCATGTGATATCGCGTTGGCGCGTTTGGGCCCTTGGGCATACTTTGTGCATTCGAGACGCGTCCTTCGCGCCGATTAGCGCCGAGGAACGATTGGCCGGAATCATGCGATCATCATACCCTGGCCCCTGTCACCAATGCTGGCAGCCTAGCACGGCTGGGCATGGGTAGGGCCTCCGCTGGCCTTTGCGGCCTCTGCAGATGGTCACTGCGACAATGCCGCCCGAGGAGGCGTGTATATATGGGAACCTGCTGTCGCCCATTGTTTGTCTGGCATCACCTGTTTTCATACTAACCAACAGCCGTTGCCTTAGGCTTTCATCACTTGGGTTGCTTGCGTGGACAATCCCAACTCTGTTGCCTATACTAGACCACATACAAGAACTCGACGTCCCATTCCGAGTACTTGGCAACTGGCCCTTACGACCTGTACATCTACGACCATCAACGCACATTCACATCCATCATGTTTGGATCGAGATCGAGAAAGGAGAGCGTGTCCCAGGGCCGCTCGCGGAAGGAGAGTGTCTCCAAGCACAGGACGAGCACCTCGAAGCACACAAAGCAGCCGTCCATCAGTCAGTCGTCGCGGAAGGTGGAGAAGATGGTCCAGCAGGCTCGACCGCTCTCCCAGACTCCTTCGTCGAACGCCACATCGCCATCGCTGGGAAGGTAAGCTTACACCGCCACTTGGAGTGGAGACCAAACACTGACAACTCATCAGCACCATCATCACAGTATGCGTCGGAGCTGAGCAGCGTCTTTTCGCAGCACACGAGGACGTTCTGTCGCACTCGCCTTATTTCCAGGCTGCGTGCAGTGGCCAGTTCTACCAGGCCTCGAACAAGCGCATCGATCTCCCTGACGAGGAGCCCGAGGTTTTCTCGTCGATCCTCGAGTATCTCTACAAGGGTGACTACTACCCTCGTCTCGAGTTCAACAAGAAGCGTAACACGTGGGCTCTCGAGGACGCTGGTAACGATGGTGCAAGTGAAGCAGTGATCTACTCGCCTGCAGGACCCATCCTGAAGGACACTGTCATCTACTGCCAAGCTGAGAAGTACGGACTGCAGGAGCTCAAGAAGCTGGCTCTTCGCAAGCAGGGCCTGCAGTCTGGCATCCAGTGCTCCACCATTTTGACCTCTGCTCGCTATGCCTACGCCAACACACCTGACAACGACTCCAAGCTCCGTGCGCACTACCTCGCGCTCATCATCCGTGCACGCAACACTTTCAAGCGCAGCGGTACGATGCAGAACGAGATGGAAAATGGCGGTAAGCTGTTCTTCGACTTGTTCGTTGCCATGGTAAACCACATGGACGATCTTGGCATGTCTGTAAAGTCGCCGCGCTAGGCTGCCAACTCCACCCCTGTCCCGGAACATGTCGGGCACTGAGCCTCATCTCTCATCGCCCTTCACCACTCGGGCCACCAACCTTTTTACCTCTCATCTCCGGTCTGCTTTATCTCGGCGTTGGACTTTCGACTCCTTTTTTCCCGGCTTGCCGTCATGACTCGTGTCATGGCTCGTGCGCCTCTCTTCTCACTACTGTAACGGCTCTGACTCATGGTTTTCCTCCCGGCTTGGCCCGTTCATCCTTGTTGGCTTTTCATCTCGCGTCTCGTCTTTCCGGTATTACCTACCTCTAATGATCCGTGTCACGACACGTATACCCGGCTGACTCATCAGCCCTTGTCGCTTTACCATTACCCTTCTTGTACACTACGCTTACCCGTGTCGGCCTCGTGGTCAGACACGGCCTGGTCCTGGTTCTGGGTTTGGTCCTGCTTTTGTCTTTTCTGCTTTTGTTGCATGGCGTTCAGGCTCGAAGATACCATTCTGGCACTCATTCGGCCTCCTCTTGTACCTTTAGACTTTTGCTTGTACTGCTGCTTTTTGTCTTTCGCGCTATCATCATACCCTTGGTCACAGATTGCTATGGTCGACAGACCTACCTTGTTGCAGCGCTTCTGCTGCTGCTATTGGCAGAATTGAAACACGCGCCCATGGCGCGGCAGCTCTCGAGCTGTCGTCTTCTCTTCATTGCGTTGTTCAAGCGTTGTTTCTTCTTGTATCAGACTCGTCTTGTATTCCCTGCTGTGGGTTGGGCCAAATTGTAGCGCCTGGGTTACCATGTTTGTCGATGTGTCTATCGACCATCCCTTGATGATAGTTTTATTACAGTGACGAATCAAAATTGGAGCAGAGTCGTTTATTACCTCAACCATCTTCTCATGCAACCTCTACTGTGATCTCATTGGGAAATGCTTTGTTGCGATCGGAGAGGGGCTTCTTAGCCACTTCGTTCTGTCCACTCTCCTTCCACCTCATATCGCTGCGCTGCCTCATGAGTGTCTCTATGCTCCCGAGTAGCCACGGAGAACTCTTCTGCACTGCCACCTCGGGTGACAAAAAATATTACTCACAAAGAGCCACAAGTCGAGGAGCATTAACGCAAGCCCGCTTTCTGTCACGACATTATAGCACAACAACAACTAAACGTATTCCACACAAACAAACAGCATAGGTGGATTAAGCTCTTCTCTCTCGTTCTGTAGTCCTGAGATTGTAAACTCTATCATTGTTGTGCTGTAAGGCTACACACCAAAAGGCCAGTTCCGGTGTGTAACTTTAACCACCCGCGTGACTGCTGCATTCCACATGGTAGGCCTTACATCGCACAGCCGCACCCCGAAGCAGTGAAGCTGACACTTGGCTGATTTCATTGGCCGGGTACCCGGCACACAGCAACTCACATCACACCACAACCCACGCTGAACATAAACAAAGACACGATAGCATCCGTAGGCCCCAACGTGTAGAACCGCAAACACATTACTCGAGACCATCGAATCAGACGCTCACGTCTACACCCAGGCCTTACACCGATTCACTCAAACCCTACACGCTTTACCGATCAGCAAATGGGCTTCAACTCCCCCTCAACCCAGTTCGGGACCTCCCGCTCGCACAACATAGAACGCCCGCCTCCCCACTCCGTGCAAGCTATCAGCGCGAGGCGCGCAGGCGGCAAGAAAGTGCCCAAGAAGTATCGCAAGTACCATAAGAACAACAAGAACAAGAAGGGAAAGAAGGACGGCGGCAATATCGCTACAAAGGCTGTGCACTACATCATCAAGCTTGTTTCAAATGTGCTACCGTAGAGGTGTGTGTGTGTGTGTGTGTGTGTGTGTGTGTGTGTGTGTGTGTGTGTGCTGGGAGGAGGACCGGTACTGCTGTACTGCGGGGCTGAGGGGATGGTGTGATGAATGCATGGCCTGAGTGGGTTGAGGACTGCGAACGCATGTGCGTATACCGGTACCGCGGCCCAAAGGCGATAGAACACGACGCCAGCCCTCCTCAACAATTCTATTGCACACTCAGCATTACGGCCACACCCAAGCCTGCGTGCAGGTCGATCGAAGTCGATCTCACGGCCCCGATCCCCAGGCAAGCGACCCAAAGCGTGCACGCCAGGCTGCACGCCTCGCCTCGCCTCGCGTCCTCCCAACACTTTCACCAGGGACGCGATATTGGCGCGTCGTCAGCTGACAAGGAGCCCATTTCCCGAGGTCGTACTGTGCAAATGAGCTCGCACAGCGTGTACACGGTCTGAGTCTAGAGAAGGACGTGGAAGACTGTACCGTGCGATCAACATTGGTACACTACGCCGTGTCTACAAGCCGTGTCTACAAGCCGTGTCTCCACATGAGTGCAAAGGAAAAGGATCAGGACCAGGACCAGGCTACATACTCACCCGCCTCGCGTGCGCGTAGCAAAGAGGCGGCGCGATAGTGGCGCGAAGTCAGCTGAGGCACTCTACCGATGATTCAAGGCCCGATTTGGGCGCTGGCATGCTTGGGTGGAACGGAGTCTGTAATAGCCTACCTGCAAGTCTGCAGTCGCACAAAGCCTAAACACTATAAGCAGGGGGCACAGAACCGGTACACTACTGCACGCCCCGTTCACTGAGTCGAGATCGTCAATAGTTATGCAAAACGGACAGCTGCAGCTCGCATATGCGCAAGGACAAGGAGACGGACCAGGATCAGGACCAGGCAAAGGCAGCCAGGAACCGCATCCGCACCCAGCCCATCGCATCCCAGCTCGCCGCCAATGCACACACGCGAACGGTGACACAAACTTTTGTAAAGTGGGAACGGGATATCGACGCGATATCACATGACAGGGCGATTCCGCGTCTGGGCCGAGGACGCGGCTTGGGATTTCCTAACCAAATCGCGCGCACCCCGCTCACGCCGGCAGTCAGCGCGGAACTCACCAATTGGACGCCGACTGCGCCAGAGGTTACAGATAACGGCAGGCTGCCATGTAGTGCAGTGCACAAAGGAACAAAATGCAAGGAGGTGACGCAGGGGCTTATTGGAAATGAAATGGAGGTGCAAGTGAAAAGTTTGGGTAGCATATCTTTGCTATTCTTGATGCTTTGTGAGCCGTGCTGGACGGGGAGGTGTGTTGCACGACGTACGTAATGGGTGCCTGCTCGAAGGCTGCAATATCGGCGTGGTCCTGCGTTTGAGGTCGGCGTTCGCGGGTATGGTTTTCATGTCGTGATATGACGTCTGCTCAATGCTTGCACTTCTGCCCCAAGCTTCACACGCCAGTGCCGGGGAAAGCGCCTTTCTTGTTCAGCACTACCATCTGGTGCTCGCGAGAGATGTATCCTTTCATCAGGCCCTTAGATAGCATTAGCAAATGCCAATTCTAGTCCTTCCACCACCTTACCTTGTAGATCTGATTGGCTAATAGACACTCCACCTCATCGTCTTCTACTGCTTGACCACCCATTCGCAGGGCCGCAGCAAAATTGACGAGTGATATTCTTGACTTCCTGATTCTGTCCTTCTCCGTTTGTCCTTCCTTGAGGTCGTCGTAGCCACCAGCTAGGTAAACCTTTCGTAGAAGGTTGCGCAGCGCGATGTCGCGGCTTCTTTCGAGTGTGAGGAAGATGCGACGCTTGACAAACTCTGGCTCGCCATCCGCCAGGGCTTTGTCGAACCCTGTGAGGTCGCCCTTGCGGATGCAGGAAACAAGTGGTCCGAAGATACGTTCGAGCCGTGGTGATTCTGCAAGTAGAGGAGCTCTGGGCACAACGTGTTGTGTGATGAGGCGGCAGGGGATGAGGTATGTGAGAATCAGTCTGCGGACGGTCAGCCATCGATCTCCCAATGCAAGGCAAGTACTGACGACTTGTTATTCTCAGCACCGATGTGACATGCATCCCACGCCTGCTGTAGGTTGTTCTCCGCCTGTCCCATGTCAGTGAACTACTCCGTACCCCTTGTTTCTGCTGACCTTGGTGTAGTCCTCTTGCAAGAAAGCAAGAACGCCAGTGTAGTAGCGGTATGTGACTCGGTGCGCTTTTGGGTACAATTCGAAGGGAGGTAAATCGGACTGGGCTTCGATTGAGCGAACGACGTTCTTGGAGAGGCTGATGGCTTTCAGCTGTTCACAAGTCAGTCATCGAGGGTCACTGTGCTTGCGAAAGGGGAGGTACCTTGAAGTAGGTCTTGAATTGCAGGTTGGCTACACAGTAGACGCCCCACTTGCGGGACTCTGAGATCTCTGGGTTTCTGATTCACTGTCAGAACCAGTGGATAAGCGAGAAGTAGGGTCATGGCACACCTGTCACCCAAGCAAAGAGCAAAGATCCTGTTGAACACACGCGCAGCTTCCTCCAGCTTCTGGTTCTGTGCCACCGTGCTCACGATGTCGTCCGAGAAGCTGTTGTTGACAGTCGCCGGCTTTGACTTGGCTAGTTGGTCGTCTGCCTTGATTGCTATCCTGCGCAGATGGTTCGCTGTGAAGTACAGCGTGAATATGGCCCACGCCGGCAGCGCCCCGCCTGAGATGTGCTTGATGAAGCTGCTCGTCAGGTCTTTCCAGGCATCATACACAGCAACGTATTGCGTCGCTCCCAGCCGACCTTGATTTGAAGCTTCGTCTGCCTTGATAATCTCCTTCACAGCACGCCAGTAGCTCACGATGATGTCGCCCCACGCGCCGCTCTCCTTCTGTGTCATGCGAGTTGTCTTGTTGTGCTTGAGCACGTAGCGAACGTCGCCCTCGACCTGCACGTCGTTCGAGGCACGGACGAAGTCATACAAGCGGCCGGGGTTCTGCGCGGGCGCGACAGGGCTGAAGAAGTCCGCGACAGGCTGTGCCAGCGCAGTTGCATGCGCCGCTTGGAACGGTGCGAGTGCTGCTTGCATGGCTACTAGAGTGTGCGGCGACGACAAGAGCGGGGATCAGAATCTTCTGGTCGGAGTCGCAAGCTGTGAGGATACGTGCGCTACCTGCGTGATGGCCGCGAAGATGTGTGCATTGCTTTGTTCTCGCAGTGCACTGGCTGATGGTCAACCTCGAAGGTCGGTCGGTGTTTGCAGCCTCACAGGCCGACCATGCGTTGCCCAGTCGGGAGGCTAGCGCCCAATGCGGGAAGGCGCACCTCGCTTGATTGCCCGGGCGCACCGCACAATCGACTGACCTTGGGCAAGAACAAACTTCGTCAACTCCACGGGTACTAACCGCAGCACATTCGAAGTAAGTTGCTGTCGCTGCGATTCCGACTGCTTGTACTGACTTTATCCAGATGGGTAAGCAAAATCCGTTCTTCCATACTCGCGACCGTCCAGCAATTGCAGCCGAAGGAAAATTCAGATGAGCCCTGCGCAACGAGCCGTACCCCCATAGAGCAGACTCGCATCTGCAACAGCCGTGTCGAGAACCGTAGAGAAGTGCCTGGGCGTGTGCATGGTAGAATGGAGTTGGATGTGTGCTTGAAACTGGAAAGGAGGATGGAATGCTACAGGCACACGTTCTCCATTGCGACGCACCACCGCCCTCGACCGCCGGATAAGACACACGTACCGCCAACGTTCCATAATCTCGAACCGCTCGCTCACTTTGTCTGCAATTGCTGGACCTGCTCAATCGCTGTCACGTCGATCCTGTAAACGCAATACTGACTTGCACAGCTCGCTTCCAGGAATACCAGGTCATCGGCCGCCACCTCCCCAGCGAGGCCAACCCCACCCCTAAGATCTACCGCATGCGCATTTTTGCGCCCAACGATGTTGTTGCCAAGTCGCGGTTCTGGTACTTCCTCGGCAAGCTCCGCAAGATCAAGAAGGCGAACGGCGAGATCATCTCCCTGAACCAGGTGTGTAGCAGATGAGCAGGAATACGTAGAGGACTGCAGCTGACAGCGTCAGATCACCGAGAAGCGCCCCCAGAAGGTCAAGAACTTCGGTATCTGGATCCGCTACGACTCGCGCTCCGGCACCCACAACATGTACAAGGAGTACCGTGAGATGTCCCGTGTCGCCGCCGTCGATGCCCTGTACCAGGATATGGCCGCCCGTCACCGATCTCGCTTCAGGTCGGTTCAGGTATGCGGCACTCCCCACTGAACTGCGGTTTCAGTATTAACAGCGTGTAGATCCTCAAGGTTGTTGAGCTCGAGAAGAACGACGACGTCCGCCGCCCATACATCAAGCAGCTCCTTGTCAAGGGCCTCAAGTTCCCTCTGCCCCACCGCATCAACAAGAAGGCTGGCAAGAAGGTCTTCGCTTCCAAGCGTCCTTCCACTTTCTTCTAAGCGTGTTTCTCTTTCCGGAGTGCGGTCTGGCTGGGTAGGGACAGTATGGGTTTCCCTCGGTTATGCATGCTTCGCAAAAGAAGCACACTAGGAACGAATGAAAATCCCTGATACCTCCATCCGATCTATCGAGTCGTGTGATGCCAGCCAGGGTGTTGGATTGCAGCTTTGGCGTCAGGGACATGGACTCAAGAATCACATGTAATCAGGGACAATGAAGTTATGCAATCACGTCATGAAGTCCTGCGTTTTCCCACTTGCTCACAGAGTTCTCCTCAGGCTAGCTTCCACTACCTTACGTTACATCTTAGGCTTCCCTGACGGATCCACCTTGGCCCTCCCCAGCGTGTCGATCGGCATCCACCACGGATATCCCGTGACATTGGTGTTGTCCAACGTCCCCTCGAACTTAGCGGGCCGCTTCTCCAAGAACGACTTGACGCCCTCGGAATTATCACTGCACAAGTCAGTACACATCTACAGCGCACACACACAATACACTTACGGGCTCCCAAACAACTCATAGATGATCCTCGAGTCCAACAAGTGCTGTCCCTCGGGACTCCCCGCATCCCTGTACATCAACTCCTTCATCAAATACGTACTGACTACACTCGTATTCTTCACCACATCCTGCGCCACTTCGAGCGCACGCGGCAGCACGTCCTCGGGCCTATCCAGCAGCTCGCTGAACAGGCCGTCAAACACCTTGTCCTTGGCGAGATACACGCTGCCCGTGGTGACGGCCTGCATGGCGCGCGAGTGCCCGATGAGGCGCGGCAGGAAGAAGGACGAGCAGGCCTCCATGACAAGGCCGCGGCGGGCAAAGACGAACCCGATCTTCGCGTCGCGGTACGCGAGCCGGATGTTCATGGGCAGCGTCATGGTGATGCCGATGCCCACTGCGGAGCCCTGCAGGGCGCCGATGGTGGGCTTGCGGCAGTGGAAAATGGAGAGGGTTACTCTACCGCCGCTGTCATGCGTCTGTCAGCACCAAGTTCAACGATGGGCGAGTATGGGGGTAGTCCATGGTCACGCATTCACGTCCCTTACGTCTCCCCGCGCAAAAGCAAAGCAAAGCAAAGCAAAGCAAAGCAAAGCAAAGCACCAAAAAAAAAAACCTCACATACCCATCCCTATGATCCTGCAGCCTCTCCGCCGCCTCGCCCGCAACCCCCTCCCCAAACCCAATCTCCAGATCGGCGCCTGCGCAGAAAATCCGCCCGTCCCCCGTCACAACCACGCACTTGACGCGCGCGTCGAGGTCGAACATGGCGTACGCCGTCTCGATCTCGGCGCGCATCGCGTCGGTAAAGGCATTGTGCTTGCCCGGGCGATACAGCGTGAGCACGATGATGCTGGGCTCGGGGGCGTGGTGGTGGGTGCGGATGGTTTTCCACGACGAGTTGAGGTCGTCGTAGCTGCGTGGGAGCGAGATGTCGGGCATGTGCCGGGGGGAGACTTGACGGGGGGACATTGTTGCGGATGGGTGCTGTGCAGAGGATGTGTGTGTGTGTGAGTGTGTGGGTCAGTGAACCGGTGGGTATGATGAGGCTGGGCGAATGTGTTTATTAGTGCTACATAGGCTATTTGGGGCGCGCGTGCGGTGTTGGAGCTGCAGTGATGCGGAGAAGCAGGGCCGAGGTACTGGGCTGTCGACGTCGAGCGACGCGGCTAATGGGAGGGATGCTGACGCCGAGCATATGGTTTTACGGGCATTGTGGTGCTTGCATAGGTCTGTCGGCCTCACAATTTGTGCGCAGTCATGGCTTCGTGCTGGCAATGGGTTTGGAAGAACAAAGTCATGCGCTAGTGTAAGATGTGAAGGCCCACAGTCAGGTGGTGATAGCGATAGTGGTAGTGAAGAGGAAGACCGTGCCATCCCTGTCAAAAAGTTCGAGAACCCGCAATCCACCAGTTCACAGTGGAATTATTCCCCATTCTGCTGCCACACGCTGTGCTCGCCTCTTCAGAGGGTGTCATCTTTCCCAGTGATATCAGTAGATTCCAGCGCCACTTCTGATCCCACCGGAACCCTTTGCTACCACCACCTCTGCGCGGCCGCTCCAGGCTCCAACACCACTATGGCTCCGGAGAAGACCACAAAGCGCAAAGCGCCCTCCACGGTCGCCGACTTCACCGTCCTCCCGCTGACTCTGCCCACACTGTCCGGTCTGCCTGCCGCGCACGACAGCACACAGCACTACCTCTACGTCAAACCGCACTCGCCCAGCGCCTACACCGCGTCCGCAGAGCGCAGTCTCTTCATCGCAAACGTTCCCATCGACGCCTCAGAACCCAACATCCGCGCGCTGTTTGCAGAACAGCTGGGCGGCGCGCGTGTGGAGAGCGTCGAATTCGATGCCTCGGTGCCCGCGCGCCCGCTGCACAAGCGCTGGAAGCAGGACAAGCGCGGCGAGGATGACGGCGAGGAGCAGCGCGGCAAGAAGCGCAAGCGCAACGAGCCGGAAGTTATTGCCGAGGGCGTCGTGGAGGACGAGGAGAGCGCGCTGCCAGCGCTGTGGGCGGGCGAGGTCCGGCGCAGTGGGAGCGCGGCGGTGGTTGTGTTTGTTGACAAGCGGAGCGCGAGGGGTGCGTTGAAGGAGATCCAGACCACGGTCAAGAGCGGCCGTGTGGTGGAGTGGAAAGCCGGGAGTGGGTTGGGCGTTGAGCGTAAGTCTGCCCCTTCCACACCGTACTGCCTTCAGATCAGAAGAAGACGACCGACACTAACATTACTTCTAGGCTACAAATCCCACCTCGCCCTCCTGCACCCCACCGCCTCCGCCCTCCAATCCAGCATAAACGCCTACCTCTCCCAATTCACCCTGCTCGAATCCCAGCGCGCCAGACTGCTCAAGCACGCGCGCACCGTCCCCGACGCCGACGGCTTCGTGACCGTAACGCGCGGCGGACGCGCAGGGCCCGCGCGCATCGAGGAGGCGGAGAAGAAGAAGGCGGAGCTCGAGGAGCGGCGCAAGAACAACGGCGTCAAGGACGACTTCTACAGGTTCCAGAACCGCGAGAAGAGGAAGGAAGCAGAGGTTAATCTGAGGAAGAGGTTTGAGGAGGACAGGAGGAGGGTCGAGAGGATGAGGGAGAGGAGGGGAAGGGTGAGGCCTGAGGCGTAGGCGTAGGCGTAGACACTTGATACTGAGACGAGTGGGTATTGCATGGTAGACCCGACCCCCACAAACAAGCAACAGCACAGTTCCATCCACGTGCGCGACCAACACCCTTGTCTGAGTAACTGCCCGCATCGTCCAGTTTCTCTACATCAAGACACCACCTCTCATACCACATTCTCTTTACCTCCCTATCAAAACCACATACTCAGTCTCGCACCTGTCTCCGTACCCATGGAGGTGATCACGATGCAGTGGGCTGAGGAGGAGGACACAGGGGTATGTACACCGAGTCGCGCGGCGCATGGGTAGGGGTGTTACTTGCAGATACAACACAAAGAAGGCGTTCATAAGGAAAGAATGGGAGAGATCCGGTACACGCAATATTGCGGACAATTATATTATTTATCGCAACACGCTAATCAGACATGTAGGTTACATATGGAAGAAAAAAAGTGTAAATTGCAAGTGTACTACATGACGAATTGACGAGAAACCAAACTGATCAAAAGTAATGGCATCCATCCATCGCAAGCACGGGGGTCCACATGGAAAAGGGAGGTAAACCGCCGGTTTACTTCCACGCGCGCCGGGGAGAGACTAAGTACTACACCTTCATCCCATCCTCCTCCTCCTCCTGCACAACTTCATCGACACCAACATCCCCGACCGTCGTAACACAAACACACGGATGACTCCTCACCCCGCTCTCCAACTGGTGCGCCAGCGTATTCGCCAACGCATCGGAAAGCGGGTGCTGCGACGATTTCGAGCTCACAAGGCCGTCGACCCGGCCCTCAAGGCGCGCAGTCGAGTCCCAGAGGGGCGCGGCGTTGGTGCCAACGCAGTTTGATGCACAGTCCGTGGCAGCATTGTCGTTGCTGCGGGCGGTGCGGGGAGTGTCGTGCAACTCGTTCGCACAGGGTGTCGAGAGGTCTCGACGGCTCGGGATCGGAGTGGTAGTAGTAGGAGTTGGTGCTTCTGAGCCGCGGTAGACTTTGCTCAGTTGGGGGTGGGCGGCGGAAGACTTGCAGTGCGCAGACGCCGGCGTCTGTTCAGTGCTGCCGGAGTCGGTGGGGCGGAGCTGGGTGTGAGCATCGGCCAGTGAGGAGAGTCCGAAGAGGCCTTTGAGGAACGGGCTGGTTGAGCGGGCGGGCGAAGAGCGATGCTCACTCGCAGTTGTGCCTGTCCATGGACCCGACGCATTGAACGAGCCGAGGGAGTCGTTTGGTCCATGTACCGTAGGACTGCTGATACTAGGCACAGCACTCACAAAGGAATTCTTGCGCGCGTACCTTGGTACGAAAACACCTTGGGCGCTCAACGGCGCCGTGTTGTCTCTGGGCTGCACTGTCGTGTGCGCGACGTCCATGCTGTCACCGTGATTGGTGCCTTCTTTGTGAATCCACTGGCAGTTGCGTAGACGGGTGGCTTCGAGAACCGGCTGCTTGTCGTACGTGTTCTTGACAATTACCGACTTCGAGCCAGATTTGCCGCGCTGGGGGCGGTCGTGGTGGGACTTGCTATGCGCCTGTTCCCATACAAGGGGTGACAGGCCGCGAGGAAAGGTGTCAGATGCCTTGAGCGATGCACACTCCCAGTACAACTGCTTCTCGCAGAGGTGCAAGAGGCGGCCACACAGGAGGCGTTCTTGAAGTGCCCAGGCGCGGGTGTCCCAGCCAAAGCCGGGGGTGACGAAGTCGCTAGCAGGTAGCGAGGAAGCAGCTGACGGTCGAGCAGCTGTCTTCTTCACTATCTCGGATAGTGCGTTCGCGTTTACATCTGGCGGTACAAGGCTAGATAACGTCTCTATGATCGCAGGCTTGCCCTCGTTGATCTGGTCGAGTATGATTGTCAGTGCAGCATTGCGGAATACCGATGCCATCTTCGCACACTCTGCATACTTGTCGGCTTCTGAGTCCTGGATGATACAGAGCGAGTCAGTCCAGATGTATCGGAAGCCAAGGCTTTGTGCAGCTTGGATACCAGACTCAAGTTCGCTTGGTAGTCTTTGTCGCTGTAGGCTTAGCTGTGCATTTTGAACTCGATCGGTCGTCAGCTTTGCACTAGTACCACTCCACACGTGGCTGAGCGTGACATATTTGACGGCATCAGCGCCCTGTACAATTGAGGCGCTGTCGACAATGCGAACGATGCTATTGTCAACGCCTTCAGGTTGAGTGTCGACTAGGCGTGTCGGTAGGGTCTTGTCGGTTGCTACGAGCGGGCGACAAGAGTCATGCATGTGAGAGCATTCTTCGATCCAGAATTTCGCATTCTTGAAAACGTCTTGGCTCTGGTCACCGATTGCACTGACTGTATCAAGGTGGTTGCAGCAATCGACGCTGTGCTTGTGGACAAGCATCTCAACCGCTTGAAGCTCTTGATCCGGTGTAGGGAAGACAGCCTTGTTGTTCGGCCACTCAAGACAGCATGGTGCAGGCGTAAACTTGAGGGAGAGTAGTGCTGCGCTCGGCCGCTCATTTGGATCTGCACTAAGCATCTCCTTGAGCGAACCAACCACCTGTTGTTCGGTGGGAGTCGCAGCTTCGTCCAGGAAGCCTGAAAGCTGATCTTGTAGGCTCGGTATGTCTTGCCAGTAGTGTTTACCAGTACGCCCGCTATACTCGCGGCGGAAAGTTGACCACTTGGAATTGGACTGGCTGAATGGTGCAGATGCCATCTCGGCAAAAACACATCCAAGAGACCAGATATCAGCAGCTTGCTTGCGGGTGAAACCTTCGAATACCTCAGGTGCAACATATCGGCGCGTAAGTGGCTTGTGCTCGCCGTTGTTGAGGTCGTCCGAGGAGCTGATACCGAAATCGCAGAGCACGACGTGCGGGAATTCTTGATCACCTTGAGCGACAAGGATGTTCTGCGGCTTGATATCCATATGTTTGACCACCGGTCGCTGTTCGTGTAGGTAACGCACTGATGACACCAGACATCCGAACATCTTGCTAATGGTGTTGACAAGGTTGGCTGGTTGTTGTACGGTGGCTTGCTCAAGCCAGAGAGCGAGTGTAGTCTCGGCGACTGGAGATACTAGGATTGACATCTTGTCGCCCTTGGAGTACGCACCGAGGAAGCGAATTATGTGAGGGTGGCGGAGCTTCTGTAGAACGCTCACCTCCTTCTTCAGCTCTTCGATGGCAGTGGGGTTGCGATTCTTGAGCGTCTTACGACCTAGTCGTAGTTTTGTCTCACGATGCAGTACCTCGTCAACAGTGCTAAACCCTCCAGCACCAAGTAGCCTGACACTCAGGAATGATTGCGGCGTGAAGTGTTGTATCGTGTCAAGTACGCCCGTTGACGCAGAGCTGGCCTGTATGTGTACGGTTGGCGCTAACAGGGCAGTTGGATCGGAGTGATTCTTGGTGTGGCGTTCGGATACAGTTGGTGTCGGAACACGCAGTTCCTCTGTGCGCTGCTGTACTGATGACTCGGTTGGACTGTTCCTGGTGTTCCGACCCGCTGGATCAGTTTGTGCATCTAATAGCACTAGGAATCGAGTTGCAGCGTCTGGTATAAGGCCGACTCCACCCTTGCCTAGACGTACTCCGCGAGCCACGAGAGGTTGTGAGGAGAACTTGGCCCCCCCAACTAACCGGCCGGAGAGAGCATCTCCGGCCAAAGAAGTCTGGTCGTCTCGCGTTGTCGATACATGCTTTCCACGAATTGAGCGCCCCTCACTTGAGAGAGGTGCCGAAGAGGACTGTTCTTCCTGTTCAGATCCTGGTGAGGAGGAGGAGCGTTTTCGAATGCGTTGTTGATCGCTCTGGAGTTGCTTCGTGACATCAACCTTAACCGATCCTGATGATAGCTGGAATTGGAAGAAGCTGTCCGGCAGCAGGTCTGGACCACTGCCGCCGCCGCTGCTGCCGCCGCCGCCGTAGTCGCCACCACCATAGTATTGAGAATCGAATCGGTCACGAGGATCGCTCTGTGGTGGCGGGTGTGACGACGCACCGTCAAAGCCGTCGCCGCTGGGCTTGTCGTTGTCATTGTCATCATCGTCATCAGTGTTGTCGCTGTTGTCGGCATCGTCGTTGCTCTCATCGTTCCAGTCAAGCATGCACTTACCCTGCTTGAAGTGCTCTGCTATATGGTCGATGCGATCCTGCCTCGAGTCGAACTTATGCTTGCAGAAACCACAGTTCCTTGGAAACTCGGTCTCGGAGCACACCACACTCGCCTGCTCGTACTCATCACTGTTCACCCCAGGGTGGATGTTCCTGAAATGCTGCGCACAAGTTAGATTCCAAGCATACAAAAGATGCACAAGTTTGCACGAAATACTTTGCTTACCTGAACGAAGTGGTACTTCCTGAAGCAGGGGCGCACGTTTTCGACACCCTCGCTTGTGCACAAGCTGCAAACCCACGACTTACACGGGTAGCCCTCTTCCTCATTCCGCTTCCAGTCACACTTACGGCCATACCGCTTGCCGCATTTCCGGGTGCACTGGTAAATCTTATTTGGGTCCCTGGCTAGCAAGTCCCGGTCCTCAGTAGGTGTACAGCGCTGCTTCTTCCCAGCACGAAGGGTCGATGCTGGTGCGCTCACCACTGTTGTGTCGTTGCTGGACCGCCTCTCTGGTGTTGCGGTGGTATGTGTAAGTTGGGTGTTCTGGATAACTGCAGGGTACTCCACTCCCTGTTGTTGTTGTGGCACGAGATCTGTTGTGTATGAATCAGACCAGCACAGGGCTGGCATCATATCGGTCTGTGACTTGTATGCTGAGTCTTGCCCCCCCATACCCTGCTTCAGCAAACGCCCGAACCACTGCCGGATGGCATCTGATGACTCTCCAGTAAGCTGGCTGAGCGACTCAATGTGTCGGTCGCTCGGCAGCACGGCGTACTTGTTGAACCATGTCGTGCACACATCGGCAGCCTCATCCGAAAGACCTTGGACGGCATCCATCTGTGGTGACGCTGATGCGAAGGACGACAATGTGTAGTCCCCTGTCGATTCATGTCGTTTCGACTGTGTGAAGTCTTCAACATCAACTTGACGCGGCCTCTTGCCCAACGAAGTGCCAAGGGTTGGCTGGTACATCTCAAGCGATTGTGTGGGAGTTGCTGGGAAGGAGTTCATTACAAGTGATTCCGGAGTGAGATGGCTGTTCCACATAGTGTTGCTCATAGTGTTATCCATGGCCTGAAGAGAGTCAGCTCACCCGAACCGTGCATCACATCGCCTTGCAACACCTACAAGGTTCTGGGGCATGTAGCTCATATCCTGAGACGGGGTCGAGAACAACGTCGGATCGATGAAAGATGTGGCCGTATCGATACCCTCGTCACCGAAGAAGCCGAAGGTGTTATCCTCGGGCTTCGCGAACGACTGCTGCTGCTGCGGCATCGTCGCAAACACGTTGTTGAAATCCATATCCGCTGTGTCAAAAGCGAATCCAGCGCCCTCCATTGGTTGAGTGTATTCGTGTATTCGTGTATAGGGAAGGGCGTTGTTGTAGAGTTGGTTAGCAGTCACGCGGAGGTTCGTCTGGGGTCTCCGAAAAAGAGCGTGTATGATCGAAAGTGAGTCAAGCCTGAGGCCGCTTGGCTGCTATTAAGTCAAGGGCGCTGCGAACCGGTCAAGTCGCCCTGGATCGCGGAGTCACAGTAGCCCTTTCGCGCTGATTTGAAGGGCGGATGACGGTTGATCGTGCACCAGGGTTCAGCTTCAGGCGCCCAGTCAGTCAGATTATTAGTTAGGGTTTGCCAACGGCCGCTCAATCATACGGTATTGCCAAGACATTGATGAGATCGCAGCATCTGTCACAATGCGCAGACGCGACTGTTCGCATAGATTGTGCACCATTTGTCCTTATTCAATGGATACCTGGAGATAGTACTGGTCAGCCCGCTTGCCATCTGCTCAAAGCAAAGACTAAGGGAAGCACACTTTGAACTTCTGACGCTGCGAGTATCGTAACCCCGATACGGCTGTAAGCTCTAAAACTATGTATTACCGCCCTTTTTTTCTCCACAAAGGCGGAAGGCTGAGTGCAGGGACAGCCACACAAAATGGGGTCAACGTGGCTGTGTGTTGCTGCGACACCCATGAAGCGAGACGGGCGCACGCAGATCAGATCTCTGCAACCTCAACCGAAAGTCTCGGCTTTTCTAGCATTGAGCGCCCCAGGTCGCAATGCATACATACTGAAGGGCTCATGCCGACCGACGTTTGATATTTACCGCACCCAGGAGCTTCGAGCAGCCTTTTGGCACGATGCGGTTGGATTAACGAAGGCCACAAGCGAGTGATCGTTCCTTGGCTTCACAGCAGAGTCGAGCATCTGTATCACTTTTTAAGCTCTCAAGTTGCAGTTACAGGTCCATCAACTGGCCCTAGTGCCGCTCGTTCTGTTCCCTATGCAGCCTTTGTCAAATCCTTCGAAATCCTTCAAAAGTGCCAAGTGGCTGCTGGGAAGCTCCTGGGTGCGGTATGCAAATGATTTAAGACCTGAACGGTTCGTCACAACTCAAGCACGATTCCACTCAAGACTATATTTAAGTTTGCTGCCTACTTCGCGCTTGGCATCTTGAAGCTATTGTTGTACGTATTGAAGTTCGTGAGCGCTGCTTGGGCCTTCTTTACGGTTGAGATGACTGTTCTTAATTCTGTTAAATCCAGCTTGTGGCCTTCCCTCAGCTTCTTATTGTAGGCCATCAGGGCATCGAACGTAACTGTTTTGGCAGTCTTGAATGTTGCCTTGGCATCATTCTTCTGCTTTTTGGTCGACTTGGCATCTCCTACAACTTTCTTCAGTTCGACTTCTGCATTCTTCCTCTTCTTTTCTGCCTCGTCCCACTTTACTTTTAGCTTCTGAGCCTCGGTTGAGATGATTTTGCGTTGGTCGTTGTACTTGTCCAATTGTGCTTTGTTCTTCTGGTTAGCGTTGAGTATCTTCTCTTGGGCTTCCAGCGAGGTAAGCTCGACTTTGTAGGTGTCTCTAGCACGTTTGGCCATTTCCTTTACATATTCGGTGCCGGAAGTCTCAATCTGCTTGAGTTTCTTCTCCACGAAGCTCTGCCAGAGTGGCTGTAGATCCATATTGGTAACTTGGTTAGCTGTTAAGTGTGCAATGTTCGCTGCTGTGAGCTCGGCACCGACACTCTTGATCTCAGACCGCATCTTCGATGTGACTACCGGGTTCGTAAAGTATTCGAAGACGCCAAGAATCTGTAAGAGTCAACGATCTGGAAATCTTGACATCCCCATACGTACGGTTTGAATGGGACTTAAATGCATGTCGTAGGTGATGGCATCCTCGGCAGCTTCCTTCGAAAGGTTTTCATAATCATCCAGCTCCACTATCTTATGGCCATGCCAAAGGGTTTCCTTGATATCGTTGATTTTGTATTGGCATAAAATGAAGTCTTCTCGATTCTCAGCAGATCCGAGTGCGTTGAACACCAGGTTATTGAGAGTCCTCCACTTGTCAGTTGGAGCCGCTTTGACTTTCCAGTTGGCGATGCGAACGTTATCCTTAGCGGGTCTACTGTAAAATGTAGCGTAGTCGATGTTGGTATTCCACCAGGTTTTGAAGAACGTTCCATCGATTTTAGAATTGGTAACAGCGTCTTCTATGAACATCTTCACGGTTTGGAGCTAAGTATATCAGAAAAAGCGTCCGCATACTACCTTCTGGGATACGACTATACCTCAACGATGTGTTCGACGACAAAATCGCCTATTGCTGCGGGACCGGGAGTAATTTTGAGGTCGACGACCTTGAACTCATGTACCCCTTGGGTGGGTATCATTTGGAACGTATGCGCCTCGAGCTTCCACTTCTTGGCCTTGGCGTCGGTAAATATCTTAAAGCGAGATGGATAGCCAAGAGATTCGAAAGCAATAACACCAGCAGCTCCAAGATCGGCCTCGTATGACCTGTCTCCGCGTTTTTCTAGGCTTCTTTCGTGTAGAAATGAATCCACAGAGACTTCGGCAACGTCATGACTCCTGCGTGCATTCGATCTACCCTTCTCGTAAGTCTCCCATACTTCCGGATCTTTGACTTCCGTGAAGCCTTCGACGGTCTCGAAGCAATCGATCCGAGGAAGTTGGCAGACATCAAAGGCTTTGGTAGGGCGAGGCACCTCAAGAGTGACTTTTGAAGGAGCCACAGATGAAGATGGACAGACTGTGACCTTTCCAGACGTACTGCATTTGATAGGTCCGGTTGGCTTTCCGCTTGGCGCTCCTATCTTAGAGCCGGGACTTGGGATTGAAACTATTTTGCTAGGGTTGGGAGTTGGCTTCGGGGGAGATTTCGGTACTGGGTTGGGTCAAAAAGCATAAGGAAATTAGCAGCCAGCTGCACGCGCTGAGAATATACATCTGGATGATGTGCGAAGGTAGTATAGGTAATTGGAAAACTTGAGGCACAACCTTATGAATCAGAAAGAACACGAAATAATACAGACAAGAGATGATATGTGTCCAACCGTTTCAAGATATACCAATCTGTTCACTGTATGTCTGCTCTTACATCCAGGTAAGGGCCTAGTAGTAAGGAATCTTACATCCGCCAGACTTGCAGTTTTTCCACCAGGAATGCACTGTAATTGGACAACCATCGGACCTTGCGGTGTCTGTAAACTACTAAGACGGCAATTAGGTCAGCTAGAAACATCAAATGGTGTTTGTACGAGTCAAAGTTTTGCAATAATCCTAACACCGGGACCGTATTCGCGTACACCGTGTCGGATTTCTAACACTGATGTCTGGGAGGATGAACGCTCTTAAGCTAAATCTTAGAAGAGCCTTCCACGTGAGATGTACATAGTCTCGGGCGGAGATTGTTTGCACAGTGGCACAGTGCAGGACCGAGATGATGCCCAAAAACTGCCCTCACCGAAGCTCGGACCATATGACGCGGGCGCCTAGCCTCACACCTTCACCTAGTCTGTGCCACTACGCGACGACTATAAGGGACATTGCTCGACAGTATTTTCCATTGAAACGCACTTCAGACCTTAGCAATGGATGCGTACAACCGAGTTCGAGAGATCCTGTTGCGTCACCCTCAGGCCAAGTTCGGTTTTGTGGTCTACCGGTGTACCTACAACAATGATGCGGACTGGGTGAAATTCATGGAGTATCTTGACGCCCACACAAGGTGGAAGCTCGAGCAAAATGGCATCGGCGACTTGCACTCTCGCGTCGATTGGGCTGTCCAAGAAGACCCGAGTCTAGAAGACGCCAGTGAAGAGGAAGTGCGCAGGCAAGTCCGATTAGACTTCCCTACACTTACGCTCAATTGCTGCTGACGTGCACCTTCAGACGGTTTCGCGAGTGGATAGAAGAAGAACACGAGATCTCGTGCGCCACGCCTCGCCATCGCGCGTGCATAATGGTCAACGAATCCAATGTGGAATGGGTAGTGCACGAGCATCCACAGCCTGTTGACCAAAACGAGCCAGGTGAGATTCTGGCGGTGACGCTGATCTCGAAGTGGGATGAGGACCCCGAGAGCGACAAGGAGGAAGAGTTTGAGGAATTCGATCCAACAAAATCATTGGAAGAACAAATGTATCCTGACAGCGACGACGAAGAGCGAGAGCCTCATCCTCCGAGAGACAAGGTATCTTCTGTACAAGTCGGACTCTCGTATTTGCTACCTGGGGCTTGGTCGTTGCTCGATGGGCCGGGTTGGCACAGTGTGATAAATGAGCGCCGGCGGATTGAGCAGAACCAGGAGATGATGTTCAGACAACAATGAATGATAGAAACTTACAGTTCGAAATCTGACCCAATATTAGCAATCTTTAAGTTTATCTCGGAACCATCAAAGAGTGCAAAGATTCCACGCTGTGTTGCCCAACACACGTCTGGATGAGGTTTGAGACTGTCTCCGGCATCTAGGAGCTTTTGACCTTCTATGCTATTACTTGACGGCAGGTCTTGGTCGGACAACTTTCACAGATTAAAGACGAACCCTTCTGTGTTCTTCGTCTCAAAATCCTTTTCTAATTACCGACGCCGAGGGGGGGGGGGGGGGGGTTAACTTCTTCCACATCAAGACCATGACCGCCGGAAGACGAAATAGACATATCTTGTTGGGCATCGTCTGCTTCTAAACCCTGGAGCACTTCTTCCCTGTGCAATGGCTGTGTACCTTTAGAGGCAGGGGCCGCATCAGATGTCAAACTGCTAGACTCATGGCAACTCGATGTTGTATCGTCGATCAGTTACATTCCAGGTATATCCTGTACTGCAGGTGGAGAGTCCACGAGGTACATAGGAACAACATGACTATGTTCTTCGCAGTGTCCAATGCGACAGTATAACGGATCCGTGCGGCTGACTCGCCTCAAGACCAGGCCTCGGTCAACCATTGCGCCTTTTGGTGCAACTGTACGCTTCAGAGGTACGCAGAACAAGTCTTCGCGACATTGCAATTGTATCTCTGGGTAGAAAAAGAGTCTGGTGCCATATTTGCTGTCTTTTGGACAAGTTTTTTGTGTATGAGTGCTTCTCTCATTGAGAAGGTACATACCCAGAGTACTTGAACTGAATTCTCCGCAGCGACTGATAGCTCCTGGGGCGTGGATGTAAGCTGCCCGCGGTAAAAAGTGAAATCAACAACCGGATAGGCTTGACATGGTCTGACAGGTCTATAGACAGTGAAGGATACCGGATGCGATACCTGCGCGAATAGACTAGACAAGGGCCGGAAGCTAGTAGCGGGTGAATGCCGCAACAGGGTGGCTAGCTGGATTTCCTCATCAGATTCATCTCCTCTGAAGACTCTGACCGTTGCAGGTGTTGAGGTCCATGACCAGCTTGGCAGCTGTTTGTAGATGTGCTCAATCTCTGCCGACGTAAACCATGGCAACTGCTCAAGGAAGAGGTCAAGCCAAAGTCCATAGGATGCCATGTACCTCGTTTCGTGCTCGATCGTCTGTGCGATTCCTGCTAGTGCGCTTAATCTGTCATTGGGGTCAGTAAGTTTTGTTGCACTGTATGGTTCTAAGATATATCCCCATAGTGTCCGCATAATTTGCACCTGCATATCAGACGCACGTCAGGATATAGGGGAGAGACGAGCGCTGACCACAAGACTTGACAGCAGTTTCCAAGACAATATAGGACAAGGCTGTCTGAACGTCGTGAGGTGCCGAAGGGGGTGTGATCGCGTGGTAACAGTATCTGCAGACCAGTCATCATGGCCGATTCGTACAAACATGATCTGGTTCAGACAGTATTGGCGCATCAATGGCCAAATTTGACAACTGAAACCTGAAGATTCCAGCCGAGGCTTGCGACGGGTGATGCGGTCGCCATACGTTTCATTCCCTTGAACCACCCCGTCGAGTGAGTGAGCGTAGATTTGCGGCGGTTATGTGCCCTCTTTGTAGGGAAATGAAGACCTTGGCAGATGTGTCCTGAAAATGTGCAGGAGACACCAGTGTAGCGGGGGTCAATTGCAGGTCAACTTTAAGGTATCTGGATCCAAGAGAACCAGATCAGGGTTAAAGCCTGTGCACAAGCATGGCGCATTCCAAAGACTTCTGATAAGTCCACCAGGAATTTGTTTTTTGTACTGTTGTAGTCGCCCTCGATGAATCGGCCCATCTGCAGGCAGGCTCGTCCGAGAAGATTACTGCAGAATTGATAATATAGCATTACTCGTATAGTTCAATACTTACATCTTATTTCACTCATAAAACCCCAGAATTTTATTCGCTCGATCCAAGATGACTCTCTGCCCCGGGATCAAGCCGGCAGCATCACTGTCCCACGCCTCCAAACCCATTGCGCGGCATCCCTCTTCGCCGACCAGTTGGTGCATATCTTCAGCTTTTATACGGCCGACGTGCTCGCTCTCACCAAATCCTCCGCCAAAATCAGGGCTCGGTGTTCCATTTACAAAGGTATCGCGTTGGCGGACGAGGTAATTCGTATTGTCTTCTGTCATTGGGCAAGCAGGGATGTACAGCACGCTCGAATCTGACTTGCCGGCGTGCACTTTGTCGACAGCATGGACCGTGTCGCAGTGCCAAGCAACATAATCGCCAGGCTTGACTGTGGGCATGTGGATCATCGATTTCTGCAGTTCGAGGTGAGGGTGCAGCAAGTGTGACAGCTCCTGGCCATGGCCTGGCGTAGCACCGTGTACCCAAGATGTAGGCGTAGTGTCCATCTCCCAGTTATCTGGAGCAAGGAAATCGGTCGATTTTGTGACTGCCTCAGAAGCTGTCTGCGCGCCTGGCTCAACACCACGTTTCGGCGAGAAGAACGGGCGGAGAAGGTAGTATGCCGTCGCCTTCGCCAACAGGGGGTTGACAAGCAAGGTGCCCTCGAATGCGCTGCAGGTGCTAAGCGACAACCAGCCCTGGAACATACGGAACGCGCTGCAAGCTCCCACGCCCTGATGGAGATCATGCTTCACCGGCAGACGACAGCTAACCTCCCAGGGGTCGAAATCTTCCCAACGCCCTTTCCAAATTGAGTCGTAGACTTTGCCCAGGCCGTATCCATTCTCATCCCAACGCTCAACGCTGCCACCGTCCACATGTGGTCCCAACGCAAACTTGGCATCGCCAGGGAGGCGCATTCGTAAACGATCGGCGTAGCTTACGGGGTGCTGTGTTGAGATGGGAATGTGCGGGTTGATGCTGTGCCAATAAGACATCAAGAACTTCTGAGCCTTGAGCATATTTGGATGGCCGCGTGCGAGCAGCTGAGCGCGCGACCAATACAGCTCGAAGACTTGAGGGCTATCGGCAGGGAATGCTGTAATGTGGTCAACTTTCTATTTCTGAGTAGTACCTCGTTATGCTTACCCCTAGTTTGAGGGTTCTGCCGGATGTACTCGCGCAGGTCCTCTTTCCATTGCAGCGCGTCTTGCTCAGAAACGACCCCTCGTATGACCGCGACACCCGTCTTCCTGAACTCGCTGTTGAACGTCTCCGGCGCATTGTCGATGTCTTTGAAATCAATGTCAGGAATTGCTTTTGAGCCGAGTTCAGCAATCAGTGGAACCTCTTTGCGCAATTCCCGGAGTAAGCGCTCCCAGGACTCTCGTACTTCGTTCTCGCGACCTTTGATCAGGCGACCTTTTAGATCTGCATATTCAGGTGTTAAAGGTTTGAAGTCCTGGCCGGAGAGCGATGCAAACGCGTCAGAGATATCGCCTACGGGCTTCTGCGCCTGTGTAGTTGCAGTCCGCAGCTGGTTCGCAAGTCGTCTAAGCGGAGTTCGGACGGTTCGAAGTGTGGAAAGCATGGCGGAGGCAAGTGGTGGATGTCTTTGTAATTGACGTAGGGTCAAGCTGGCCTCCGTTCTTCGAAAACCTCACCCATTATAAGCAATCGCTGCTCCGCTATGTTCTCAGGGCAAGACGCGGTTCCGACAGAGAATTGAAGCTCAGAGGGAGTGGGGAAGAGGTCAGCTTACGGACACCAAACTCGATGAGGTAATCCGCCGCTTACGGCTGATCTTCGTTCAACTACCAGCATTCTCAAAGAGGAAGCTCCGCCAAAGTCGAATACGCATCGTCATGCCGCTCCGACACTCGCGAATGGGAGTGAAAAGATTGCGGTCTCGCGAGTCCACGAAGAAGGTTGAGTTGGCGGAGGTGACCAAACTTGCAGTATTTCGCCCCGTACCCCGCCACCCCACTTCAATGAGCGTTGAAAACCAACCTCGATGAGGCTGCGGTTCTGGATAAAAGGCAGGCTGATACGACGGGCCGCGGCTCCACTGACCGCCTTTGACATCGTGAGACCCACGGCAGTAACGGAATACAGCTCTTTGACTTCGCAAACATAGCCCCAAGTCACTGCCATTGTGGAACGGGCTGCGGCTTGTCCAGCCACTGAGGACGCGGAGAAATGGCGGTTCACCCGCCTGTATGCAACTCAGCATTCAGGATTAGTTCGCGTATGGTGCTCGT
The DNA here is from genome assembly GCA_022560025.1 of Stagonosporopsis chrysanthemi. Taxonomy (NCBI): domain Eukaryota; kingdom Fungi; phylum Ascomycota; class Dothideomycetes; order Pleosporales; family Didymellaceae; genus Stagonosporopsis; species Stagonosporopsis chrysanthemi. The sequence continues at coordinate 29,380 of JAFISE010000063.1, read as the reverse complement.
GTCTGCAAAGGTCACGTAGACGCGTAGAGACGGTTACGGCGGGACACGCTCCGTGACCTAACAAGGTAAATACCAAGCCCAAGTTTCGGTATATGAGGTATAGATATCCCCCTCTCAAGCTTAAAGTGCGTGCGCCATCAGCAACTTGAACAGTGCACTTCCAATTGCACCTACGTTTCAGCATGCCGGATTCATACTTGCCAAAGGACTTCTTGTGGGGGTTTGCGACAGCAAGGTACGTGCTTCGATAGTTCTGTCAAACATGACACCCCACTATGACACTGTATCGTCACTCATATCCTAACCGAGGATCAATAGTTATCAGATTGAAGGAGCTCCAGCAGAGGACGGACGTGGAGACTCAATTTGGGACACTTTCTGCCGCATCCCAGGCAAGATTGCAGGCGGAGAGTCTGGCGATGTGGCCTGTGACTCTTACCACCGCACCGATGAAGATATTGCCCTGCTGAAGCAGCTCGGTGCCAAATCCTATCGCTTCTCGCTCTCATGGTCACGCATCATCCCGCTTGGTGGACGTAACGACCCTGTTAACCAGAAGGGTGTTGACCATTACGTCAAGTTCGCCAAGGACTTGCGCGCTGCAGGCATTGAGCCGATGGTAACGCTTTTCCACTGGGATCTTCCCGAAGGTCTCGACAAGCGGTATGGTGGCTTGTTGAACAAGGAGGAGTTCGTGCAGGATTTTGAGAACTATGCTAGGGTGTGTTTCAAGGCCTTCGGTTCGACTGTCAAGCTGTGGATAACCTTCAACGAGCCGTGGTGCAGTTCCATTCTGGGTTACGGAACCGGTCTATTTGCGCCCGGACGCACAAGTGACAGGAGCAAGAGCAAAGAGGGTGATAGCAGCAGGGAGCCCTGGATTGTGGGCCACAATCTCCTGCTCGCTCACGGTGCCGCAGTCAAGGCGTATCGCGATGATTTCAAGAAGCAGGACGGTGGCCAAATCGGTATCACCCTTAACGGTAAGCGATTCCCCGTAGGATCAATATCTCCGTGCCACATGGCACATTCCCCATGCCACATGGCCTCCCACATCCGTCGTGTCTTACGTGTGACACGAGACCTACCGTGCCTTATGCGTTGTTCCTTCTGTAATGCCGCGGACACGAAGCGACGACAAAAAAAGACACGGCACAGTCTTCTAGAATATTTAACTAACGCTGTATAGGTGATTGGACCGAACCGTGGGATCCAGAAGACCCAAAAGATCGTGAGGCGTGCGACCGCAAGATTGAGTTCGCTATCTGCTGGTTCGGCGATCCAGTTTACTTTGGCAAATACCCAGATTCAATGCGCAAGCAGCTTGGCGACAGACTGCCAGAATTCACACCTGAGGAGGCGGAGCTGGTCAAGGGCAGCAATGACTTCTACGGCATGAATCACTACTGCGCAAACTATATCAAGCACAAGGATACCGAGCCAGAGCTAGATGACAATGCTGGCAACTTGGAGATTCTCATGCAGAACAAGGCCGGTGAATGGATTGGCCCGGAGACACAATCTGTCTGGCTGAGACCAATGCCGCTTGGCTTTAGGAAGCTGATCAAGTGGCTCAGTGACCGCTATGGCGGACCTACCTTCTATGTGACAGAGAATGGTACAAGTCTGAAGGGTGAGAACGAGCTGCCTCTCGAAGAGCTCCTGAACGACGAGTTCCGCGTGGAGTACTTCCGGGGGTATATCGGCGCTCTGGCTGACGCCCATGCCATTGACGGAGTCGATGTCCGTGGCTACTCGGCATGGAGTCTAATGGAGTACGTGCAGCCCCCCTTCCCTGTCCCCTTCACCAAACTATTCTCACGATCGACCATCGGCAATCTGCAAACGCGATTGCTATGGCTGCCTGGACCTACCTGTCAATCTCGTATTATTAGGTTTCCACTAGTATTCCGCGGGACATGAATGTGCTAACGGTAAGCTTGCAGCAACTTCGAATGGGCCGAGGGCTACACCACGCGGTTCGGTGTCACGTATGTGGACTACAAGGGCGGCCAGAAGCGTCACCCCAAGAAAAGCGCACGTGAGATCTCAAAGATCTTCGATCAATACATCAAAAAGGAGTAGGCAATTTCGTGACCAGGGTCGGTGCCACGGGTGTGGCGTCAGGAGAGATGAGCTGCAGAGAATGTCATCCTGGGCTTCTAGCAATATTCTAGCGCTCATCCAATGTAATGGAACTTCGGCAGTCACTGCTTTTCTTCCTTTGACGGGACTCCGGGAATGCGACTATGTTGGGTGTAGAGCGTTGCGTGATGTTTGGTCCCTCCGCAAGTGTTGAGCTGCGCGCACGCGTCGTCGCGGACGAAGCTGGTGCCCAACATCACCATCTCTCGGTGTTTTCGGTGTTGTTACAAAATGCATTTACGGCAGATCCCTTACCGATCAGCCATTCGCTTGGTGCTGTCATCGAGCTGTGCTATTTCTGCTCGACCAACGGGGTGCAGCGCCTGCGTGCCGCATCAAATACACGAGTCGCCGATGTTCGCCATAGCCTTCGCAATCATGTCTCCGAGCCACAAACCACGGCCACGCGCTTTCTGGCATCCGCACCGCGAACATGGAACGCCCGTCCGAGTCGGGGGAGCTAGAAGGTGGAAGCGCGCTCGAGATTCATGATGTGCAGATGCCGCCTGCCGTCGCTGCGCACGATTCGACGTGTGCCGCCCTTGGGTCTCCCGCAAACTCTGTTTTGCAAGATGGTTTCAGATTTCGTCCCCGCGGCCCTCGTGTTCAATGACGAAGGCCGCTAAAAAACCACGCTTCAGATAGTCTACGGCGTGCACTTCTGTGTTCGTGGATGAATGCCGGGTGGTACGGATGTCTCGTTCCACGGTTTGCTGACCATGTTTCGTCGGCGCGCTCAGACAGATTTTGCCAAGGACTAGACGGATTGATCGTTGGTAGCTAAGCGTTCTGCTATAGACGTCACATTCGCCTCGCCCTGCTTGCTTGCTTGCTTCTTTCTTGCGCAATCATCAACCATCATGCGAACGGTTGTTGGAGCATGGACACTGACCCAAACGTGGTTTCTTGGGTAACCTAATCTGGTCCGAGGAGAGTTTGAGCACTAGGCATGCATGTATCCGACGTGAGTAAAGTCTAGCGAGGATGCCCTCCCAGCGTTAGAGCCAACTATTTCCGCTTTTGGATGGTCACCGCTGACATTCAATGTCGCGACCAACATCACGATCTGCCGCTATTTCGAAGATGGCTTTCGTGAGTCGAGACGCGTAGCTTGGGCTTCAAGCAAACCCTCTCGGAGTTCTATGGCTCCGCCGTTATCAGATGCGCCGAAGCTTGCATGATTGGCCCTCCACATGTAGGTGTTGAAAGTTTATCTTCACCGTTCAGACTTGCACTCGTTGCTGCCGTGGGGTGTCAGGGGTCCAGCAATCAGAAGCTCGCTGCCCGAATGCAGCGACCTATCCGAGCTCGGCACTATTTCCAACGTATACTCAGATACGCGTCCAAGATTACAAAGAGGCGCTGATTATCGAAGGATGCGGTTGATGGCCCCTTCGGCGCTAGGAGATTTGCAAAGCGTTCATGATGTATGTAACAGCGTTCGTGGTCTGAAGCAGCTATGAGTTGTGTCGGTACCCATTTCAACGAGGTACGGCTGTAGCCGTCTCAGGTATATCGAAGATGCATCCTCTCGTCCGTTCGTAATGACGTTGCTAAGCTAGAAGAGGTCCCAATTTGCGTACAAGGTGCCCGTAGTGGATCGAGGTTTGGTAATCCCGGACTGGGCGGTGAACGTGCATCGCGAGTCGCAGCGAACGTGATTTTCTCGTCCTCCGTCCACTGCCGCTCCGGTCCTTTCTCTCATCGCGGCTCGCGGACGCACCGCGGTCAATTATCCTAGCGCTTCCGACGTTCCTGTGCAGGTGGTTGCTCTGTCTCTGCCATTGTTCAGCCGAGAATCGTCCTCATCCAGGGTTACCGCCAAGCAGCTTACTGTGGCGGGAAAAACTCGTGGACGAGTTTTACCAAAGCAGAGCCAGCGGAATCTGCTTCTATCGCTAGCCCGAGTGTATATACAACGAGGCGAGATGGAGAGTTCCGAGCTTTGCTCCGTCCAATGCTAGTCTGACATAGCCTCATTATTCCTCGTTACAGTATGATCGCCTCTAGAGCATGCAGGGGACGAGCGGTGAAGGCTTCATACATAATCAAGCAGGAGAAATGCGATGCTATAGGCTGGCCTACGTCCCGAACATCGAGATGTCACGAGAGCGACCTACCTGGGCCATTTTGATTGATGCGCGTCTATCATCGTTTGGCAGACGCCCGTGCAAATATCACGGTAAGCCACACGACGAATTAGGAGTGGACTGCAGCTCGCTGGAATCAGGCCTTCACTGAACGGTCTCACCACGCGGGCCCATGCTCCGTCTCATTTTGCGCACGCCCAACTATAGGGTCGGATGAGGGTGCTTGTCTATAGCGGAGGGCGTCTTACCGGATGTGTATACCCTTCCACGTGCTGCCCATGTCTGTTAGGAGCGCAGGATGCAGGTGCAGCGAGTGATGCATGTTGAGCACACACCCTGAAACGCATTGGTGCCAGTGAAGGTCGGCGAGACCAGTGGCCAGCCTGGTAAAGTTTGCACTCTGCATACGTCGATCTGGCACTGCCTGCGCAATTGGCAAAGACACCCTCCCCCCTTAGCCTGCCAGCAAGCTGAGCTGAGCTCGCAGAAACAACCCGGGCTCCCGCCACGGGAGGGCGGAAGTTTCCTGAAGTGATCGCACAGAGCGAGTCGTCCGGAGCAGCTGTTTACTGTCATGATGATCGACCGCCGTCGTCGCTTGCGGCACAGATTGGCCGGCAATCGAAACATGATGGAATTGCTCGCTCGCAGGGTCTACAAAAGATGACGCTCTAGCTCTGGCACCATACACGGAACCACAGCTGGGTGGAGGCATCGGAGCAGTGGCGGCGAGCACAGGAGCCATTTCGTTTTGGGCATGCGCCGAAGGCGGGGCCAGCAGACAGGGCCACCACGTGTGAGCGGCCTTGGCGCCCATGTTAAATCTTGCACGGGGGCGTCGCTGGATGAAATTGAGGCAGAGCACAACGCCATACGCCATTGGACGCCGCGAAACGTCACAGAACGGTCTGCTCGTGCTCTGCGCAACTGGCCGTGCGTGCGGCGAACCGAGCATGAGCGGCGAGGGTGAAAGTGCACCACCGTGCCCAGCACTTATGCACGAGTGCAATATCCGTTGACAGCATCGTCTGCATCCGCACCCTCTCCTTCACAGCAACCGTCGTCGCAAGCTTTCCAAGAGGAGGCGGTCGCCATCCGCGACTTCTAGTCTTCTAGGTAAGGTGGGCCGAGGACTAGTGTCGCGCAGGAGCCCGGCCACGGTCCACGGTCCACGGCCACGACTACGGCCACTTTCGGTAGTGTGCTGTAATGCTCGAGCTAGAGGCCATGGTACCCTTCCAGAACAGCCACTGCGCTCGCCGGATGCAGGGTGAGGCTCCATCGTCAGGCGTCTGCCACGCCCGGCCTGCCGTTGGGAGCCACGCATGCAACCTGCACCATGCAACCACGGTGCCCCCTCGACGCCATTGTGCAAAGGGCAAGGCCTGCAGTCTGCAGTCCGCAGACACTTCCAGCTTGCGTGATCAGCGCTTGTCAGGCACCAAACCTCATGGTGCCAACCCTAGTGGCCAAAGTGAAACCATTCCCCAGAAACCCACGTGTGCGTGTGGCTACGCCAGGTGCCGGGATGTAGCAAAAACCACTAGTGCTCGGCCAGGGTAGACGCGCCAGCAGAAGGCGCTATTCACACCTTGATAGCATCGAAATGGTTATAGGCTCAAGCCAGCCATGTTCTGCCTCCTTCCTGACACTTCACCCCTTCTAGCTTTCCCGTCTCAACTTGTAATTTCCGCTGTCTTGCACATCACGACTGCCTCCTCCCTCCCACGCCCGTGGGTCATCTGTGCGCACTGCGGCACACTTACATTAATCCTCGTCCATACCCTGATCTCGGGGTCTCAGGAACAGCCGTTGTCACTTCACCCCATTGATACGGTCTCACGCTTGGACCGCTTCTCCATCCGGCACCCGCTGACATAGCAACCTCGACATTGCCTAATACACTCACCGCCCCTCGCGGATCCTCGATGACTTCAGTACTCCATTACCGTGATCCTATCGCCTACCGGAGCGACTTCATGAGCACCTCCAGCTACCAGTCTCCACACATGATGGACCAGCCCAAGAAGGCTCTCTCCTACGACGGCCACTCTTCCGAGAGTGAGTCGCGGAAGAACATGTCCGGCGGCAAGAAGCGCCCCTCAAGAGCAGGAACCCGCAGCGTCACAACCCTGACCGCCGCACAACTGGAGAGGAAGCGTGCCAACGACCGTGAAGCACAGCGAGCCATTCGCCAGAGGACCAAGGATCACATCGAGAGCCTCGAGCGTCAAGTTCGCGACCTTCAAACACAGCTCGAAAACACTTCCTCCTCCAAGATGATCGATATCATGCGTCGCAACGAGGAGTTGGAGCAGGAGAACGCAATGCTCCGCGCACGCATGGGACACGCCTCTTCCACATTGGGTGTTCCCGAACACAACACAGGTATGTGACGAATTTCTTTTGTCCCCAGAGCACAGATGGAATGTTCCCTCTTTTGTCAACTGGACTCACTTGTTTGTTTTTTCGTTACCCGGCCCGCACCCGTTTTGTGCATTCGACCCTTGTTTATGCGCGCCTGTCACTTTTCGTTTGTTCCCAACGTCGTCAGCCCTCCCGTTGTTTCCCTTTCGGGCGACATGCGTCGTTTTCATCCACCGCAGCCTGTTTCTCGTGCGGCAAGACGAGATCGATTTATTGTTCCTGTGAAACACGTGTGATATCTGTTGCATAGTGGCTGACTGATTGATGCAGGCGCTCCTTCGCCCAGCGACCGCGTCCAGATGCTCAGCCAACCACGCAGGTCCTCCACTGGAACAGCACGAAGCGTCCACTCGGTTCCCGAGATTGCGACGCCTGCCTCTCAAGCAGGCCACTGGCAGACCCAACACTCATATGCTCATCACGTTTCTTCTCCACACGGCGAGGCGCCTGCGCCAATGGATGTGTCTACGCCCCACCATGATGCACGCTGGAGTCCTCACCCATCGTCGCATCCTCAACACCACGGAGTTTCCATGGCAGATCACCCGTCAGTTCACGCCGTTGAGCCCTACCCCAGCTCGTACGGAATGGAGAGCAACGCGCGAGCTATGTCGTATCCTCTAGAGAACGCACCGCTCGTCACGTCACAGCCCATGCAAATGACTGGCTACGGTACACCGACTTCTCATCCTTCGCCTCATACGTCCGATTATCAGCGACACATGAGTGTCCCTATGAACCATCAGGTACCGCCGCAAGCTCAGCATCCCCACGCACACGCACAGCAGCAGACTTCAGCGCCATATCCGTCATATGCTCATCAGGGCTACGCACCACAAGTCAGCCACCCCGGCGAGATGCCCATGATGGCACACGCTCCCCACTCGCATCCTCAGTCCCAACAGCAGATGATGGGTGAGCCTGGCCAACACATCATGTACATGCAGCCAAACATGAAAGTCGAGCACTGAGCAGAGGCCGAAAACGTAATTCTCCGTGGATGGACCCCAGTAGCGGGGATACCGAAGTCGGGTGTATACGCTGTTTCGTGCTCCGCTCGCGGCTCGCCTACCCCGACCAGGGTCTTGGATCGACTAGAATCACAACCAAGTTCTACTTGTATCAAGGCATCGATACGAATCAACGACCGGTCAGAGTAGTGTCTGGGCTCAAGGCAGAAGGATCTATCCGACAGAAGTTGGAGATGTTCGCCGGCCGACGAAGCCGGCCAAGGTACCCATGGCAGACGGCTCGACTGCGGCGAGTATATCTGCGTAATGGGCGGCTACTGCATGGACCATCGCCGCAACGTTCCCAGAAGTAATCAAATTGTAAGAGCACTTCTAGAAACGCTTGGGTAAACCTTCAGTATCGTCCCCGCACGGCATTAATCGTAATGAAACGCTTTGCGCAGGATCCACTCGAGGGAGACAGCAAGCAGGCCGTAGGAAGCAGGATTGCAGCAGGATCCGCTTCGGTGCCCACAATACGGACCTTGGAATTATTAGGGGCCAGCGGCCCTTGCCAAACGATGCTCTCGAGGTGGGGACGCGAGCTCGGAGACCTGAAAGTGGAATTTTCCGTGGAGACATGGTTACAGGCGTTGTTCGCTACGAATTCCCTCCGAGATCGACTCCCAAAACGGATAGGAAGCCGAGATGCTCGACACCGACACCGACAAGAGACGCGGAATGCTCTGCAGCTCTGCGATTACTAGCCGCGCTGGCTCGTTCGCCGTCACCATAGTCTGGCAGGGTCATGAAACACGTCAATCAAATTCACGACTTCCCGCTTGCTGCCCGTGATTGTGCTTGTTCGGCCCTACGTCTGCTGGCGCGCGGCTAACACTATCCGATACGCCGAGGCCAGCAGAAAAATGCCCTGCGCCAAGCGAGCGAAGCACGACGCACTCCGTTTAGGCGGGCCACCCGCCGAGCCGACGACGTGGACCTGGCATCAACATGCAGCCAATCGCGCGCCCGGAAGCCGTACCAGCGTGCAGCGGTCCGACCGAGCCCGTGCTGGCAAGGCTTCCGATTGAGGAGGTGCCTGCATGCGGACATCAGCTCACCGCAATCTGTGTCATCGTGCGGCCTGCGCGATGATGCACACACGCAGAAATCGATAGTCTCATGTTTGAGCCTTCATAGGCGGGGGACAAAAGTGCGACAAACTCTCTTTGTCATTGCTCGGTTGCTCGCACACTCGCTACCACCGGCAGCTATAGCTAAGCTGCCACTGCTGCCTCAGCCTGCTGAGCCCGAATCTGCCGCAGCAGCTCTGGATACCATCGCTCTCCAACGTCCGGGTGGCTCTTCACCCTGTTCATGAGTGTGGCCTCACCCAGGTGTCCCCACTTGCCCTTGACGAAGGTAAACTCGACGTCATCCTTCCTGGCCTTGCGTGCCTCGTCGCGCAGCTTGAGGACAGCCTCGGGCACGTCCATAGCCTCGAACTTTGCATCGTAGCTTACGCCCTGGAAGAACGGCACCGAGAACCGCGGACCCTCCCCCTTCCGCGGACTGAGCACGCGATGCGTAGTTGACGCGCAGACACCGTTTGTCAACGCTTCCATACCCTGTCCGATCGCAACCACAAGCGTGCCATCAATGGGCTTGCAGTCGATCCACTGCCCGCGCGCGTTCTGCGCCTGCAGGCCTGGTTGATTGCTCGCTTGCAGCAGGTAGCTGGTTAGCATGCTGTCTTTGTGCGGGCCGACGCCCTGTCGCTTGATCTCCCACTTCTTCTTGTCGATATCGCTGGCCCCTGCCGGCAGCTCGGGTACGTCGACCTCAGGATACTTCACAATCTTCAGCTTGTGCTGCTGCTGCTCGTCGAAGAACTGGCTGAATGCGTCCGCGGGCAGCCCAATCGCCTCCGCAATTAGTGATGTGAAAAGAGTGGAGATGTCAGACATGCGACGCATGTATTCTTCGTACGCTGGTCGGAAAGCGGGGAGATACCCAGGTGATGGCCATTGATTTGGTGCAAGCAAGTTGTGGTACAGTGGCGCCTCAGGTCCTGGTACTGGGTGCGGAGTCGATAAATCGAGCTGTTCGCGGTGATCTGTATTGAACGCTGTGGTTTCGTTATCCAGCTGAAGGTAGTCAGTGGTGTTTGTGACAACTTGACTAAAAGAGGAGGAAGATGTAATGGCAGAACAACGACATGATGATCCTGTGCGATCACTCCTTGGTGGATACATGCTGGATGATACCCGGTTTGCTTTTGCGTTTTGGACGAAGATGCGCTTGCTTCCTTCTCTTCCTTATTCTTCATAATCTCTCCAGCGCTTTTTCTCTTCCTTCGCTGCATATACACCGCAGAGCATGGCATAGCATAGCACACGACTGTACGAGTACCATAACCATAGACATAGACTACCTCCTTCACAAATCAACTCAAATCAAGACAAATCCATCCCCACCCCCCCCCCCCCCCCCCCACCCCCCCCCTCCCCCCCCCACCACACACACCAAAAAAAACACAAACAACCCCCAAACAACAACTCCC